>CM035815.1:14412856-14870356 GCA_020458035.1 Magallana ariakensis
AGATATAAAAAATCAAAATGCCCAATCTTTAATCTTCAGGTGCAGGTCAACTTTCTAAAAAACGACAAAGGAGGATTTTATCTTCTTAACTAACTTTTGTGTTTTGTTAATTTCATATTATGTAGATTGGAAATATTCAATATAATCATAGAAACCAAAGAAAATTGAAAATAAGAATTGAATAATGTGACCATATGATTTAAAGTGAAAATTTCAAACGTGATTCTTATTATTACAATATTTTTCAAGGCCAAGTTTAAGTTAAGTCAGCTTATATAATTAACGCAAAATATGATGAAAATAAACAAACCATGATATTTGCATCTTAATTAAGGGCATAAATTAAAGGTGAATATGTAACAGTTAATTTTTAAAATCACATTTTCATCTGAATTAATTAAATTAAATAAAGTACTGGGACAGAAGCTCAATCCATATTTATTCTTCTGTAGCCTAACAAATATTTTATTTCTCCTACTTTTATCTGAAAACATACTATAGCTTACCTGTAATTAAATTCTTTTGTTCTCCACCTGAGCCCCATTCCCACTTAGCCAACACAAATCTACCTGTATTTTACCTGTATTTTTTCAAAATGTTGGGTAAGTGGGAAGACACCGGCTCAGGTGATCTAAAAACTCCATTATAAACTAAACGAGAGAGGGAAAACCCCCCAAAACGAATTAAACTTCCTAAACGCAGTATATCAAGAATCACGAACATTGTAAAATACTTTTTTGTTAGACATACTTCTTTTCTTTATTAAAAATAAAACTTATAGAACGAAACTTCACGTGGTGCAGCTCGCTGGCTGATTTGATTGACAGGTGCAGGCGTGGACTCAAAAGTGAAATTGCATGATGGATTCAATCACAGTGTACCAAATTCCTTTATGAATACTAATTTTATGAATATTTAATATTAGATATTAGTATATTTCAAATATGCGTACGTTAAATTACGCATAAACGCTCTCTCTCTCTCTCTCTCTCTCTCTCTCTCTCCTCTTCTGTAAGATAGAAAATGAGCAGTGTTTTACGATTAGACGAAGACGTACACAATTTAGATTTTTTCTTTTGTCTTGAATACGTGTGAAAACCCCCAAGGGCATGTCGTTTTCTACCCCGGGTTTGTTAATCACTATATACAGGAAATGATCATGACTTAATATACACAAGAACGCATACTGATATAACACGTTATGATTCAATGTGCTTTAACGCAGCAACAACTTTATGTTAAATTTATTATTTAATAGAAAATTAGATTTGTTAATTTAATTCCAGACATCTGTTCATTTCTCAATTGAGGACATACACATGTATTGACAGTTTACGGCACTATGCGTGTAACTTATAAAATGAGAAGATAAAATTGCTCCGCATTGATACAATGACATCTAAGGAAAATATTTAATTTTAAGATTGTTCTAAAAAGATTACAACTAATTGAAATAATAACTGAAATAAGCACATATAAAATCAAATAAGAGATATATGTTCTTATTTACACAACACAGAATTTACCAGCGTAATAATCGTGTTATGTTGTAATTCTAATGTAGTTTTCAATTTTATGAAATTCTATTACATAAATCTTATTATTATTAATATTATATTAATATTATATTAATATGAATCACAATTAACAATGTAGCTGTTATGCTTAAATCTGAAGTCGCATATTTCACGTGGATTTACGGGACCCACATGGCCTGTAATGTACAGTACAGGTAAAGTAACAACAACAAACAGCAGGAATAACGGTGTCATCACGGTCGCTTTCAATACCGCGATCAAAAACCGCGATGGTGTATCGCGGGAACGATAAAAATACCGTGACGGTACCGCGGGCCAATACGGGATCCGCGTTGCCTGTACTGTACATGTATATTCCTATGTAAAGATTCAACCCCCCCCCCCCCCCATTGTGGCCCCACCCTACCCCGGGGGTCATGATTTTCACAACTTTGAATCTACAGTAACTGATGATGCTTCCACATAAGTTTCAGCATTCCTGACTGATTGGTTTCTAAGAAGAAGATTTTTAAAGATTTACTCTATATATTCCTATGTAAAAATTCGACCCCCTATTGTGGCCCCACCCTACCCTCGGAGGTCATGTTTTTTACAACTTTGAATCTACAGTAACTGATGATGCTTCCACATAAGTTTCAGCATTCCTGGCTGATTGGTGTCTGAGAAGATTTTTAAAGATTTACTCTATATATTCCTATGTAAAATTTTAACCCCCCATTGTGGCCCCACCGTACCCCCGGGGGTCATGATTTTCACAACTTTAAATTTACTCTACCTTAGGATGCTTCCACATTAGTTTCAGCTTTCCTGGCTGATTAGTTTCTGAGACGAATATTTTTAAAGATTTACTCTATATATTCCTATGTATAAATTTGACCCCCCATTGTGGCCCCACCCTAACCCCGGGGGTCATGATTCAACCACACATTGTGGCCCTACCCTACCCAAGGGGGTCATGATTTTCACAACTTTGCCTAAAGGTGCTTTAATTGTGCCAAGTTTGGTTGAAATTGGCCCAGTGGTTCTGGAGAAGATGTCGAAAATGTGAAAAGTTTACAGACAGACAGACAGACGGACGACAGACAAAATGTGATCAGAAAAGCTCACTTGAGCTTTCAGCTCAGGTGAGCTAAAAAAGCACGAAATTAAATTTCATAGATTTTTATGTTTATTGGATACAGCTCTATGTTTTTTAAATATTAATAACAACGCATGAATTCAAAAGAACAAAAAAATATTTTATATCTTTATTTGTTCATTGGACACATGTTCCACTGGACCAGTCCATTTGGTGCACGGACAGACAAACCGTGTAAACAAACATCAGTTCGGGGGCTTGTTATCAACGACCCTGAGCTTGTACTTTAGTTTAAACAATATTTATTCATTATTGATTCAAATACATCAACATGGTGACATGTACTTTGGACTGTCCCTTAACCATGAACACTCATCACGATGTTTATCCAGCTACAAGCTCCCGAGTCCCTGACAACAAGCTTTGAACAAATGTTTGTGATCACAGTATGCTGCTTTTCATAATTCAGAGATATGACAAGCATTAGACCAAGGCTTTCCTTCGTAAACTCCCTTAGTGTCAAAGCGGTTCAACGTACCTAGAACTTGTACTAGTGTGCACTTTAAACTATAACTTACCTTTTAAATAATCTGCCAACTTCACGATTACGACTTCACAAGTTACGTGTATTTTTCCATTGATTTAAACATAATAGGAATTTACTTACCTTACATGACCGATGATAAATACCCAGGACCACAGACAAGCACCAAACCACGGAGTATATAATAGAAAAACTTCCGCGTGAGTGGTTCCTTCTGTGGTCCCTGGGTGATCCTCGCCAACCCCAGAGCACTAGAAAGTGAAGGCGGGGTCGCTGCGGCGAGGGCCCAAGAACCGGGAACAGACCCTAGACGCGAAAATCCAGGGAGGTTACGAAGTAAGCATTGATCAGAATGATTGTTATTTCTTCTGATATGAAAGGACCCGTTTCCAGTCCACCCCCATGTTGGACGTGGATGGCGACAGGTCGGTATCCGGCTGATTCCGCTGGTTTACCTGTGTTCGCTCGTTTATATACACAGGTATACACGTCACTGCCTAAAATAGAATCTGCCGACTTCGCTGAATAAATAACACGAGTATTGATTTCAGGAAGTTGTGCAATACATTGTAAATACTTCCCTCACGCGCGGATCTGAAGGGGGGGGATGTCGGGTTCAGACCCCTTTTCAATAGATAAGTTAGTGAATTTAAAAGAAGGTTATATAAAATAAACATTCATGCGCGGATCCAGAAAAATTTTCCGGGGGGGGGGGTCCGAAGGATAATTGTGTTTGCCAGGGGGGGTCCGAGGCATATTTTCGATAATTTTTCTATGTAAATTTAATAAATTTTCATTTTCCAGGGGGGGGGGGTCGGGACCCCCCCTCTAGATCCGCGCATGACATTGGACACCCCGCCTCCTCAACCCGTTTATTATTCTGTAGCATATTTATCTTATTTCGGGTGAAAAGCGGGGGTGGGGTGGGATGTAAGTTATAGTAGCACCATTGGGGAAAAAAACAACAGTTATCGAAATATCAAGCAAACCATCATTGCATCAGGACACGGCCCTAGGAATTTTCCTATCAATTATGTTGTAATTTGAATGCATTGTTATCTAGAATGCAGAAAGAAATATGGTGATCCTTAATAGTTTGTTGTGCAGATTGCTGTTACTAAACATTTAACGGATTGAGTTTTATTGATTTGTTTTTAATCTTGGATAATTATTTAAAGCAATGGATTATGACTGGTCAAATTGTATTTGATTCGGAAAACACTAAAAGGTTAGATATTAATTCTATTCACCCTGTTGGGTCTGTAAATATTGCCGACTACTAGTACTTGTTTTCGTTCAGAATCTTGTTTTGCTAATATGAGCGGTTATTTTGTACTTTCAAATGGATTTTGTTTGAGATACGAGTAGAAAAATTACTCAGCAAATGGTGACGCAAACTTTTCAATGTTAGTATAAACCAGGCTGAAGCTAGCAGCCACTAACAGCAGCCACTAAGCCCGTAGAAGCTAGCAGCCAATAAGGAAAATCATCAAAGTACTGAGAGTACTCGAATCGAAAATCATATTTTACTTTATTATCGGCATTCTTTAATTAATAACAAGAAGATTTATACATGATTAATTTGTATGAGGATTGACAACTTCGGAGGCAGTAAAGCTCGCCTGAATAAGAATTATAAATGCGTTTGTGTTTAATGAAATTTATGAATATTGGTATTTGTCTATACGTGTGCTTAAAAATAGATTCCCGGGTCTGTTTACTTCTCTCCGGAAATAACATGCATAAAAATTCAGAAAAGTAGTCTAATTTTTACAAAAATAGGACTTTCAGACATCTTGTATTGTGATTTTATTCTCATAAAAAAATTTGCCTCTTTCAAAACGAAAACCAAACAAGAGAAATCCAGAGGTTAATTTGGGATTATTTTGTGTTAGCCATGTTTTGACGTGAACCTTCGAGAAAAAAATGCAAAGATATAAACAAGAGATTATTTAGCTCACCCGAACTTTGGCATTTTTTAGCATTTCACAATGATATAGGGGTGAAAAGTGGACCATTATCTCCCTTATCTTTGAAGTGTGCATCAAACGGATAACAGGGCAGTGTAGGGGACCTACAGGGCTATTATTTGTCGGTCTCAAATATGGGCTGTAGGGGTACCACCAAGTGGCTCCCAGGGGTTCGGGCTCATTTCAAGGGTTTATATCTCACGTGAGTTTGATCACATGAACCTGGAAACACTGAGGTTAAGTAGAGGACCTCAAGAGGTATCCATAACAAGCGTTAGAGGGCGTCTATGACCCCTATAAGGGTGCAGTTAGCTCACCCGAACTTTGGCATTTTTTAGCATTTCACAATGATATAGGGGTGAAAAGTGGACCATTATCTCCCTTATCTTTGAAGTGTGCATCAAACGGATAACAGGGCAGTGTAGGGGACCTACAGGGCTATTATTTGTCGGTCTCAAATATGGGCTGTAGGGGTACCACCAAGTGGCTCCCAGGGGTTCGGGCTCATTTCAAGGGTTTATATCTCACGTGAGTTTGATCACATGAACCTGGAAACACTGAGGTTAAGTAGAGGACCTCAAGAGGTATCCATAACAAGCGTTAGAGGGCGTCTATGACCCCTATAAGGGTCCAGTTAGCTCACCCGAACTTTGGCATTTTTTAGCATTTCACAATGATATAGGGGTGAAAAGTGGACCATTATCTCCCTTATCTTTGAAGTGTGCATCAAACGGATAACAGGGCAGTGTAGGGGACCTACAGGGCTATTATTTGTCGGTCTCAAATATGGGCTGTAGGGGTACCACCAAGTGGCTCCCAGGGGTTCGGGCTCATTTCAAGGGTTTATATCTCACGTGAGTTTGATCACATGAACCTGGAAACACTGAGGTTAAGTAGAGGACCTCAAGAGGTATCCATAACAAGCGTTAGAGGGCGTCTATGACCCCTATAAGGGTGCAGTTAGCTCACCCGAATTTTGGCATTTTTTAGCATTTCACAATGATATAGGGGTGAAAAGTGGACCATTATCTCCCTTATCTTTGAAGTGTGCATCAAACGGATAACAGGGCAGTGTAGGGGACCTACAGGGCTATTATTTGTCGGTCTCAAATATGGGCTGTAGGGGTACCACCAAGTGGCTCCCAGGGGTTCGGGCTCATTTCAAGGGTTTATATCTCACGTGAGTTTGATCACATGAACCTGGAAACACTGAGGTTAAGTAGAGGACCTCAAGAGGTATCCATAACAAGCGTTAGAGGGCGTCTATGACCCCTATAAGGGTGCAGTTAGCTCACCCGAATTTTGGCATTTTTTAGCATTTCACAATGATATAGGGGTGAAAAGTGGACCATTATCTCCCTTATCTTTGAAGTGTGCATCAAACGGATAACAGGGCAGTGTAGGGGACCTATAGGGCTATTATTTGTCGGTCTCAAATATGGGCTGTAGGGGTACCACCTAGTCGCTCCCAGGGGTTCGGGCTTATTTCAAGGGTTTATATCTCACGTGAGTTTTTTCACAAGAAACTGGAAACACTAAAGTTTAGTAGAGGACCTCAAGAGGTATCCATAACAAGCGTTAGAGGGCGTTTATAACCCCTATTAGGGTCCAGTTAGGTCACCCGAACTTTGGCATTTTTTTAGCATTTCACAATGATATAGGGTGAAAAGTGGACCAATATCTCTCTTATCCTTGAAGTGTGCATCAATCGGATAACAGAGCAGTGTAGGGGACTTATAGGGCTATTATTTCCAGGAATCAAATATGGGCTGTAGGGATACCACGAAGTGGCTCTCTGGGGTTTGGGCTCATTTCATGGGTTTATAAAATTATTTCGTATGAGGTTGATTAAAAAAAAAAACTTGGAAACACGGGGGTTCAGAAGAAGACCTCAAGAGGTATCCATAACAAGCGTTAGAGGGTGTCAATGACTCTCAAAAGGGTCCAGTTAGCTCACCCAAAGTTAGGCATTTTTAGCATTCCACAATGATATAAGGGTTCAATGTGGACTACTGTATTATCTCCCTTATTTTTGAAATGTGCATCAAACGGATAACAGAACAGTGTAGGACCTTAAGTAAAAAACGTATTCGTATTAAGAGACCTAGAAGAAATAGCCCTATAGGTCCCCTATCCTTGAAATGAGCAAGAATCCTTGGGACCCACTTGGTGGTACCCCTACAGCCTAAATTTGAGACCGGGAAATAACAGCCCTATAGGTCCAAATACACTGCCTTGTTTTCCGTTTGATGCACACTTCAAAGATAAGGGTGATGATGAACTACCTTTAACCCCTATATCATTGTGAAATGCTAAAAAATGTCAAAGTTCGGATGAGCTAAATTTACACTTTTAGGGGTCATAGGCGCCCTCTAAGGCTTGTTTCAGATACCTCTTGAGGTCCTCTACTAAACCCATGTGTCTCCAAGTTTTTGTGATCAAACTCAAGTGAGATATAAATCCTTGAAATGAGACCGAACCCCTGGGAGCCACTTGGTGGTACCCCTACAGCCCATATTTGAGACCGACAAATAATAGCCCTATAGGTCCCCTACACTGCCCTGTTATCCGTTTGATGCACACTTCAAAGATAAGGGAGATAATGGTCCACTTTACACCCCTATATCATTGGGAAATGCTAAAAAATGCCAAAGTTCGGGTGAGCTAAATGGACACTTTTAGGGGTCATAGGCGCCCTCTAACGCTTGTTATGGATACCCCTTGAGGTCCTCTACTTAAACCCAGTGTTTCCAGGTTCTTGTGATCAAACTCAAGTGAGATATAAACCCCTGAAATGAGCCCGAACCCCTGAGAGCCACTTGGTGGTACCCCTACAGCCCATATTTGAGACCGACAAATAATAGCCCTATAGGTCCCCTACACTGCCCTGTTATCCGTTTGATGCACACTTCAAAGATAAGGGAGATAATGGTCCACTTTTCACCCCTATATCATTGGGAAATGCTAAAAAATGTCAAAGTTCGGGTGAGCTAAATGGACACTTTTAGGGGTCATAGGCGCCCTCTAACGCTTGTTATGGATACCCCTTGAGGTCCTCTACTTAACCCCAGTGTTTCCAGGTTCTTGTGATCAAACTCAAGTGAGATATAAACCCTTGAAATGAGCCCAAACCCCTGAGAGCCACTTGGTGGTACCCCTACAGCCCATATTTGAGACGACAAATAATAGCCCTATAGGTCCCCTACACTGCCCTGTTATCCGTTTGATGCACACTTCAAAGATAAGGGAGATAATGGTCCACTTTTCACCCCTATATCATTGTGAAATGCTAAAAAATGCCAAAGTTCGGGTGAGCTAAATAGTCTCATGTATATATGTTTGCATTTTTTTTTTCTTGAAGGTTCACGTCAAAATATGGCTGACACAAAATAATCCCAAATTAACCTTTTGATTTTTCTTGTTTCGGTTTTATTTTTGACAGAGGCTAATTTTTTTATGAGAATTTAATCGCAATAATAAGATGTTTGATAGTCTTTTTTTTGTAATAATTAGACTTCTTTTCTGAATTTTCGATGCATGTTATTTCCAGAGAGAAGTAAACAGACCCGGGGATCAATTTGTAAGCACACGTAAAGTCAAATACCAATATTCATTAGTTTCATTAAACACAAACGCATTTATAATTCTTATTCAGGCGAGCTTTACTGCCTCCGAAGTTGTCAATGCCCATACAAATTATTCATGCATAAATATTCTCGTTATTAATTAAAGAATGCCGATAATAAAGTAAAATATAATTTTTCGGTTCGAGTACTCTCAGTACTTTGATGATTTTCCTTATTGGCTGCTAGCTTCTACGGGCTTAGTGGCTGCTGTTAGTGGCTGCTAGCTTCAGCCTGGTTTAGTATAAAACCATTTAAACAAGAGCTTGGACTTAATGTAGTTGTGTCAAACAGCAATGTGACGTAGGACTATTTTATTGCTGGTCGCTCAGTCATGACTCTTTCAAGTCTGGCTTTTGAGCTAAGACTACGCACTATGTGTATATTTCACTTAAAACTAGCATTATTTAAACATGTTTTAATGCAAGAGAAAGATAGTTACATCCTACTGAATGTCCAAGGTCTTGTTAAAATGGTTCTATCAACCTAGGAAACCGCAAATCAAAATATCAATATTTTTTTTATATTTAATAAATCTAACGTATTATTCTCTAACCAAGCAGACACTTTTACAGTGATCTTTGCCTATATTGTATTTAGATTCATATAAGAGAAAATAAAAAACAGTTAAAAAATAGTTACATAAATATCGCCAAGATATAATTTTGGACATGGCTTGTATTTCAAGCATACTATTGAACAACATACATTGACCAAATCACGCTAAAGTTCAGAACCACATGTACAGCTAGTGTGTGTTAACGCCCATGGTGTCCATTGTTTGCGTGGGTGGTGGCAGCAGGTGCCACGGTGGTATCCCCGGCATCAATGACAGATATGTCGACAGGGGCCAGCTTCAGGTCCCCCCATTGGGTCAGAAACTCGTTCATGTCCACGCAGCCATCACCTGGGGATGATATTAAGCATGCGTGCGAGTATCAAACAAATTAGAGTTGGGAAGTCAATGTTCCACGAGCTTTACTATTTAGAATAAATAAAATATTTAAATGACACAAAGAGCTCTGCTATTCATTTTTTTCTCAAAAACATTCATCTTAGCTCTGCTTCATCATATACGTCAGGAACATTCAATTAATCGGGGTGTGTGGGCAAAATTATTAAAATAATAAAAAAAGTACTAATATTTCTCTTGTGAAAAAAAAAAATAAAAGTAGACTTTTGGTAGAAAAGATTCGGAAACTACCGACTCTCTTCGCTTACATCAACATATTTATCATAAAATACGCATGTATCATAAACAAACACTTGGCGTTTTCAACTTTCCAGTTAATAGATAGAAGCGTTCTTATACTGAATATATTATTTAGATAATAATAGTGAAAGGTAATTTTTATTATGAAGAGAAACGTCAGGTGTCTTTGGTTTCAGACTATGTTACTTTGTATAACTTTCTTATCTTTAGACATATGTGATGGTGAATGGTTGAAAATAAGAAGCATATGGGGAAAAAAGCATTTCAAAATTTGAAACGTACGTCAACAAAATACTCATCGCATGAGGCCTAGGGTCATTTTATAATTGTACATAATCATATGTTAGATTGCTTAGCAGAAATTTTACGTCTCCGAGGAAATTCTTCGACCCTTTGTATTAGATAAGGTAATGTAGAATGATGAATGAAATTTTACTGTTCATATCAAAGTAGCTGTAGATCAAGGGCATATCTGCGTGAGTCAGGTGACCGTCGCCATTAGCATCAGCCTTGTTGAAGAGGAGGTTAGCTTCACGAGCGTTTCCAAGCTGATACAGATTCAACCAATCATTCTCAAACTCCGTCCTTGTCACTTCCTGGTTATCTGCGAAATAAAAAAAAACCACTAAGTAGTTAAAAGTAAACTCTGTATTTGTATGACAAATTATTTTCCACGAAAGTTTTTAAACAACCTACGGTCTGTATCAAAGGCAAGAAAGATATTGTCGACCTCATTGCGGTCAAGGCAGCCACTGAGGTCATGGTCAACTTTTTCGAAAAGAATGTATTCTCTTTGTGGTTCCGAGTCGGCATAACTGAAAAACATAAAATAGTTACATGCAATAAATCATATGTTAATCACACGTATATACTTAAACACGTCGCCATTTCTTTGAGAGTCCTACTTTAACAAAATTAAAGTGCATCGAATTTCGGTGCTGGTGCTTTGAACAGAGATGGGTCTTTAAGAGATTAAAACACTTACCAACAAGATAAGCTGTTCGTCTTTATATTGTACATTTATTTACCTTTTAAGCGAACATGTCTCGAGCTCTTTATAACAAAATCATAAAAGTGTTTTTAAACTTACAGGAGGCCAAAGAAAGAGCAAATCAGCACCAGCTTCATCTGAAACATAACAAAATACCATTGATGTTTTGGTAATTATGATACTGGCTGGACAATCACATTGAGAATATAATGACTGTTTACTTATTGTTTTGTGCCGGCATCATTGCATATTACATTTTGATTCAAGAAAATGAAATGCCTCAAATCGTTGAAATCCTCTTAAACTGATTGTAAGGATCGAAAATCGACACTCATATGTAAGTATTTGCTAATGAAGGTTATAAAACCAATAAAAATTGTTCTTATGATAGGAAATTTTAAGATAATCAATGTATGAACATATATAAAAAGCTATTTGAAAGCATGGTTTAGGTTGCAAATGCAAAATATACGTATTGGTGTTTCAAAGATTACCTACAACTAAAATTATTTTCAAACATTATAAATTATAAACGAAATGGCTGACCTTATCTTTTGAATGTTCGTGGACTTATCAGAATCACAGAACTCTTGCCCGAGACTAATTCGTACTTATCTAGCAATGACCTGACTGAAGGGGTTAAAGGGGAATCTTTGGATGTGTGTAGATCTCAACAGAAACCGGCGTTTTCCTTTATTTATAACTTCGTTGGTGGTCTTACTACATTCTGTTCGTTGACCCTATTTGTTTAATATAAGTTTTTATCTTATTAAGCGAATACTTTCGAATACAGTTTAAAACATATGTATTATCTAAAAAAAAAATAAAAGAAATAAACAAATACCTGATATATTCTGTTGTGTGGGGCTGAAAAAATTATCACTTACAACAAATTTAGAAAATGTACTTCAAAGACCAAATGTAGAAATTTAAGCCAATTATTTTTCTATTATTCAAAAAGAAAGTGAATAGAATTTCTCTAAAGAAACATTTGATGTAGAATTTGCCATTGACAAAAATGTATGATTTTCATATGGATTTTAATTAAATTCTTTAAAGGAAAAGAAAAAAACAAGCATTCTGAGAGTATTGCATAAGCAATACACGTCCCCTAACGGTTTGTATTATTCTATGAAAGCTTTGAAGCATACTCCTATTTCAAAACTATTATAAACGAGAAGTTATGCTTTAATTAGAGAAAATACAAACTATATAGTTGATATAGAAATTAAATAAAAATGGGTAAAATAATATTCTTTATTTTATCTCCTGTAATTTTGCTAAGTCCATTAAGTATTCGCTGGTAGAAATTTGTGAAAACAATGCACTGTTATGCACAATATCATTTCTTACCGTCAACCCGTTAACGAACCCGATTGTAATATCACAAAAAAACCCCATGCCGATTAAACTGACAGCACAATGCTTGACACTATTTAACATAACTTATTTGTTTGTTAGAAATGATAAAAGGAATGGTACAAGTAACGCACGATATTATTAATGTCTACATACTGGTCTCGTTTATTCAATACACACCGAACCCGATAACGAACCCGACCATTAAAATATTGGAGTATATAAAAAAAAAATTTCTCGAAAATATGTCAACCAGACGCTACAAAAGTGTAAACTTGATCTGAAGTTTGACATATTGAAGATTTTCAGCAAGTTTCACATAATTCCTCAAACGCATAAAGAAAAAAGTGTGGAAAACTGAAGGGGGACAGACGGATGGACAGACGGACTGACGGACGCAGAGGAGAGCTATAGTACCCTCCGGTGAAACCGGTAGGGGACTAATAATGCATTATCATAAGCAGATAAGAATCAAAATACATACATGTACATATTAATATACGCATGGTATCAACTATACTACAAATACATGTATAGTACAGCAAGTACAACTTATTTCATTGACATTTGAATAAAAAAAGGTTTTGTTTTTATGAAGGATTTTTTGAAAAAAATATTCAGTTTGCTTTTGAAATATTTTTATATTTTTAACTTTTCCCTAGAAATGTTTTAACAAACCAAAGAGGAAGAATCGTTTGTTATTATGCGTCCTTTGATCAGGTCATGAATGACCCTTTAGAAAACTCGTGAACGAAATGTTTGATCTCTCTAGATAGTAAATTCATTTTTCATATTCATTTCCCTGTTTTTATACAAGTGCATTAAATTATTATGGTTCATCACACAAAAATAAATTGGCGTTTTGACAAATTAGCCAACGTTTGAATAAACTTAATACAATATTCGAATTACACAAAAAAATCATCAATTAATCTTGTGTATATGCATAATACTCACAAGTTATGGTTCTTAGCTAGGGTTTACGATGTGATTCTTGGAGATGAACTTGTTCCCTGGAGATGAACTAGTTCCCAGGATAGAAATTTTGTTTCTTTGAACCTGAACACGCGTTCGTTCCTCTTCTTCCATAATGGTTCTTTCATTGTCTCTATACAATTTATTTTTAGATTTCTAACTTTCAAAATCCATGAAAGTTAAATTTTATTTTTCGATTTACGTGCACTTTTTTGACTGGAAAAAGTTATTAAAAATATGCTCATGATTTAAGTAAATTATTTTCAGCGTTGACAGTTCCTAAAATTTTATGAAGCTTTATTTCTTGATTGATTCAATTTATGCTTCTTGAAACTATAGAATTATCAAATTTCATTATGACAAATCTTAATTACGTGACCACGAGTTCTATTTCGTGACGATTCATATTTCGATCAAAGAACCTGTGTTATTTCGTTTTTTATTTAGTTGTCTGCAGGAATAGTATTTCCTGGGCACGAATTTAATAAAAGATTTCCATTAAAAGTTGTTACCACTTTGAAAATTTTCGTTCATAGTATGGTGTAGATCTGTCAACTGTGTATTTGAACCTCTTTTAATTTTTCTTTGCTGTATCTATTGTTAAAATCATTGCAGTCGGAAATGACCTTTCAAATCTTATCAAGAATGGTCTACTCCTACTTGCAACATAGATACTATGTAGGTTCTTTTATTCGGCCACCATGGTAGTCTCGTTGCACCTTCTTGTTTTTGTCTCTGGACTGACCAGCATCTGGAGCGAAGGTAAAGTAAAATTCCATTTAAATGAATTATATGGCTTTGTGGATCGAGTACTAAACGTTAATATAAACATTGGCCCTAGGATTGTCGAGTGTTACGTCACATTATGCACCAAATCGTGTCTTTGATAAACACTGTATAAACATATAATTAGGACACGTGGAGTACTAAATAAGTACAGTGGTTAAATGAAAGAAAAACAAGAATGTTGCTGGTTGGCAGTTAGCCTTTGACCATGCAGCTTATAAACTCTTGCTATCAGGTACTGTATAAAGTGTTAAGTGGAATTGTGTTAATGCCACAGATAACACAGACACATTTATAAATATATTGAAATATTTCTAGGACCAAAATTTGAACACGCAACACTAATCGGCCTCTTGGATTCTCGGCTCTCGGACGCGTCTGGAGTAGCAGCCAGCCGGAAGCACAATGGCGTCCTATACACTCACAATGACGGAGATAACAGACAGCCCTTAGTGTACGCCATCAATGCATCAAACGCCGCCATCATCTCAGCTCTACGATTATTTCCCGCCGAAAACCACGACTGGGAGGACATTGCTGTAGGTCCCTGTGGAAAAAGCAGCTGTATATTTATCGGAGATAGCAACAGTCACAAAATCTACAGGGTGGAGGAACCCGAGTTCGTTTACTCCGATCAAATTCTTACAGATGTTGCAGTGGTTCAGATTGTGTGAGCATTTTGTTTATAGAATTTTTGTGAGTGAATTACCGTATGGTCCGAAGGAAATTATTTCATATATCAACCCTTTACTGTCATTTAAGAATTATATCAATATTTCAAGATGGTCTCATGGCATGGACACTTTGATGGTGGACCAACATGGCGACGTATACATAGTACAAAGTCATACCAGCCACGTCCGCAAGGTCGGACGGTTACCGCACGACCAATGGAACAGCACCCAGGTGGTACATTTACACACAATCAATCTACCTGATTTAGACCTGCCCGACAACAGTCCCACTTCCGGCGACATTTCGCCAGATGGCACTCAGATACTTCTCCTGTCGCTGCACAAAGTTCACTACTGGATAGTTCCTCAAGGTGGCAATGTAATGGATACAATAAAACATCACCCCATCGCTTTACTACCTATTACACCCCACGGGGCGACAGAGGGGATCTGCTGGGACACTAATGGGCGTAATTATTACGTAGTAGAGGAGTATTCGTCATCATCACCCGCATCTGTCCATGTTTTTAATCGTGTATAAAGACTAGGATGTCAAAGCAACTGAAATAAAAGCATGCATGTTTTAAGATAGTCACTGTGATTTAATCTGAACTAGCACGATTTACTAAGAGGAGGAATCTCAAGATATATAAAAGGGGTATGTACTATTGTATACCGGGTTATTTTCGCCCCGTGTTATTTTCGCCTCTTTTCACTTGCAAACGGTTTCGTCCCGTCTTGAATTCGCCCAGACAAAGTTGTGAATAAAGAAAAATAGTTTGAGACATAGGAATTCGCCCGCTAACCACGAGGGCGAAAGGGGCGAAAATAAAATGACAATCTGATTAAAATCAGCCGTTCTGATACGCTACCGCTCTCGAACATCTGAAACAACCCGCTTAGAGGTCACGTCCGAACGACCTTTCGATAAGCCAATCAAATTGTGGCTAGCAAAACTCTGCCAGCAGATCATTTCCCATAAATCTGTGCGGTTATTGCTAGCGCTCTCGAGCGCTAGAAACTACGTTAGTCTTTTTCAATGGAATACGCATGCTCGACTCCATAGTAGGGGATTCTGGGAATACTGTACTACTGTAGATAAACTGTACCATGAGAATTTCGTTTTATCATCTTCACATGAAGTTTTGTATTTTATTGTAAATGTCAAAAAGTAACAGTAGCTTAGGTCTTAGAACCATTTTAACAAGACCTTGGACTTTCATCAGGACGTAGCTATCCATTTCTTGCGTCAAAACAAATTAAAAATGACGCGGTTTGAAGCGAAATATGCACCGATTGCGTAGACTTAGCTCAAAAGCCAGACAAATCTTGTTGATTTCAAAGAGCCATGGCTGAGTGGCTAGCAATTATATAGACATGCCTACGTCACATTGCTGTTTGACACAACTACCCAAAGTCCAAGCTCTTGTTAAATTGGTTCTATAATGCAAAGTTATTTTAAATATTACAAGGTTAGCTTTTTAAAAAGCTAAGAAAGTCAGCCAGCGGATTTTCAATTTAAGGGCAAAAGTGAATTCACAATCTATTAAAATACTAGATAAATAGTTTCCAAAACAAAAAAAATATGCGGATTTTAGTTTGCAGCCTTATTATTATGGCTGTACATGAAGCGTGTAGCGGTGTACATGCAAAGTATGACTGCACATGCACCTACTTAATAGCTAAAGTTGTAATTTTGTAGACATAGCTCTCTGATTTTCATGGTCTTGTGGCAAACTACAAGAGAGTTGGGAAGATATACGCGGACTCCGGACTGTGGCTGCAGACGATACCCATTGACAGTCTTCTAATACATTGATGCGCAGTTTGACCTAGAAACTGACCGGTTTCATAACGTCTTCGAATTTTTCTAACACAAACTGTCTAATTTCTTCCCAGAATTCCAATTTACGCAAGCGCAATTGAAGTTTCATCCTAACTTAATATAGTCAGCCCGCGGGCTGACTAATAACAAATAGCTAGCTTTAACTTAACTACCTTCAAGCTCGGAAAACAACCTCGGATATATTTTCCGAGCTTGCCGGAAAGGCCCGAGAAGATACGATAATGATTAAGGCACAGTCAAGGAGCTATGCCATTGCCGATGTGAAACCCACTCTAGATTCACAATTCTAAACTGAGACCCCACTCCAGCACAATTTCAGTGCACCACTGTGCCTTCCTATTGATAATTCAGATTCAGATTCAGAAATTTTAACCAATGTTTTAGAAATCTGCTTCTGTGTTTTATGATGGCTACTGCGCTAGCTCTCCAATATTTTTAAAAGATAAACTTGTATTTACAATGTTGTTACTTCACCTGATAGTCTATAAGAGACAGGGATTCTCATTGGTCAAAAAGGCCACGACCTTATATTTAAATATTTAGATTGTCGGGTCGTTCGGACGTGACCTCTAAGCGGGTTGTTTCAGATGTTCGAGAGCGATAGCGTATCAGAACGGCTGATTTTAATCAGATTGATAAAATGAGGGCGAATATTTACCAGTATACAGTATTAATTGACAAACATATATTTGTCACAATGCATTGTGATAGCATTGTATTGCCAATGACGCATACAATATGTTCTGTCTCTCGGCACGTATTTGGGCATTAACACACATTTCACATAATTCTTTTTCAAAATCCGTTAGCATTCATCTGCATGTGCACCAAATTCTGAATCGAATTCCAACAAAGGTACCGTTATACATGAATTTTCATTTGATTATTTCATATAGTTTGTCCCAAGTTATTGCTTCCATCATTTTTTGATGATTTTTAATAAAAATACACATACCTGTGAAAGAAATGCTGTTGAAATAGATAAAAGGGAAAATATCCAAGATATCTTCATTGACAAATTATCATTTTCACTCCTAAAGTTCAGAGGAACAAAACAAATTTCTTACGGAGATTTATAATGGGAAATGTTTACATCTTTTCTCCATTCGGAAGAACTCGGGACACCTCGCACAATTTTTCAACGTTATCATCCGGACTTAATAATGGCTGATGCAATGCAAAATCCCCGTAGACTTTCTATTTCGGGATGTGTATTGAAACCTGAAGCGGTAGAGGGGGCGTTTCAAAACAGATAATCTTAACATTTTTCATATAAGTGGACGAACGTAGTTTGAGCACAAAGCTATTTATGATTATCGAAATATCTAGCAAAAAGTGATGGAAACAAAAACTCGGGACAGAGTATAATCAGTTTTATTTGCAACTTTCAATAATTCCACTGCTTCTATAAAGTAGGGGAGATACTCCTATTGGCCACATTGCTTACCTGAGGAACAATAGATACGATAAAATCAGGTTAATAGAGTCATGAAACAAATAATCTGGACAATGTAGTATAACACATGCAGATCCTGTATAAATAAAAATCCATTTTTTTTCACCCTGGATATTGCAGTTCTCAAAAAGATCCTAAACAATTGTTTACATATATGATATAAACCTCTCTAAAAAAACTCTCTGAACACCTTGTGAGGCCCAATAATCATCCAGGGACCAAAGTCTAAACAATTTAAAAGAATCAACAATATGTCAAAATGCTTGCATATAAGTAAAACCATATAACATTTCAGTTTTTGTGAATATTTAAAATGTTTTCCTTTGTAAAATTGGATCCCCTTTGTGGCCCCGCCCTACTCCTCAAGATTTTGATTTGAAAGAATTTGAATCTACATTATCTGAGGTTGCTTTCACTAAAGTAACAGCTTTTCTAAGCAAATAATTTTAGAAGATTTAATAAAAAAATTTTCTCTTTATACTCCTATGTAAATTTTTGCCCCCCCCCCCACATTGTGACTCCATCCTACCCCCGTGGATCATGATTTGAAAAAACTTGAATCTACCCTACCTGAGGATGCTTCCACGCATGTTTCAGTTTTTCTGACCAATTGGTTTCTTATAGGATTTTAAAATATTTTTCTCTATATATTCCTATGTAAAAATTCACCCTCACATTGTGGGCCCACCCTACCCCCGGGGATCATAATTTGAACCAATCTGATTAAAATCAGATTCTCGATCCGCTCCTTGTTTTTCTATTGTCGCTACACGATGATCTGAAAAAAAAACCGCTTGAGGTCACCTCCTGGTGAACTTTGATATGAGAATATTCATGAGTTATTTTAGCCAGTTAGAGCAAGTGTTAGAAACGGTAATTTTGGGTAACCAACAAAAATGGAATCGTATGACAAAGCGACGGCACATGTTCTCGAATCTTTCGGTATCAGCGAGCTAGAGACGGAGCATAAACTGATATTAGACGACCTCAGGGAATCCAAAGATTTTATTGGCATAACTTCCAAAACACGTAACTGAGGAATGGAACCGACGATTTCATTGGTCAAAACAATGGACCCAGGAGGTGACCTCTAGCGGGTTTTCTTTAGACAAGGAGCGGATCGAGGATCCGATTTTAATCAGATTTAATTTGAACAAACTTGAATTTACCCTACCTGAGGATGCTTCCCTACAGGTTTCAGCTTTTCCGGCTGATAAGTTTCTGAAAGAAGATTTATAAACATTTACTCTATTTATTCCTATGTAAAAGTTCGACCCCCCCCCCCATTGTGGCACCACTTACCCTCGGGGGTCATGATTTTCACAACTTTGAGTCTCCATTACCTTAGGTTGCTTCCACATAAGTTTCAGCTTTCTTGGCTGAATTATCCTTGAGAAGAAAATTTTTGAAAATTTCTCAAAAATATTCAATAATTCCTAATTACATGTATCTTCCCTAGAAGAAGGGCGTGGTCCTTTATTTTCACAATTTAATTTTAAAACCCCTTTGCCTAAGTGTGCCTTGTGCCAACTTTGGTTGAAAATGACTCAGTAGTTCTGGAGAAGATGTTGAAAATGTGAAAAGTTTACAAACAGACAGACAGACGGACGACAGACAAAATGTGAAAGCTCATTTGAGCTTCAGCTCAGGTGAGCTAAAAACTACAGTGAGAAAAAGTGGGGGCATATATTTGAAAGTGTCATTTTGAAATTTGGTAGGATTTTTAATTTATCGACAAAATGCAATATTTAAGAAGATAGAATTAAATCTGAAAAGAAAGTGATCAACTGATATTTTAAAGTTTAAATCAAAAAGGGATAGAATCATTATTATGAAATGAAATGACGAATTCATCGACTTTCTATATGTTTGGGAGAGAATTAAAATGCAAGTACTTAATGCTAATATGATTGTTTACCTTGACACGTTCAGAAGATAAGAAAGGAACAATCGACACGAGACATGTAAGTAACACAACACTTGTATACAATACTTATAATCTTTAGTTAATTTTGTTAGTTCAAAGTTTTAGTGCTTTTGGAACATTCTGATTTTATTGACTGTCATAACTGATAATATTATTATTTAATATAGTTATTGTATCAATAATATTTTGGACTTATTACACTCGATGAACTATTACTTATAATAATATGATTTACGGGTGTTACCGTTGTGGCGATAGCGCAGCAAGAATTACACATACCTTGCATCATTGTCAACTTGGTGATATTTTGACAATAATCAACTTACATCAAAGAATGTGTGTGTGTGTGTGTGTGTGTGTGTGTGTGTGTGTGTGTGTGTGTGTGTGTGTGAGAGAGAGAGAGAGAGAGAGAGAGAGAGAGAGAGAGAGAGAGAGAAAGATTTCTAAGTTTTAAACAAAATTCTTACAAAATACATAGACTTGCTTCCCCCTAAAACCGTTCATTACTTTGAAGAGAATTGATCGGTTTGTTAAATGTAATTTGTGTTTAATTTGATCAAAAGTGTAAACGATAAATATTATATTTCTTTTTTACCTTGATGTTTTCTGACTGTTATTTTTTTCCTAGTTCATTTTTTATAAAAAGTTGTTTATTTTTGCATTCTAAATACTGTGAAATCATTACATTTCGTGGTGGCTCAATTTTCGAGGAATTCGTTGGTATCTCTCATCCACGAATTCACATCCTCTACAAATTAATAAATTAAGGTTTTAAAGTAATATTTACTTTTGCAGGTATAAGAGAATACACGAAATCACGTCCCAACGAACCTGTAAATTTTAAGCAATCCACGAAAATTGGCCCCCACGAATTTTAATGATTCCACAGTACATGCGTTGTATCCGTGCACCCGGTCCCTGTTTGTAGGTGTGTTATTTCCCATTTTCCTGTTTAATGGTTTGACAATATGCAATATGTAAATAGATTTTTTAACTGTTTATTTTTTCTCTGTAATCTTTTTAGATTTAGTTCAAAATGACGAGGCTGTAACTTTGAGGGGACTGTATTTTTGTAATTCCCTCCTTACTTATACTTACTGTAAATGTATGCAAAATTAGCTTAAAATAAGATCGATATGACAGTAAAGTATGACTCTTGCTTGTATATGTATAATCTCTCTATCAAAGCCAAAAAACTATAAAAAAAAACTAATTATCCGAGGAAGATATCGCAGTGTGTATTGAAATAGCTAGCTAGTACACGCATTACAGATGTTTGATCCACCTCTAAATTTATCACGGGAAATTACAGCGACAAAACGTCTGCTGCTTCAATGGCTAGAGGTATGGGCTTCGGTGAATTTGATGTGCAGTTTCAGGATATGGAAATCCTTAATTTCCTAATTGATGAAGAAAACGTAGATGTACTGCTTCAAACTACTGATCTGGATTTAGGTTTCTCTAGAAAAAAACTGGTTTCTACAGAAACTGAAGCTGACATGGATAATTCAGCCCAAATTGAGACTGTAAGTTCATGCCTCACATATATCATACAACTAGATACAAATAAACTCAAAACAATTCCTATAAAGCATTAAATGAAGACTTTTTGAAAGATGCAATTTCATAACTGCAATATCAACTGAGTTAGCAAACAATTGAATTTATAATTAAAAAACAAGTTTTAAATTTGCATGGATATGATCTTGCAGGATCCACCAAAGAAAGGTTTAAACCAAAAAGAAAGAATATGGATGAACTGTTTGAGGCCAGACAAGGCCCTAACACAAAACGCAACACACTGTGGGGACTAAAAATATTTCAAGGTACATATACTTACCATCTGTGGCACACTCAGTGCACTGAGCAAATATTCAGTAGTTGACATTGACATAAACATAAAAGCAAATGAAACCAGATTTTGTTGCATATTTTCATCTAACAATCAAACTTTGGTCCATATGTTATTTATATGCCATCTTCATTGTAGAATGGAACCTGGAAACTAATGGAAATCAAATTGGTTTGGCTAGTGTTGACCCCTTATCTTGGCTAATTCTTTAGGCAGGTTTTATTTTGAGGCTAGACCGCAACCTTAGATACCTAATAAAAGTGAATCTTAGAATGAGGAAACTCTTTATCATAAGAATATCATCATCAATATAAGAGCCGCCATCAATCGCCATCTCGCAGATCTTAAGAGGGAGATTGCTATTGTGCACGATAAGGAATTTAAGACACCAAATGGTATTTTGGGTGTGCTTTTCAAAGAAAGAAAAAGGCAAGGATTATCAAAGCCCACACAGCACAGGCAATCATAGATAAGGCAGATCTGCTCAAAATCTACACTTACCTCCAAAGGGCAAAGACATCCTCAACTATTCTCCGCCGTGCAGTAAGGTATTTCCTAGCTGTTCATTTCGTTTCGAAAGGAATGGAATTTCATCATCAGTTCCAGATTAATAGCTTCAAATTTCATCATGATGATACAGGAAAATATGTTACCTTTCAATATGACACGCTACAGAAAAACCGACAAGGTGGCATTTCATAAAATGATGGCAACAAGAATGTGCGCAACAGGGGACAAGAATGTTGCCCTGTGGAATTACTACAGCTTATTAGCAAAACTGATTTAATCAGTATTACAGAGATGTCCTCATGGATACAGACAAATAGTTTTCTGCCAAGCCTCTTTCTAAACGCACTTTCGCAAATTTTCTCAAAGAAATTTTTATTGTAGCTGAAAAAAATACTACATACCGCACTCTTAAAGAGCAACATCAATAACTTACATGTACCTTAACGATAGTGGATTTGAGGCAAGCCATATTATGTTCATGAGTAATCATAAACATGAGAGTTATCTCCGCTCTTACAACAGATCATTTTCTTCAAATCAGAAGAAATTTTTTGAGCAGTACACTATCATGCATGGCATCCGCATCTCGTCCTGATGAAAACAAAGCTTTAATGCCTATTCCTGGGTCATCCTTTCCAGGTACCAAGAGAAGTTGATTTGACATCAAATGTTGTGAACATTGCCAACCAAACACAGAAAATAAGTCCAAACACGGGATTTTTCAGTAACTGTACTAAGAAACAAGATGGTTGACTTCGGACCGGATAACGACGTTGTTTATTATGCCTACGCTAATAACATTTGATTTACGTTAATATTTTGTTAACTATTCAACGAATTAGATTTTTTAATTGTTATTAAGTCTCCTTAACGAAGTGTTTAGTACGGTTCTTCTTTCTTGTCTCTGAACTTGTCCATCGCGTTTCTCAGAGGCTTAATAGAATTGAACAACACTCTAGGATATGATAGGCCTGCATATCTAGTTGTGCTCCTTCTTTTAATTTTTTTTAATTTGGGGTTGCTGAATCATATTTTTGGGGGTTCAAATGGGATGGGGCCTTACATTGAATCATACGGAAAAAAATATAACTATATTGTAAATGGTTATAACTTGAAAACTGTTATAGATATTGACATGGGGTCTTCAGATGCATATATTGAGTGTTATGGGCAATATATATGGTACATAAGATATGGTCCCTGGGGTCATTCCCAACCCCCAGGTTTGGAAAATTACTTAGTATCTCAAAAACCGTTGACATACCCACCCCTAAACCACATATATTCTTGTTCCTTGTGTCAAGGGTCATCAATTAGTATGTAGGTCATGGGCCACGGTGATGGTCCTGACCCCTCGAACAGAAAGTGCCCAAATATTGAAAACGGTTGAGATCCCCAGCCCTAAATTATATATACATGTATTCTTGTTTCTTGTGTTAAGGAGCATCAACAGGTATATATGTCTAAGCCCTGGGAGTGGTCCTGACCCCCATCGAACAGGAAGTGCCCAAGTATCTTGAAACCCGTTGAGATCCCTACCCCTAAACTATATATATTCTTGTTTCTTGTTTTAAGGGGCATGAAATGGTACATGTATATATGAAATGGGTTCCGGGGTGGTCCTGACTCCCCTCGAACATGAGGTACCTAAATATCATGAAAACGGTTGAGATCTCCACCCATAAACCATATCTATTCTTGTTCCTTATGTTAAAGGGCATCAAATGGTATGGAGGTCATGAGACTCCGGGGTGGTCCTGACTCCCCTCGCACAGGAACTGCCCAAATATCTTGAAAACAGTTGGGATCACTACCCTTAAATCATATATTATTCTTGTTTTGGGACATGTCGGTTCACCTGCTATACAGTAAATGGCCCCTGGGGAACATCATCAAATTTCAGATATATGAATAATCAAGTATTAAATCTTTCTGTTTGACCCATGCGGGTCATCGCTACCGCCAAAGATGGCCTCGTTTGTTTGGGAGACTTTATAATCGCACTGATTATAATTACATCTTGTTAAACAAATGTTTGGTACATCAAATGCCAGAAAAAAATTGAACAATTTAAAATTTATAACGATGTGCACTATTTTTTGTCTGTATAATTTGGCTGTTCCAGTGTTTCTTCCGTTAATTGCGCATTAAAAGTAGAATAAGGCGGGGATTTTGAAAAAAAGATCATATTAGCGGACAAGGAAATAAGGGTAAAAAATGAAATAAAAGCATCGAATCCTTATTTTTGAAAGATATAGCGCGCGTTATTCAATTTGTATGCACACAAGGTTGCTGTTATGAGACCACACCTTTCAAAAATAAGGATCGGTGCTTAAATATTGTAAAAAAAAACGAATTAATAAAACTTTGTATAACAAAATGATCTTTTTCTTTATGTCTAAATTATGTTTTAATTACGATATTTGATGTGCTTTAGCGTAAGTCGGTTAGTTTGAGTACATAGATAAAGTAGTGACCTAGATTATTAATGTGCTACTTAGACCTTTTTGACCCAGACTGGTGTTATGCAGGAATAACAGCGGATTGCGTAAGCAGTGTTATATAAGGAAAACCATTTGCAAGTGTAAATATAATCATTTATTTACGTATCTCGACTCATTAGATCAACGAAGGAATGGAAGCATGTAAAAATCTCTTGAGTCCCAGTGCGATACTCATAACGTGTCTTCAAACTTCAAGGTACCGTAAATAGCGATATTAATGTCAGTCATTTTTGGCATAGCACAACGGGAGCTATACCCTTTTAGAAAGCATTATGGGATGCTGCCAAAATTGTTTTTTCATGAATCTGTTTGGACCATTCTTTTTCCCGCGCATTGATTCTTAGAGCTCGCTTCGCTCCTTATTATATGTTTGTTACTGACTATTCGCCTCGCCGTTTATGAGATTGATCAACCCGATATAGAACCGTTTTAACAAGAGCTTGGACTTTCGGTGGAATGTTACTATCTAGTTTACTCATCAAAACAAGCTTTCAAATATTGACCTCCTTTTTTCTAATACGCTAAGAGAAGCTCATTAATATTCATAGACTGTCAAAACCGGAAAGTTGTTTGCCAAGATCTGCTCTGCTGTGTGAAATTGACGCTGTTTCAGCGAAATATACATCCCTGGATAAGGTCGGACGAGTGTCACTGCGTTCAATGTATTCATATCTATTAGCCAATGACTGGACAGTAAACAACGAGTAGACCCCGCCTTCATCAAATCGGAGTTTGTCACGTACTACCCAAAGTCCAAGCTCTTGTTAAAACGGTTCTATTTCTATAGTCAGTCAGTAACAAACCTAATAGGTGTTTTGTTTTAGCGAGGACTAGTAAGACATTTATTCACAAAAATTGGTGATCTATACTGTATACGCAAATCCATGTAAAATTTGCCTAACATCTCGACCTAACGTTACACATTTAAATTCTTCAAAATTATCAATCTCACCTTTCATATAATCTTTGAAAATCTTCGATTCACCCTTGTTTACTTACAATATTGGTTGCTATTCAATTCTAAACGTTTTCTTCCCTTCCACAGCAAAGGTTTGAGAAAGCCTTGACGCTGCCATTTTATTCTGCTTCAAACACAACAATGTGACGTCAATTCAAAGGGCAACTACTCTAATTTTAAAGTTATTTCAAAGGGCAACTACTCCAAGTATTTTTAGAACTTACGGAACGCGGTTTCTGTAATTAATATTATGAATTTCGAGATGAATGAGTGAAGCGTGGAACATATTGCCTAAATCAATACTAAATCTCGCAAAACGGATATATAGATATATTCGGCAGTCAGGTGTCATGTTTAAACCAATGAAAGTATGGCATTTTAGTCCGAGGAAAAAAAATAAGTATATGCTTCAACTCTGATAATCCCACAGTGAAAATGAATTTTCTCATTTTCATATTTATATGTTCTAGCTCTTTAAAAAAGGAAATCATTATTTGAGTATTATGAGGTGTTCAGATACTAGCACGGTCGGGGATATCAAATCCAATAAAGCCCAAAGGGTATTTGATCTATTTGTAAAATATATATGTAATTAATCTGTGTAACAAAAGTTGGCTGTCGAAAATGCATTTGCTTCAAATATATATTATTTCTATGTCTAAAGTGTGTCACATATTTAATTGTCTTTTATTTGAAATCCGGAAGTTATCCGTCTTTGGTTTTGTCTTTTATGTTTATGCCATGAAAAAATAGAAGCTATCATGGCTGCCATAGTATTTGATATAGTGTCAGAATAAATACAAAAAAAATCGCCCATAATAAAAGGTCATCGGCAGGAAAATACAATCTTAAAAATTGTCACACTGCTGCTACCTTTTGAAAAAAAAATGGAAGGATTTGAAGGAGCTAGCCCAAAGATGGACTGGAATGCACCCGACCTAGTTAAACGGTGGAAGTCTTTTAAACATTTTGGATTGCAGGCAGGCTCCTAATAAAAGCTTCGGAAGTCAAGAAATGCATCTACGTGATTATCTGGATAGGAGACAAAGGTAGGGACATTTACTCTACATGGGTTCTCTCGATGGGTTCTCTCGGATGAAAATAGCAAGAAACTAGACGTACTGTACATGAACTTTGAGAAACACTTGAAACCCGAATAAAACAAAATCTATTTTCGATACCAATTTATAAGCAGGGTTCAAGGAATGGTTGAGGAATGTTTGACAGAATTAAAGTTATTAGTGAAAGACTGAATGCAAAGATGCCGATGACAAGATAAGACACGCCATTGTGTTAGGAACTAAAGACCAATAAGTCAGAGCAAAGTGTATAGACTTGGGCTCAGATTTGACACTTGAGAAGGCAATTAATTTTGCAAGAACTCAGGAAATATCAAGGCACAGTTGAAAACTCTGAGCAGTGAAGACAATTTAATAAATGCTGTATCTATCAAACAAAAATAAACCCCTTCCTAGTATGCTCACGGAAACTCTAAAAATTTAACAGGAACATCTGAAAAATATCCATGCAGAAACAGATAGCGTACACGGACGGAGACAATATCCTGCCTACACGAAATGTTACAGAAAGCACCAATTTGCCTAAGTGTGTTATTAATCAACTACATACAAGGAATTCAAACCCATATAGCCGAAGCCACATAAACTTCATACACTACATGTGGATTACAACACAAACTCGGAAAATAAATTGGAACTATTTATCGATACCAAAGAAGAAGTAAACTCTCTGACCATGAATGAATGGAAAGAGACAATCCTTGTGGACAACTTCATCACAGAGATCAAGAATTTCACGTTGACTTTTATATAGCTATTCTTGGAGCAAAAACTTGTCAAGAAATAAATATGTTGCAACGCATTTACAGCTTGACCCCTAAGCCATTACCGGAAGTTAATAGCTGCATGTATGAAAATTTGTTTAAAGGCCTTGGATGCTTGCCTGGCATGCATACCATAGGTGTGGACAAAACAGTCAGTCCAGTAGTACATCCCCAAAGAAATCAAGGACAAAGTCAAGGCAGAGTTGGATCGAATGACCGAGATGGGAGTTATTGTGAAACGAGAAGAACATTTATACAGAGGTCAACTCGATGGTCACAGTCATTAAACCAAATGGCAAACTTTTTATTGACCCAAAAGACTTAAGCAATTTGTTTCAACACTGTCCCCTTAAAACCGTAGAGGAAGTTATTTCACAGATGCCAAATGCCAAAATATTCACCAAACTGGATGCCACTCGTGAATTCTGGCAACTGAGACTGGATGAGAAAAGCTCAAAATTATGCACGTTTAACACTCCATTTGGACGCTACATATTACAGGAAGAGCATGACGCAAAATTGAAGAGTGTGTTTTAGAAAGAGAGAGTGTTTTAGAGAGAGAGAGAGAGAGAGAGAGAGAGAGAGAGAGAGAGAGCAATAGAGTATGAGCTCAAACTCAGCGCAGAAAAATGTGAATTTTGGAAATCGGGAGCCACATATGTTGGCCATAGACCTTACTTACAGGCAAAGGAGTCAAACCTGATCCAGAAAAAAAGCAGAGCAGGACGATACATGGCAACACCGACATGACTGACAGATCTACAAACATTTATGTGATTCATCCAATATCTCAGCGAATTCGTGCCTCACTTATCTACAGTCAGTTCACCCCTAGGAACACTGCTGGAGAAGAACACAGCTTTGCACTGGGATGAAGAGAAGGAAACGAGCTTCCAAAAACTCAAAGATATGGCTACAAATGCACCTATTCTTCAGTATTATAACCCGAGCAAACCTCATACTCTTAAATTTGACGCTAGCTAAAAAAAACTACTAGCAGTACTTATCCAAAATCAGAGACCAGTGGCTAACTCATCAAGAGCACTAACGCCAACTCAACAGACGTGCTCTCAAATCGAGAAAGAGACACTGGCAATTGTGTATGGTTGCATTAAATTTCATTAGTATGTTTATGGACGTGAAGAACTCATAGAGACTGACCACAAACCGTTGCAGTCAATTTTCAACAAACCTCTTCATCAAACACCTCCAAGAATTCAACGACTCCTAATTGCACTAGAAAAATATGATCTTGAAACCAAATACAAACCCGGTAAGGAGATGTTCCTAGCAGACCATCTGAGCAAATCAAACTTACATGTACCGGAAACCAAAGAAATAATGGTTCCTGATATCAATGTCAAAGAGATCCACCTCATTTCTCATTTACCAATTACACAAAAGATGTACGAGAAGGTCTAGAAAAAACCGCAAATGATGAACACCCTCAGAAACTACAAGACGCCATATCGGATGGTTGACCTGAGGAAAAAACAATGTTTCCCATAACTTGCGACCATAACTTGCGACCTTATTGGACCTTCAGAGATGAGCTATCCGTCATGGACGGACTTCTCAACAAGTCAAGCAAACTTATTGTACCCAGAGCACTACAGAAGATTCACGAATCGCATCTTGGTATAGTCATATGCAAAACACGTGCCCTTGATGTTCTCTTTTGGACTGGCATGTCAACAGATGTCGAGAACCGTGTTAAGTCATGTGGACTATATGCACAATTTCAAAACATCAATGCAAAAGAACCAATACTAATGCTGGATATACCAGATCGACCCTGGTCGAAACTAGCTGCAGACCTGTTTGAACACGAGAAATACTATCACCTACTGGTCGTTGATTATTTTTCCAAATGGGCCGAAGTTATTAACCTAGAAAATCTGTCAAGCAAAACAACTGTCAACTGCTTAAAAGAGCTGCTATCGAAATACGGACTCATTAATGAGATGATTACAGGCAATTGACCCCTTTTCCAGCAGATTTCAAAGACTTTTCTTCTGAGTTCGAGTTTAAACATGTCACCAGCAGTACACACTACGCTCAATCAAATGGTCAGACTGGAAGAACTGTACCGACAGTAAAAAGGTCCATCATGAAATCTAATGACATGTTGAAGGCTCTCTTGGTCTACCGAAACACACCGCTAGACATCGAATTATCACCAGCACTTTTTCTCAACCGCCGACTTAAAACATCACTTTTAACCTCTGCGCCGTTGCTATAGATGCCAAATGGATTAAATGCCAAAGAAACTGCAGCCACATTTAAATCTCGCCAACTAAAAGATAAAATCCAAATATGCAGGACCTGGATTTGAAACGCTTAGGCAATGGATGCAGTTGTTCTGTACACTGAGGAAAAATAGAAACCTGGTCAAGTCATTGAACAGGATTTATCACCTAGATGATCGTGCAACTAACTACCGTGCTAAGAATGCACCGCGAACTGATGGCATGCGAAATTGTGTGAATCCTGAAGTTTTGCGTGAAAACATTCAGTTACGTGACTGTTCGGACAGCAGAAATGAAAACGATGCAAACAACACCGCTGAACCGACAAACGTACCTGTTCTGTTGCAACTACAAACCACGCGCTCAAACAGGACCGTCAGATCACCGGCAAATTCAGTGACTATATTGAATGATTTTTTGTGTTAATTTAGTATTGCGTGAGAAAAAACTTTAATTTAGAGTTTAGAAATTATGTATTTTTGTTTTTTCATGAAACTCTAGTCTTGTGTAATTTTTCATTATAAATGCACGCATAATATTTTGCTTTTTATGGGGAAAAAAGGTGTCACATATTTCATTGTCTTTTATTAGAAATCCGGAAGTTTTCCGTCTTTTGTTTTGTCTTTTATGTTTATGTCATTAAAATATTGAAACTGTCATGGCTGCTTTTATAGTGTTTGACAAGGTTGAACTACAATATTATTTCTATTTTTAAGGTGGGCATATTTACTTCTACTGATAACAGGCAGTGCCCTCATTACCCAAAGTGCCCACACGCGCAACAGTAATTATTTGTATTTGTGTCTTAGATTGATGAACTATGTTCAAACTAGAACCGTTTTAACAAGAGCTTGGACTTTGGGTAGTACGTGACAAACTCCAATTTGACGAAGGCGGAGTCTACTCATGGTTAACTGTCCAGTCATTGGCTAATAGATATGAATGCATTGAACGCAATGACACTCGTCTGACTTCATCCAGGGATGTATATTTCGTTGAAACAGCGTCAATTTCACACAGCAGGGCAGATCTTTGCAAACAACTTTCCGGTTTTGACAGTCTATGAATATTAATGAGCGTCTCTGAGCGAATTAGAAAAAAGGAGGTCAATATTTGAAAGCTTGTTTTGATAAGCAAACTAGATAGTAACATCCTACCGAAAGTCCAAGCTCTTGTTAAAACGGTTCTAACAGTTCGACAACAATTATCTGTATTTGATACATAAACTTCACTTGTGTCGTAATTCAGACCCCCACTTTACGAACGAACAACTCATCCACCATTTTCATGCCCCGTTGATCACCGACGCTTCCGGTCTGGCCGCGAGTCGTAAACACAGGGATGTACTCTATACTCACAACGACAGCGAACACCCAACCAACTATGTCTTTGCAATCAACGCATTAACCGCAGCCTTGATTTCCACGTTGATGGTTTACCCCTCCAAAATTTTTGATTGGGAGGATATTGCTGTGGGACCTTGCGGAAGTACAAGTTGTATTTACATCGCAGACACGGGATCGACCGGAACATCCGATGTTTACCGCGTGGAGGAACCCGACTTTATCTATTCGGATCAAATACTGCAAAATGCCAAGAAAATTACATACACGTAAATTTACACCTGTAGTAAAAGTTTGAGTTTGAGGTCAAGCTAAAGAACAAGTTTATATTCATTTTTTTAAAATTCAGATGGAAATCAAGTATCATCTTTACTTTACGAACTAATTATGCAAATTTTGAACCCAATCAATATTAGCTTAGATTTGAACCCTACACCATATCAATGTAGCTTAATCAAATTCATTTGACAATTTTATGACGTTCTGTCATGAAAAAACTGATGTATTTGCAGTTGGACTGGGGTTCCGAGCAACCACCTTACATCAAGAACAATAATGGTGGATCCGCATGGAAATGTTTACTTGGTAAACGACCGAGTCAGGAATATTGGGGTCATTTCTCCAGATATGTGGAACAAACCCCAATCTGTGGACATTGCAACTCCATATCTCCTTAACTTTCCTAGCGATCATAACCACACAACTGACCCAGAATCCGGAGACATTTCCCCGACGGTACCCAGGTTCTGATACTAACATACAATCATATTTACTACTGGCACGTTCAACATGGCAATATACTTTCGTCTCTGCAAGGCGTCCCCATCATTGTTCCAAGACTTCCTAATCATCACTTAGGGGGAGTTTGTTGGGACTTGGATGGAAGAAACTATTACACTGTAAAAGAGGGGAAAAATGCCCCATTCTACATCCATCGACGTATTAATTGAAATAAATAAAACTTTTAAAAAACTGTATTCCAAGAGCATTATTCATCAGTGTCTATTGCATTTAGTTACAATTTGTATACATGCACAAATACAATGAGTAAAGTGAGTAAGACAATTGCAAGTTTTTTCTTTGTTTAGTGTCCACCCAAAACTCCAAAACTTATCTTTCTATCAGGAAAAAACCCACAAACCTTTGAAAAAACACACAACTATAAAGGTTCAACAAAATAAAATTTATTATATATTTTGAAGTATTTTCTTAATTTTGTAACAAAAATACAAAAACAACAAATAACCACTATGGTTTCCATTTTGAATGTTGTTATAATTAATATTTGATTTCCGACTCCGATTTAAAAATGCCCGACCTATGAAAAAGCGATCTAATTTAATGAACCACCATTGTGGTTTTTTTTTTTTTTTTTTACCAATCCGTCCGCGGACGCTAAACATAAGAAACAAAAACTTGGAATGACGTAAAGAACATGTAAATGACAATGAAATTGATACTTTACATTCGCGGATCCAGAAAAATTTCCCGAGGGCTGGTCCGAGGGATGTTTGAGTTTATCAGTGGGGCGGGGGGGGGGGGGGTCCGAGGCATATTTTTGGTGATATTACTATATAAATTTAAGAAATTTGAATTTTAATTGGGGGTCCGGGGTCCCCTCGACCCCCCTCTAGATCCGCGTATGCTTTAAGCCTATACTTTGAAATTGTTAAGATAATTAACTTTCATTTATTGAGTGGATCGTCCATCCGAATTTTTTTCAGACCGGGAGCTATAGACTTGCTGCTACTTTTTAATGAACTTAATTAAACGATAGAGCCATGCAAATGGCTATCAATGGAAGTATGTCGAAATTTCATGAGACTTACATGTAGTACAGATACTCATGATAGCCTAACTTGATAATTATAAAAAAGAAAAGAAGAGAAGTTCATTTAATTAGATGAGTAACCATTGAAACAGGTGGCACGGGTTTACAAACGAAATTCAATTTTAAAATGTTTTGTTTCTGATTTTGTTTGTTTTTTTTGGGGGGGGGGGACACTATTACCTAGAATAGAAAGAATAGTATTACAATTTTCAAATTTCCTTATCATATTAAACATGTAATGCAAGAGCTTGGTGAAATCTTAGGACTTAAGAATGATTGAAATTAATTAAATTAATCAGACAGAATCAGACATCATTACTATGTACAGCACTGGTCCGGGGGGAGGGAAGGCGGAGTAAGCTTGGACCATTAAACGCATGTTGTAACAAAGTCATGCCATAAAATCATAATTATATAAATTAGGCATATGATTACAAAAGATTACAAATTTCATCTTCATTAGATTACTGTTCATATCGATTTTCAAGTAATTGTATGCTTAAACACAGGGGTGAGTTGTGTGAGGATGGGGGTGGGGTTGTTGATATTATATTGCGAGTTCCCAACCTTTTATCAGGCTGAAACCAGGTCATACTGCGAAAGTCAATCAAGACAATCCCTTAAAATCACATGCAGGACAATGACTCCTGCATAACAAAAGTAAAGAATTACTTATTTGTTTTCAGCATTAGAAACTTTGAATTGAAACTCAGTCAAAAGGCAGAACAAGAACTTCACAAAAATTTCGAGTACAAATAATTATAAATATGTATAAACGTACACCAATGTGACAGTGTCACGAAATTGGATATCCTTTATCAGAAGCAATCACTTTCAGATCAAAATCTGAAGAAAAAAAAAAAAAAAAAAAAAAAAAAATATATATATATATATATATATATATATATATATATATATATATATATATATATATATATATATATGTATGTATATATATATATATATATATATATATATATATATATATATATATATATATATATATATATATATTCATTGAAGTACATTTTTTCAAAGTATTATACTAGGCCCAGCAGCTGGATTGACAAACATTTAAGAAATAAACAGCAATGTTAAAAAGTTCACCGGGCTATGAAGTTGGTTGGTACGTGATCAAATCTACTGAGAAGCCCTTGGGGCTTCACAGGATTTGATCACGTACCAACCAACTTCATAGCCCTTCACAGGATTTGATCACGTACCAACCAACTTCATAGCCCGGTGAACTTTTTAACATTGCTGTTTATTACTTATATTTACGTTTGAAAAAGAAAAATCGTTCAGAACTGTTAAAATAACCGAGATTTTATGTTTACAATAATCCAAGCGACAAGCGATAAGCGCGTGCTATGATCATTGTGACGTCACGAAAACGTTCATACAGAATTGAACGTATTAATCCTTACCCATACATCAATGGACAAATAATTCTTATTTTTTTCATTGGTAAAAATTGCTGAATACAGAAGGTAAATAAGTTGGCTCACAGTCAATGAGCCTGTGTGATGGTCCAACTCTCGTGTGTGGTGCACTGTTTATTATACCATTATTGCTGTTTCTGAGGTCAATGCGATGATTTCGCAACCCGAGAGGTGCTGTAATAATATTCAACGAATCTGGAGCAAGGTAAATATTGTATTTCATCGTATCGATAGAAAAAAGCCATCGCCGAACACAGTCAGAAACGCGTTTCATTGGACGATAGAACGACGATAACTAATCGTAGCAATGTTGAAAAAAAAATCAAATATTATATTCACCTCGTACATCACGTGTTGATGAATATTATACAATTATTGCTATAATAATTATGCCTATTATCTTTGGGATGTGTTCTGGCATGTTATCCAAAACTTAAGACTTTGTCTAATTTCACAAAAAAATCCAGAATTTAAGAAATTTCAACTTACAAAACTGATTTGATCAAATTATAAGTTTGTACTTGGCTGGTACATCTATAAAGTCTTGGATTTGACTGGTATATATATGCTACTGGTACAAGCTTTGTTTCAGACTTGTTAGACTTGTTAAATGACAAAGATAGTTGAAAAGGCGAATGTTCTCATTAGCTGATCACCGAGATGTAGCTTTTATTGATCGTGTATCATAATTGTTGATCTACATTGGAGATACTGCAGATAATAAAAAGAAATTAACTTAATAAACAAACTGTAAGTTTGAACAGATGTAAATAAAATTGTATGCCATTGATCATATCTTCATTCAGTGCTTTTTCAGACTGTTTTTTTTTTCTTCATTCATTGCTTTTTCAGACTTTTTTTTTGTTATCCTTTCTTCTGTCACGCCTTTCTTGGACATTGCAATGAACTCATATTTGTCCGTTTTGGACTCTTATATAGAGACTGTTCTCTATTACAACTCACAGACACTGGAACCATTCGAAGAGTCTCGTCATATGATCAGAAATGCAATCTTGGTGGCAGCCATTTATTTCCTGCCATGCCCTTTAAGTCCAATAAAAAAAGAAGTAACTTTACTTAACGGATAGTAATATGTCACGAGGAACGCTAGATTCATGTCAATCAATTGGCTGAGTATTCATTTAAATTTCAAAGAATGGAGAATCGAAAAATTGATACGTTACAAAGACCAAAATCAGAGCACGACAGAATGGTAAAGCTGTTGCATTAGGTTTTACCCAAGAGTCTCTGTAAAAATGAAACGAGAGTCTGAGACTAAAACCAATTATAACATTTCATAACTCAAGGAGTTTTGAACAGAAGACGAAGTTTACCACTGACACTTGGTTGCTACATTAAACTGTAGCTCTACCACATGTCAACCCAAATTTGCAGCTTACTTTTTCGGCAAAACATGACACATTCAAAATATACAATTAGTTTTGCAAAACGAATCTATTTTGAATTGGACTAAAATAGTATAGGATATCAGTAATGTCCCTAGTAGACAAGCTGAACTGTGTACTGTTCTATAAAGATAAGAAATATAAATATGCCTTGGTTTATAACAGGTTATCAATTTCTGCAGATAAAAGGGTAAGCAAAACTAGGCATATTATGATTCTAATGGCTGAACTTAAATGGTGTTTAAAAACTGCAATTTCATTGCTTATGTACTTCTAAAATACAAACCTATTCTTAAAAATTGAATCGTATCCTTCAATTGTGTTCATTTAGTAAAAACAGCAGAATTGTTAACAGTAGCTTTCTACAACTTTGAGTTTTGAGTTTGAGATGATTTTTACGTTCAGGGCGTGATCAAACCCACCAAGCTCGAATATTCAAAGAATGATTCCTTATTACTTTAATTTACATATTTTTAGAATTTACAACTAAATATTAATTTGTTGACAATTTTACAATTATTTTCGTTTCGTATAAATATGCCAATCCCGCTTGCACCCATACAATACATCATTTGACACATGTATCAGACGTGTGTTGAACATGTCCGAAAAGAACACGTGACATTGATAAAATCATTAACTGTACGTTGAAATTTTGATTTTTAGTGTTATCAGACAAAGAAATACAGAGAATTCCGACTAAAAAGTATCACTAGCGTTTTTGTCCCCCGCCGCAACGCGGAGCGGGGACATAGAAATGCCGGGCGTCCGTCCGTGTGTCCGTGTGTCCGTGGGTCCGTGGGTCTGTGTGTCCGTGGGTCCGTGCGTCCGTCCGTCACACTTTTTTGTAAGCGCTCTCATGCCTACAAATTTTGACAGATTTTCATTACATTTATACCAAATGTTTATACACCTATTACCTTGGTCAAGTTCGAAAATCAGCATTGGTCGATACTTTTTGTTGGAGTTATGGGACTCTGACCACAATAATGACTCCGTTTTATCCAAAAATTGACCTTGTAAGCGCTCTCATGCCTACAAATTTTGACGAATTTTCATTAAATTTATACCAAATGTTTATAAACCTATTACCTTGGTCAAGTTCGAAAATCAGCATTGGTCGATACTTTTTGCTGGAGTTATGGGACTCTGACCACAATAATGACTCCGTTTTATCCAAAAGTTGACCTTGTAAGCGCTCTCATGCCTACAAATTTTGGAAAAAATGGGTGGTCGGGGTAAAAAAATGTTCCTCCCAACCTCCCCACACATTTAATTCTGAAACAGCCCTGAATGTTTGAAAATATTGCAATTTCATATACTGTGAAATCATTAGATTTCGTGGTGGTTCAATTTTTCGTGGAATTCGTGGGTACCTCTCATCCACGATTTAACATCCTACACGAATTAATAAATAAGGGTAATAAAATCATATTTCCTTTGTAGGTTTTAGAGAATACACGAAATTACGTCCCCACGAACCTGTAAAATTTAAGCAATCCACGAAAATTGGCCCCCACGAAATTTAATGATTCCACAGTACAGTATACTAGTATACTGCTTGAACGGCGGGGGACCCAGAATTCTATTCTTGTTTATGTTCATCTTTTTCTTTAATAATGGCGGGGAAATTCAAAAGTCATGATATTGACATACATGTTTATGAAAAAAACATCGATATACAGATAGTTATTGATATTTTGAACCCAATACATAACCCGTACGAATACATTTTTTGTACGGAAAATCCAGAAACGCTACTTTTACTGATTTATTGTTAAAGCTCAAACATGTGCAATTATAGAACGCATAAGGTCTAACCCTCCAACCATCCCCGTCCCCAATACAGGGAAGGGGGGGGGGGCTACATTATTGCTTCTTAAATAATCATAACTATACCGTAACCAACTGTTCATTGCAGCGAAAACTAGGTTCTAATCAATGTGACTAGTCTCACTCTAACATGGCGCTGATAAAAGGGACTCTGTCGCTACTGGTGGCCTGTTCGTTGCTGAACGGGATATTTGCAATAAGTATGTTACTTATTTATCATGTAGTAACTTACTTTGTTTACAAAATAAAATTCTTTAACCACATAAAATTCCATGAAAGAAGTTATTTTTACATGGAACAAAAACAAACGTCTGACCCATTAGTACAATATTTTTCTATTTATGTGTACTTTAAAATCGTGTACTCTCAAAAAGAAAAAAATATCTTTTTATATTGGTTTTGTTGGTTGGCTTTATTTCTCGAAAGTAAACAGTTTCATAATAACAAAATACATATCTATGACAAATATACCCGATGATATAAATATTGCATTATATCTTTGCCAGTTCCACATTTCGAGCACAGATCCCTACCAGCTATCTCCTCGCCACTGATCAGCCACGCTTCCGGTTTGGCGGCCAGTCGTCGACACCAGGGGGTGCTATATACTCACAACGACAGGGCTAGTCCTCATCCCTACGTGTTTGCCCTCAACGCGTCCACTTCCGCTCTAATCGCTACACTACGGATTTTCCCGGCAACAAATGAAAACTGGGAGGATATAGCTGTTGGGCCTTGTGGTAATAAAAGCTGTATTTACATTCTTGAGTCGGGGAATGTGGTTCATGGACATCAGGCGCAGAAAATCTATAGAGTTGAAGAACCAGAGTTCTTGTATTCCGACCAAATTCTTACTGATGCCTCTGAATTGAGTTTCAGGTAGGTATCCTTGGCCATTTAAAGTATACCAAATAAGTTTAATTATGATGAAAATAATGAAGAGAGAGAGAGAGAGAGAGAGAGAGAGAGAGAGAGATTTAATACCAAAAAATAAATAAATTAAAATTAATGACAACGCAAATGGTATGAAGTTTTCTGGGATAACGTGTCAACGTATCTCCCATTCTTTTTAGAAAAACGAGTCAAAACTAAATTTCTGATCCAAATTGAACTTCAAGTTATTCAAAATACTGACGAAGTGTCATGTGATAAGGATTACATGTTGTTCCCCTGAGCCGAAAGTTCAGAGTTTTTTTATCGACAATTTTGCCTGGCGATTGTTGTCGCAATTGGCGTTATCGGTTACCGTTTCAATCTTTATTTAACTCTCTAGGACCATTTTCACCCAAAGGATGACTGCACTTAGCACCGGGTTTGGGCCCTTTTCGGTCGCTTCTGTTGCGTTTATTTCTTAACCTAATATCACTTTTGTTAATTTTTTAAAGAGTCTAGTCTATTTCCAACACGAATTAAGATTTTAGACTGTGATACAATAAGCTCATTCTATGTTTTTCTCCTTACAACTTTCGAAAAAAGGAGAATTTTTGCTTGTCTGCCCTTGACCAAACATTAGATCGATATTAATATGCATGAGAGGTGGAGTTGACATTATCAGAATGGTACTAAAATTAGACTAGCATGAATAACAATGCTATGTATAAAAGTTTATGTGATCACTCTTTCATCATAACCCTATCTATTCTACATGGTACAAGTATATTATTTACTATGGTTTCAACAGTTTGACCACGCCCATGAAAGTACAGAAGTCTTTAAATCAATGCTTGACAACTTAACGTGTTCGAAAACATTGTCCTAGTTAGCACATAACACGCTTCCTTACACGCCACGTGATAGATTTTGTATTCACAAAGTTACCTGAGGTGAGAAATCACGTGGTGAATTATAATATTCAACATGCATCAACCCTTGGTTACAACAGGGAAAGCGAAAGTAAGAAGAAGCAGTTTTTTCTCATTTTAACCATGAGCGCATGTTTGTCTATTAATCTCCTATTGACATAACTTTGATAATGCAAATATACAACTACTGTTAAACGGAGAACAATAGACAAACATGCGCTGACTATGTACGAAGTCAGTATAAAAGTGGGCGTCCTCATTATCGTATGGAGATTCAAGAAATCGTGATGACCCCCGCCTATGAAAACAAATTCGTACTTGGTAACAACATACTTTTATTTAACGCAATTACGTACAGTTACAGTTTAGATGTGGACCATTTCTGCAATTGAAAGAAAAATTCTTCTTTTAAAAGTTTATTTTCTCGCAAATATCGCATGTCCTTAAGTGCAGTCATCCTTTGTTGCAAATAATCTTTGATGGTTGGTTGCGGGTTTCTAATTTTCTCTGTACATTTTTATTACGATCATTCAAAAGAACAAATAATTAACAATGTATAAATCAAGACAAGATATATATCCTGAACTAAAATGCACATCATTAGCAACATCATTTTTGCACTGACTTTTTTGTACAAGTATAAGACTTGTATATAAATTGCGCACTTTTTCAAAATTTCCAGATTTCAAACTAATCATACGGACAACCCATGTGAAGTATTAATGGTGGACCCGCGGGGCTATGCCTTAGTTATCAGCCGGAACAACGGACTCTTCGGGGAAGTCACAAACAGCATGTGGGGTAACTCCGGCATCGTCGATATAGACAAACCTAACATACTAAACCATCACATTCACCATCCTCTAGCAGGCGACATTTCTCCACGTGGAAACGAAATTCTCATTCTGACCAAACACCAAATTTATTACTGGAATGTTCATATTAGGTATAATTACAAAGGAGCATTGAGCACCGGTTTTTCGCACACCGTTTTAGAGAGCAGCTCTTATTTAGGCATGAAAGGAATATGTTGGGATAAAGATAGTTTAAATTTTTACGCTATTCCGGAAGGACAATACAAAAATATAGACTTTTATGTTAGATATTATTAAATAGTGTTGAACTTTGGAGAGCAGATAGGCAAGTCGCAATAACAAAGAGTATTGGTAATCCATTTTTTGTAACTTAGAATGTTCTATGTGGCAAGTTATTTTTGGAAATTTTTATCGATAATTTTGAGGCACTTAATTTGGAAGAAAAACCTGAATTATCCATATTGAAAATATTGGAATAAACACTCTACTTACAAGTTATGTTTGTTTTCAATTACATGTGTGTACAGCGTAATTTAATTTGAGTTTTTCATTAGGTTGTGAACTTAAAATCAATATATTTTATTTAAATCGGATCGCAGTTTATCAACATCAAAACATCGCAACGGTATTTTTTAATTAACTTTTTAAAAATTTAATTAAAATACATTATTGAAGGGTTTAAGAAAAATCGACCTTAGCTCACCGTTAATCGCCTTGAGCAGAATTGTTTTAAGTTACATGTACTAACTTTTACTCGATATCCGCATTTTGCAAAGCAATATACATTTGTAGCACAAAATACATGCAAATCTAAACATCCTGATAATTTTCTTCTCCCTCTTAGATACATTGAGAGAAGACAGGTGACGTAAATCAAATGTACCAAATATAACATTGAGAAAAGTTGTAATGATCAAGAAAATGATATAATCAAATGTAACATAGAGAAAAGTTGTAATGATCAAGAAAATGTTGTAAATCAAATACTGTAAACATATTACATTTGTCTGTGTATTCTATTTAGAGTTTTTGGAGGAATGCGCTAAATCAAGTAGATCGCTACTATTTATAAAAAAAACCTAGTAGAAGATTTTAGAATGTAACTAATTTAAAACACCAATATTAAACAATGTGCTAAATGAATTCTACATGTAAATGTAGAACAATATTCATATGAGCTCATCATAGCTTCTATATACATATAGTGCTCTAGGATCTGTCCGTCTTGCCTAGATGGCCGAGTGGTAAAAGCGGTGGCCGCTCACTGCTAGGAGAGTAGGTTCCATAGGTCGTGAGTTCAAGCCCCGGCTGGGGCGGAGGTGGAGCTCCAATATAGTGAATTTCCCTGTGCTGTCTATGTTCTCATTCGCCATCTCTGTCATCTTATCTGTTGTCAACTAGACGCTTTATCTTTGTAATCCGTATAAGTAAGTAAAATGTTTATGTAAAACTTAAAAATGTATACACTACTACTATCATAAAAATACATGTTTATGTACCTTGATCTTTAATGGAGAGAACTGATATAGGCTATTGTTTGCCTGCTGTTCAATCCATCTTCATTTATATATTTCTGAATAAAATACTTCTTAAACTTAAACAGGACAACCATACGTGTACCAGAAAAGTTACATTCAGGAATACGATAATTCAAATATACGCCAACTTATTGAAAAACTATTTTCCGCCAAATATTGTTTTCGCCAAATATAATACGTTCACAGTATTACATAGAGAAAAGTTGTTATAATCAGCAACAACCTTACTCATCTCTTCACTTTATAGCCTAAAATATCTACACAATCTATCGATTTTAATAGGAGTATTTGTTTTTGAAGGAAAATGTCCTTCAGCTTTAAGGTACATGTATGCCGGTCCATTAGCCACTGTTGAAGGTATGCCAAGGTATGTCTTCCTTGGTGATGTATGTTATCGCTGTCTCTAGGTTTTTCACGAATGGGGTTTACCGGAAGGAGACGAAACGCGACGCTGTGATGTGCTGTTATGCAGACATAGAAAATTGTTCTATTCGAAAGTCTGACAAGACTTGAAATGAACAGCAAAATATAATCAAATCTAACCTACCTTGGTTCGATAGGAAATTGTGCAGGTTTAGTTAGAAATGAGACTTATCGAAATTTTGGCATATGTTTAGGTAATATCAATTGAAAGTGTCCAAGGCCAGAATGGTCAAAATGGCGTTGAAACTGTACTCATCCATATTTATTCTTATTCAATTTGGTCGAAATTACGTTCTCTTTAAATATACATGTATATTATAATTTATCATATACACTAAAGTTAATGTAAATTAAACCTGAGCACGACTTGTAAATGGACACTTGCATGCCTGAATCATGGTATATAAAAGCCTTTTATTTTGTTACACTTGATTTCACACCTGGACCTTGTGTGGGACGTGTTAAATACATTTGTTTGTCTAATGTTTGCACTTGTATATTGTTGTTATACGTGCATTTTCTTTATAACTGTATTGCATTTATCATTATATTTGATATTTTGAAATTTCTTGTTCATATGCACTGCATTTAGCTGAAAAGTTGTTATGTTTAAGTAGCAATTAAATGTAAGCGAGGTAAGATATACGCCCACACTGGTGAGATCTAAAATACTAACCTGGAAGTGTTTAGTCAGTTCCTTATGTACGTGCTGTGGGAGAGCGGCGAGCACCAAGAACTATGGCTATTTACAAGTCGTCCTCAGCACTTTAAGGTGGAATAACACATCATCACAAAATGCTGATCTCTGATCGAAACGCCATTTAGTTTTGTTGAAAGTAGTTTATCGAGTTGACATGCAATTAACTCCGTAGCCCAGTGGTTAGAGTGTCGGACTTATGATCCATACATGTACATCCCGAGTTCAAATTCCGTTGGGGCTTTTGTTGTTACGTTCTGAATAGAACTATTAGATATTCATTTTCTTTACCCCCAAATTGCAATTTTTTTATATTACATACGTACAGTTTATTTTTCATGATATCTATCATATAGAATTAATTCACTGCCAATTTGAGTGACTTTTTCCATGTGTGTTATTCCACCTTAAATAACACTACTCTATTTTGTTTTGTTATGCAGCTACTGGCGCGATTAGATGTTATTTTACAGCATCGCTATATGGCTACTTAGCATACTAGTAGCTAAACTCTCAACAACAACATTTTGTTAAAATAAAAAAGTTCTTAAAAACATATGTCCAATAAAAATTACCGACGGTTTGGTAAAACTTTGCAATTAATGATAAATGACACAAAATGAGAAAAGATTACGTTTACAAAACAAACCCACGCTATATTTTGGCGCTGTTCAATGCATTCCTTCGCAGTAATATTACAGAACTACGAATCCGCAAAAATACTAGTATGTAAATGTCATATATTTGATTTTTTTAAAAACATTTTCTTGCAAAGAATCAATTTGATTTTTCTACAGCTTCTGTATGCGCACTATATATGTATTTCCTCATCACTGCATAGCAGCCCCTGATGTACGTAAACCCCGTACATTAGTTTCACTATAGCTCGTGCAATTATGTGCGTAAAACCCTGAAACTGGTTCGTTAACCAGATTAATTGATGTATATTTCTGCTCATAGGGGGCAGTTATTTGATGCACCGGAAGTAGCAGTCTAACGCCAATAAAGCGCTGAGCTATGCTTAGCGCTTTAAAAACGAACAAACCAACACCGTGAAGTTAATTAACCAATGTTGTTTTTGGTAGAAATGTAACCATGTAGAATAAGATATAACTGTTTCGTAAATATCTGCTATTAGTCCGTAATTTTCATCCTTGATTTGCTGATTGAATATTTCATTGACTTTGTTCATTCTAATCTCGAATATGTAAGAAAGTTTTCTAAGAATTTCACCTAAATAAATTCTTGAAATGAACAGCAGTATAGAGATGGGTAGCTAAACAGTTCACCAATTCATTCTTACAGTGTAGGAAGACGACGATTACATTCATGAATGGAGTTTCCGAGAGCAACTCTTGTTAGAAGTAATAGAAAGATAGAAGTAATCATAATTGATTGCAATCGATCTAACTAATTTAACAGACAGTCCCAGACCTTCATCAACTCAGCAGTCGTGCCGTATTAAGCGTATCCTTAAAAAAAGTATACATTTATTTATTTATTCAAAAGGTAATATTTTGATTATATATAGGTATATTTCATGACCCTAGGCCTATTTCAACATTACACACGCCTTATTTTAACCGTAGATTTAACTTAATATTATAGTGTTTTAAATCTTCTTAAGATAGTCCAAAAGAAATCAGTATTCACTTAAAAATGCTGTCAATGAGTACGACCTTTGTTAGAAAGCTAGAAACCTAGAACCATAAATTCTAGTTTTGCCGTAACTATGCGACAGGGACCGGATGTCGAGAGCATTTTGGGATCGGGGGTTATCGAAAAGTAATCAAGGCGACATGGTCACATCGTGTTAAATCGATTTTCTCTTGATGTAACCTTAATTAAAACGAATGAAAAACATTGAACTTGAAAATAGAACAAAATTTTCTTCCGTTTAATTTAGAACCAGGGAAAAATCGACTGATGTAAAGATTAAATGCAAAAATTAAAGCATAGCTATTTTGAAAGAGTTTAACCGTAAATATGTTTACACGTCTACTTTAATTTCGCACTGCATCAATGTCAGTATTTTAAACGTTTGATTATAGCCACAAATACGCCTCATTTATTAAAGAACAAGGGGAAATAAGTGCCCATGGAGGGTGTATAGAAAACATGTCAAATAAAAAATACATACAAACAACATTCCTCTCCAAAGTTGTTCCCGACGATGTGGATTTATGAAAATACTTATTATAAACATGCAACAGATTGATTTAAACTTGTTCATGCATGCCTAAATCTTAATTAAAAATGATATTTTCAGGGTTATGGTGACATTTTATTCCATGAATGGACCTTCAATAAATTTTTGCCTCTGTATATTTCTAGTAAATTTAAAATGTATAAAGTTAAAAAAAAATAGAACTGGAACCACTGTACATAAAATTTTACTTTGTTTCATAACAACGTATTGTTACAGAAAAATAAAAGTTAAAAGTCCATATATGTAGTTTGGTTTCGATGCAATTTAAACATTTTTGCTGGGTTGTTGGGGTTTTTTGTTTGTTTTTTTGTTGTTGTTGTTTTTTTTTTGGGGGGGGGGGGGGGGGGGCGGGGCCAAATATGGTAAAAGGCCAGATATTTAAAAAAAAATTCTTTAGTCCCATATACTTAGGGAAAAACCCAAATGCATGATTTAATGTTCATGAAGCCCTCTACCAAAACTGTGAAATTCACGGCCCTCTGCCATGGTTTCAGGCCCTCGGAGGGGCCAATATGGTCAATTAGTGAACATGCTTTAAATCTTAGAAAATCTTCTTTTCTACTCCAATATAAAAGTAAGAAAAACTAAATGCATGGTTATAATGTTTATAAAATTTTCTACCGAAATTGTGAAATTCATGGTACCTGAGTCAGGGGTTAAGTCCTTGGGCGGGGCCAATATGGCCGTATAGTCAACATGTATTAAATCTTTAAAAATCTTCTTCATGGTCATGACGTCAAAGAAGCATTTAATGTAAAATGTGATATCCATGATCCCTTGACCAGGGGCTCAGGCCCTTTGGTGGGTCCAATTTGGCCCCATATTGAAAAGTAAAAGCGTTCAAAATTTTATGATATTTTCTTCTGTACATGTACTTCCAGTCATAGGAGATCAAGAAAATGCATTGGTGTTCTGTTAATAATATCCTATTTACATTGAAAAATTGGGGCTTTTTTTGGGGGGGGGGGGTAGGGGTGACAAATATGAGCATATTCCGAACATGTATGTTTTTAGATCACTTAGTTACTTGGATAACTTACTGCTGTTGATAAACATAAAAACATAAAAGAAGGGTAACAATCAGATCATGGATTAGGGCTTAGACTCCAAAATGAAGATTAAAATGTAAACATGAGACTCCCTGACAGGTCTGTCTAAGGGCTATGGAACTCAGATGATCATCAAGGTCTGTGGGCCTCTTATCTCTTTTCCGTTTTATGTTAATCAAATTTGGGCAATTTTCTACAAGCCTTGGGAATAAACCGTATTCGCAGCTCTATTATTCATATATCATAAAAACTTTCTTAGAATTTTCTAATCACTGAGAGTACAAAATAGATTTACCAATTAATTTCTGTGCTTTTTAATAAGATGGTATTTCTTTTTGTCATAAAATTTCAACATTAATGAAATAACAATTATGGAAAACCAGACCTAGTCATACTTTGAAGTCAGGTTTGGTTGTTAAATAATAAAATAAGCTTCATTGTTGCAATATAATTGACTGAATATGGCTTCTTTCCTTTTCATCCTTGTTTTATTACGTGTACTTTGAAAATTATTATTGATTTCTTTTCCTTCAAGTAAGATTTCCTTAAACTATTCTACGCTTTCATTTATTACTAGATGTCTAGATATGGCGTCATTTAGAGACTTATAAATTGTCAAAATTATAAAGAATATAGATTATATTTTATTATTTTGGTATATACTATGTTTCAGTCTAAAGTTAACAACACTACTAACTCCCATAGAGTGTTGTTTGTTTATTTTCTTCGTCGATTTTTTAGTATATATACATCTACATGTATAAAGATATTAAATGCTTGTGGCGACATGTCTGTATGTGGTAAGGAATGTACTAAAGCTGGAATGTAGAATAATTAAAAAAAGTGTGTACTCAGTGAAGAGAAACAGTCAGAATCAAAAGTGTATCTTTTTAAAGTCACTTGACATAATTGCATTGCTAAAACTGTATCGGATAACTGTGACATTCTGCTCCCGTCTAAAGGCGCTTGTTTCAAATATTTCATATAATAGAATATATTTTTTAGAGTTTATAACCACTTTAGTCATTGATGTATCTCACCTGTCATGTGATGTATTTACCTTTAAAAAATAAATTCCTACATGTAGTATTTCCCATTGGAAAAAAGTCCTACTGGATCTCTAGAATTTCCTACCGGAATAACGAACTTCATATAGTGATTTAAATTCCGATTGGATTTGAACAAAACTCCAATCGGGTTAATTTCAAAATCCGATAGGAAATCTTAATTTTCTACAGGAAAGCTTCCTGAATTTAGTTCTTGTAGGAAAAAACATATCTCCTGTAGAAAATATAATACCTGTAGAATTTTCTAAAAATCTAAACATTTTCTACAGGATTGTCATCATATCCTGAAGGAAATTTTTTCTCATATGGTAATTTTTATTTTCCGATGGGATATAAATTTTCAAAGGTAAATATCTCACCTGTCAGGCGAAAACATTAAAAAGGAAAGTAGGTATATACTCTCTGGATAATTGCCTGTAATTTAATATACATGGCAAAATGTTATGTTCACTTTCTTGGGGTAACTATTAAACAATGTTTAAGCAATAGCCGATGAGAACCGTGTCTTTGTCGTCTTATCGGTGAATCAAAACCCACCAAACCTTGCTCTTCACAGTACAATATTGATCATCGTCCGTTCATACTGTCTTAAAAGAGCGATCCAGCGATCACTATTTGTTGCTTGCGTTAAGCAAGTTGATAGATTTACAAAGTCAATCGAAAATTACGTGGGAGCATTTATACAAGGGAATACTCAACCTAAATAAAATCAATCTACAGAAGTTACTAATTACTCAGTCATTGTTTAAAATTACGTAAAGGTAAAACTAATGCCTATTAAGACATAAGGTCAATTGAAAAGACCATGTTAAAAAGCCACGTCGAGTCAATCTTTTAGTTGATAGACAGAATATTCGATGTTGAGGTTATAAATGTTATTTAAAGTTTTGCCACCGATTTAAGGAAATAAATGGAATATCATTCAAAAGCGTTGATCTTTGATTCACCAGAGATGAACGTCTCTTTTTATAGTTATTAAGATTCGTTCAGGGTTATTTCTTTAAGCTTTGCAAGTTATCAATCAAAAGACACAGAAGTTGGTGTTTTACAGGAAAAAATCAAGCCAACAATAACACGCTGTATTAAATTGACTTGCCGAGACTATACATATTTTTAAAATTTTTATTGTTAATCAAAAGCAGCAATTCAAACATCGTTGGTTTTTCAAAATGATTCATCAATTATAAACATTGCTTTCAAATTGACGTAATTATTTCGTTTTTGACCTTTGGCAGTTTAATACAAGTGAGCTAAGTATCAGTTTGGTAGTGTCGTCCAAGTACTGTAATTATTTAAAGTGGAACTATTTCCAGTAAATCAACAATTATTAAAATAAAGTTCGAAGCATGTGTTCCAAATACATGTACAATATACCGGTATGCCAAATATCAGACGGATGGCAAACGCATCAAACTGTGATATTTAATTTATAAATGAGTTAAACTGGTCATCTTGGATCTTTATTTGACGTTCAAAGCAATTCATTGAGAACTGTCCATGACCAAACTCTCATGTGCACCTTTAGTGATACTAGTACCTGACCCCGATTTTTTTATATTCATTTATTCTTTATTTATTTATCTTGTTCATCCTTGCATACATGTAACACTAATATTAAATAACATTAATTTTTACTGTCAAATATCTAAAGACTGGAAATTTATTATTATTTAAGCACAAACTGTGACGTATTTGCTGTAATATTGTACAGTCATGTATTTGTTGTTCAACATGTAGGGAGTGGGCGAATTAAGTTTTTATAACTTATGCCTAATCCCATTGTAATATATATGCAATAAAATATGTTTAAATCAACCTGACCCCGTAGTCATTGTATGAAAGTCATGAGGAAATGTTTTGCGGCCTAGCTGCAGTAACTGTAAACATACACCGTGAGCTCCTCTCTGCCTTACTTTGATACAACCCCTGTTGCTCTAATACTGCACAACTTGGTTGCTATGTTGCTTGGGTGGGGAACTTCTACATGTAAGACATGTGACCTTTTATGCTAAGAAATTCTAGTATACGTGTAGTACAAAGGGGGCAAGCAAGTATAATATCCCTTATATTTTTCTTATCCCTAGTAGATACGTTGGTAGAACAATTACCACCAGTGGATTTTGTCTGTTGGGTTATCTGATTATATAATGACAATCTTCTGAGGATAACAGTATTGTGTCACAGCCTGTCACGGCATGTAAAGTAGACAGTTAATACGATTGAAGGACACAGCGAGTTTGTTACATAATAAACTTTTTTTCGTGCACTTTAATCAGCTCCTGTCCTGTACCACAACTCATTTGTGATTAAGGGGATGATGATTTGACACCTCTTTTTTCACCGGATTAGAAAATGAATTTAGCAAACAAAGTAACACTATTCGCGTAAATTCTTGTTTGGGTGTATTCCACAATTTAGGAATTTCAGAAACAACATTTCATCAATTCTTCTGTTCAAGATAAGGCAGAAGATATAGCAATTTGTATTCAAGCAATCTTTGCATATAAAATTTAGATTATTAGACAATAAAATGCTAAGCGCTGCAGTAATTTATTTTATTCACTTGTGCTTTAAACTTGTTTTTATACCATGAATAATTTCTATTTGTTTTACATACAATTCCAATGAAGAAGTATACAAAATAAATGCAAAATTATACAAAACCAGTGAACATTTAGACAAAGCAAATCATTAAAGAAAAAATATTACAACCTTTGAAATGAAAGAATACTTGTCTTGTGAAAAGTTGAAAAGAGAAGCATCAACTTTCTCACTTCATCAGTTTGTCACCATCATTAAAACTGACTTATAAAAGTTATTGTAAACAACAACTTTACAGCTCATGTCTGCTTTTGTTTTATGTAACCCTATGTTGCTCTTTCACTGCACAACTTGGTTGCTGTGTTGCTTGGTAAAATTTTCACTAAACTACCTGTGATATTTTTAACGACAGAAAATTCTAAAAGCTTTGCAATTAGCAAAATATATATCGACCTTTTTGCTTTCTTTTGAAGCTTTATAGAAAAGTACTAAACAGCTGTTACTTAGATTCAGAGTTCGAATAAGGCGGAAACTTCTATGAATTTGATGAATTCAATTGCAATACACATTCATGGAAAGCATTGCGGTTTGATTTTTTAAAATGATATATTAAAATAAATTTTCTTCCTTTTTCAAATTCATATTGATGAATGATCATTTTATCAGTGAAGATAAACCCAGTTTGTGATGATTTCTTAAATGCTTCTCCAAGGGTATATAAACTCCTAAATAACTTGTTTACATAGTATCAAAGAAAACAAGATTGGCTACCGTTCAAACTATTGTACTCGGAGCATCCTTGTTAGTGGCCATTAACTTGTCCCCCCGAGAAGAAACAATTATCAATCTATTTGCTAATTGATGTCAAACCATGGATTTGAGATGCAAATACAACGACTATTTTCATTACACTTATGAGATATTGATGTTGTGTTGCAGCGTTCACGAATGATAAAATTAGATCGTTTTATCATGTCATATTAATGTTAAAATTTGTGTTTTATCAGTATTCCTCATGAGCTTAATACATTTTTAGAGCCAAAGTTTATTAGGTTGTTATTGCATCATCTGTTCATACAAAAGTAAACAATAATGCTGAAAAAAAACATGAAAAAGTATTGACTAAAGATACTTGTACATGTATTCTTATATAAAATTACCAACTACATGCAGTTCATTATTCGCTTTTTGCACAAAAGTCTGCACACCGGTTATTTAAAATTTTAAAATGTTAAAAGCAAACAAACGACTAGAAAGAAATATCCTAAATTGTAATTTCTAAAACAAAAGAATTGTAAGCATGCTTTCAGTTGTACGTTTATCACGCATAACGCACTGATACAGTTATTTTTATACAGTGAGATTCTCTTATTAATTAAATTGCTTATTTCCATCAAAATTAAACAACTAAAATTAAATATAATAACCTTAATGCTTGTTTGTAACTCTGGTGATTTGTGAATCGTTTTCAAACGGTGACGTCATTAATTGTCTTTTGTACAGTTTGATGATGTTAGATCTTGGTATGTTTACAATGCCATGCTCGATGGAATTACAAGCAAGACATAAATGTATGAAGTTCAATATGAAGATCGAGGCTCTGATGTTCTTTGCATTGTTTCATAAAATGACATCATCGTCTTTGGAAAAATTTGATGACGTCAGATCTTACTTGATTGTTTATAATTCCATACACGACTGGATTACAGGCATGCCCAATGAAGAACATATAACGCAGAACGAGGCTCTGAGTGACGTTAAAGACGTCAAGCCAGAAAGGAGTCCACGTAAGTATATAAATGATTGAACACACAAACAACATAATAGACGTTTTTCGTCTGATGTTTGGCTTCATTCTGGAACGAGATATATTTCGTTTATTTTTAGGAAAGTGATTTTTATGGCCGTTCGATTTCAAATGATAATCAGTATTTTTCAATTTGCTGTCTCCATCAATGTGTATGCAAGTTTCAGAAGGGTTTTCCTTACTTCTGGCTTCGGATTCAATGTCTTCGTATTCGTTGCGAGAATCTGTTGATTTTTTCTCAAACATACCTTTCTGTTGTAGAGATCTTTTTGACTCCAATACTGCTTCGTTTTCCACTAAGCATAAAACAACTTCATTTTCGTTGCTACACTGTTCATCCATGGTTTCATCTCTCGAGTCCTTCCCTTCCTTAACTTTCCTCACGATGTATTTACTAGGTGTGATAGGCCTGGACATGTTGCGCCTCCTAAGGAGAACTCGTTGTAAGAGTCTCCTATATATCAGGGCGTAAAGTACTAGTATGCTCAGAATCCCAGACATACATAGTAAAGCCAAGGCGCCTTGGTAGATGCTCGTACCCAATATTCCTAGAATTTTAGTAGTGAATTGACAATAGGTACCTACTTCATAAAGGTTGACGTTACTTTCAGTTACAGTGAATATTGTCGGGGAAGGAGATGAAAATACACAAGTCACGATGATAAGGACTATCATGATTTTACGCACAGCGCGTTGGTCGAGTTTTCTTGTTGGATGACAGATGGCAATATATCTTTCAAATGCAATAGCACAAAGAACAGAATTCCCCGTCAGAATAGCAATATGACGTATTGTTTCCATCAGTCTGCAGATGACGTCATTGTGTACACGATGAAGCTCGTACACAATCGTGTAAGGAATGACTACCACACAGATAAATAGATCCAATGCTGCCAGGGTCTTTATGAAGAAATGTTGGTTGTAGGAGTCCTTTCTCCGGGCGTAGACAGTCAGTATCACGGCGTTCCCGAGGCCGCCGAAAACTATGTAAACACCGGTTAGGATTAGAAACAAGACCGTATCCACAGTCATGATTAATATTCGTTTTTCCCAGAGAGCATTTGTTCTACATTTGTGAGAATAAATCGATAGCATGGATTCTAATTTCAAAGAATAGACGTAAGTGGCACTAATCACGATAAAATCCTAATTTTTACCAAACACGTGATCATACTAACTATTCATCTATGAAAATGTTGTCCGAGTAATCGGTTAATATCCATTCGTTCGGAACTCGTTTCAGCTCATCATCATTAACCGTTCCGAGGAAATTTAAATCTTTCCAGGACATAAATGTTGCTTTACATTAATTTTGCAATTTCCTTGGTTTTTTTTTTATCAAGGGTCATCAAATAAGGAAAACAAATTTAAAGGGAATTTCCCCATCTGTTACCATGTATTCGGTAACCTTATGCATTCATGGAAACAGAGGCATTTAAGGCACTAAATGTTTGTGACGTCAAATCCAGGAATAAAGCCAACCAGCGCTGTTTACATCATCTTTGTTGATTCTGGGTACATCAGGAACTAATAAATGACTTCAGATTTTGCATATTTAATAAATGACTATCGAATTAAAAAAATGGATAAAATTCGGTTTGCCCTGTTTATTTAACCAACTTGAAGTAGAAATTCATAAGTACATTCATGTACATTATTTTATAAATCTGGTGGGTTTTTTTTTTCTTTTGATTTATGCGTGTTGGGGTTTAATAATTTTTGAAAGTCAGTGAAGGTGAAAATTTTGAGTTTCTTATTTTGCTCTGAAAACGATTAATATTGTGCATGTTGAACCCCGAATTCGACTTTCTGTACTAATATGGTTTAAATTTAATTAAAAGGTTCAGTTTTGTTCCCAATGTATCTCATCACAATTAGGCGAAATTGTACGCTTCGAATTAATTACAGACTAATGATAATTCTTCGTAAAATTGGATGCCTTTTTCAGATTACTTTGTGTATAGAACAATTATTCTTGTTTTTAAAGTTCTTCATGATTTAACTCCAAATTATTTAGACTTTTTTTTAATATGTAAATGAAATAAATACAAGATCAACCAGATTAAGCCAAAGTAATGCATTTTACATTTCAAGGACAAAGACAGAATATTTTAGAAGATCTTTTACAGTTTACGGCGCGCTTTTATGGAATGATTTATCTCTATTTTTAACATGTCACCCAACTTTAGAATCTTTTAAATATGTTTACCTCAGAGAATATTTTCATTCGGTGTTGCAGCGATAGCCTGTATTTTATTTTCATTGAAGTTTTAATAATGTATGGCTCTATTTTAGGCAATTATACACGTAGTTTAAATCACATATAATGTACATTTATCTATCTCATAAATTTATATTATGTATGTTCTATCAGTTTCTGACAGAAACTTTCTGTATATAGTTACTGTCTCAGAAACACAATGTGAACTAGCCTCCGATTAATCGGCTAAGCCAACCGAGTAAAATTGACATCCCTAGTTTCTGTATATAGTTACTGTCTTAAATACATTTTCAGAAACACAATGTGAACTAGTTTTTTGTAAGCTAATTGTGATATCCTGTATAAGTAAAGGACATTATTATTATTATCGAAATTACGAAATAAAAATTTCATGATAAAGTAAAAATATTTTTATAAAACCCAACTGATTACAAACCAATTTGTTGAGATAACTGGTATTGCGTCACAACATGTTGTGCCTAATCCCTCCACAAAGCAGAAGAAACTGCCAAAAGAGTCGTTCCGATGCCGGGAATCGAACCCGGGCCGCCTGGGTGAAAACCAGGAATCCTAACCACTAGACCACATCGGAATTGATATAAATGCTACCTTTAATATACTAGAGTATGTAATATCAAAATTTATAAATTTTTATCAGTTACAAATTATAATATTATTATATATCTGCAACACTTTCCTTGATATATTACAGAACTACAGAATAAGTAAATATAACAAAATAAGGTCGGTAATGCATTCACTCAAACAGAACACACCTGATAAATAAAGAAAGGCAACTCGGGATGAACCAACTCGCACGAATCACAGATTCACAGTATAACTGAGTATGCAAGTATTATCCTCGTTTGCAAAATAGCACCCTGTCTAAAAAAGACAAAACTTTAAAAATACATATGTTAATAATAAATTTTGTTTATCATAGTCCTGTGTTTGCTTTTGAAATCATGTTTAAAAATGTTTTCAATTTTTGAGATGTTTGAAAATGTATTTTTGTTAGGAAACACGAATATCACATATCAGTTATATATGATATAATAAAAAAAATTATAAATATAAATATGCAAAAAAAAAACACACAAAACACACACACACACACACACACACACACACACACACACAAACACGGTTTCTTAAAACTTCAAAATCATATTAACTTAAAACAGCTGTGGTAATAATTGTTTTTAAATTACATATTTTTTTATTATTTACTTTATTTTAAATTACATATTTCATACAGCAATGCAAAGACCTTATTAATGAATTTAAAAAATAATCACTAATGTATACCATAAATGCCATACCATTTAAACATTGGCCTGCATTAAAAAGGATCATTAATGAATATTACATGTAGCTTCAGTGAATATATTAGAGACGAGACGAACATTAAGTAAGAACCACATATAACTAATATAAATATATAATTTCAAATATTAAAAATAAAATGGTTTTGATTTTGTATGATACCTAATTTCACATGCACCAGCAGGAATATGGAAATTATACTAACTTTCATGTCCATATATGACTGTAATTATTAATCCGTAAGCGACAGATCTGGATAAAATTCTAGATATGGATGTTATTGCTTTTGGCATATTATGAATTAGAGTTATGTGTTCACACGGTAGTTTTTCCAATTCCAGTTTGATAATCACTTAAATATTCATGGTAGTTTTTAGATGCATTCCTATATCAGTTTCTTGTTTAGCAAATCCATTCTTTAATATTAGATATATTTATAATCGCGGTCTCTGTGATTCATTGAGTTTAATACATATGTACTTGCAAAGAAATTTCTGAATGAAATCATTCTTTTAATTTCAAGTTTAAGATGATTTTTTCAGGAATGGCCATAAAAACAAATGAATCAAAGCGCGCGATGTGAACTTTCGTTTGAACTGACGATATGGTATCTGTGTTGACTCAGCAGATATCTCTGACTCCGTGTACCCAGGTATTGATTACACAGATTTAGAGAGTGCACAAAATGCAGTGTTTACAAAATGGAGTCAAACATTTGGTGCTGATTGCGAGCGTGCTGATTAACGGGGCGACAAGTGCAGGTAAGGAGCTGTTAATGTAATGTCAAGGTTTCTTGTTAAGCCATTACATGTATTTATACACACCTGTTCCGAGCGAAAAATTATAAGCATGAAATGTAAACATTGTCATCTTGTGTAAAATTACGGCGTAAATAAGAACAAATTGTGAACATGTCCACCAACTCAACATGGATGGGGAGGAATACCAAACCTTAAAAATTTGAATACAGGAAAACGAAAAATATAGATCTAGTATATGAAGATTCTAAATACTGTTTATCTAAATCGTTAAGGTGGTATGGGACACCTCCATACTATGACGTATTGTTTATCTGAATAAACAATAAATTCAAGTATAATGTTATCGACATTTTCTTACCAAACATTGTCACCTAACAGCCTAGCGAAATGGGTTAGAACGTTCACTAGGAACCTGTAGATCACGAGTTCGAATTCTGCTGGGGATTTTACTTTTCCAAAAAAATTTAAAACTTATTTTTTGGGTAAAATATTGTAAAATTTTTAAATTCTAAACCGGTTAAAGTATTTTGATTATTTTATACTTTTATCTACATGAATATCGACCACCTTAAGTTGAACCCTAATTGTATACTTTGACCTCTCATTGGCCTCTCACTGATAAATGGCCCCATCTCTCATACCTTGAAGAATCTCTCTCTCTCTCTCTCTCTCTCTCTCTCTCTCTCTCTCTCTCTCTCCTCGCAAAATCTTAATGCTTATTTTCATGTATTCTCTCCTATTTTATCACACCAATTTAAATTGTTCAGTATATATCCTGTCTAACAGTAAAGATCACACAACCTCCGATGTTAAGTAAGATCATAATGACCCCCTCTGATATGTCACTAACTTCTTTATGTCTGGTGAAGAACCTCACTCATCCTTTACTTAAACCCCAAATTGTATGGAAGGGAATTACCGCCAAAATTCTATGTATCTTGCTTTTATTCTTATTATGCTTACTTCTTTATTCTTCATTACATTTACACTTGCATGTCACTTTATTGTTTTCATATTCATGCTTATCCAATTTCACTTTGATTCTCTTTGATCCTTCATTGTTTGCTTAATTCTATGTTGCAACATTCTCTTCTTATTCGTGTAAATTCTTTCTTCTATCTCTGCTACAAACGTGAATTCAAACACGCAAACCATAAAGCACTTTCAATAAAGACGAATACAAGTTGCATGAATTTAATGCTGCATTATGACGCCAGGCGGCAGTGTGCGCGCTACAATTGCTGCTCCCCGAAAAAAAAAACCATAGCTAGCTAAATGTGGGATGTCTCGCAACATGACATTTCGCTCCAATGTTTATATGTTCAGATCAAGAAATGGAGGGGAGGTTTATGTACTAAGGGATAATTTATAATTTTGTTTGCCGGGGAGGAGTGGGGGTGGGGGGGGGGGGTAGGTCGAGTTCTATTTTCAGTAGGTTCACTATGTGAATTTAAAAATTTGAATTTTCAAGGGTGGTGGGGTGACTGGACCCCCCTCCTTAAATAAAATAAAATTCTAAGTCTGCGCATCAGTTAATTATATATGAGACGATATAATCTTACAGTTCTCATAATTAGCACCCGTATCATAATTATCATCATCGCAAGCTTGATATGGAAGTCGGTCAATTCAACTCTTCATTTAATCAAGACCAGTTGACAGGTACATATGTATGAGGTTCATGTCTCTAAGTTACATGAATCATAGCTTAAACACCTTCAAATCTAAACATGGACATTCAGTTACATGTACATGATTTATATTAAAATAAACAAAGTTAACCTACAATAAGCATGGCTGTGAATGATACATACACATTTTTATCACTTCGAAAATGTGTGTAAATAAGAAGCATACATTATTTATGTTTTGTGTTTTGGAAGAAAAAAAACATTTTATTTTAAACTTTATATAAGAATTTTTATCAAGATTTGATTTAGATTTTAAACGAAAACGTATAAACAGTCATATCACATACCGTATTTTAATCTCTTTGCCTGGTTTGTTTTCGTTTACTCATTGTGTAATTAAGTCACTGATAATTTAGATTCGTTAATTTTACCGCGTATACGTATAATTACTTCTGCGACTCCACCGTTCTGTGCCGAATCGCAAGAATATAAAATCGCGTGCACCAAACTTTGTTTTCATATCACAAGTTCAAAACTTTTACATAAATAAGTGAGATTTTAAAACCTGCAGTTTTAAGTTTTTTAACCCGGAATTTCACGCGGATATTAATTCATCGCAATTAATCAGGGATACACAGTACTGTAGCCTAACGAGAGGTACATAGTGATTCATGCAAGTGATAAATTTCACACGTACTAGAGTACAAGAAAAGCTACTTCTAAGCATTTCGTACCCAAGTCCTTTTATTGTTTTTCAAAAACATCTTTAAATTTGGTTTAAATTTATTTCTATTTCATCTACATGTTCCACGGGTACCTCTGGACAGAACCGTGCATCACCCCACCTCTTTTCACCTCAAATGAAAATAAAGTCCTGTCGACAAGTACTTATGACATGTCCCTCTTCTAAAAATTAACCGTTCCTGCAAATAATTTGTTACTGGATATATATATATATATATATATATATATATATATATATATATATATATATATATATATATATATATATATATATATATACGGTACATTGCATTGCAGATCTAGAATGAGATCAGATCCACCACCCCCCCCCCCCCAAATGGAAAATTCACACTTATTTAATCAACCAATAAAAAAATTAATACAAAATTATCTCTCAGACCCTCCCCCCTCCCTATGATTTTTTTAGAACCGCGCGGAGTATACATGTATACAAAAAAAAAACCCGTATCTTTTTGAGTCTGCGTACATCGTGGCTTGTTAAAAGTTGACTATATTAACATGTATTTCATATTCCTATACTAAGCCCTTAATTTGAGATGTTTTCACGAATTTATTAAATTTATGCCATTTGTTAGTTTCGTTTTAATAAATCTTCGAGAGCAGCAATTGTAGCGCACACACTGCCGCCTGGCGTCATAATGCAGCATTAAATTCATGCCTTTATTGAAAGTGCCTTATGGTTTGCGTGTTTGAATTCACGTTTGTAACAGAGATAGAAGAAAGAATTTACATGAATAAGAAGAGAATATTGCAACATAGAAATAAGCAAACAATAAAGAATTAAAAAGAATCAAAGTGAAATTAGATAAGCATGAATATAAAAACAATAAAGTGACATGCAAGTGTGATGTACTGAAGAATAAAGAAGTAAGCATAATAAGAATAAAAGCAAGATACATAGAATTTTGGCGGTAATTCCCTTCCATAAAATTGGTCCCTTCATTTTCGATTTAGTAAAGATCATTAATTTGTTAAGCATAGAAGTGATAGGACTAAAGCATTTTATTGTATACTAATTGTATGTCTATCATCGGCAGTGGTGGCTTCACGGTGTGTGATTGTGATCGAATCTTAAACAACTGACACTGAATAAAAAATAAACATTAACTAATGTGCAGATGAGAAATCTTTTATAGGGAAGAGGAAGCCCACATTTTACATTATTTTCTCCTCCAGACAATCAGTACAGTAGAGATTTCATCCCCAGAGAAAGTGTCCATGTGAAGGAACAATGCCACAATGATCAGGTGTGTTAAAAAAATTTCATCCCGAAAAAGATAATTTATACGATTCTGTATTTGTTCTAACTATTTCATTTCATACCATTACATTAAATAGTAGTTTATCATGTATAATGATTAGCAAAAGTTATTATAGAATCACTTGTTTATAATGAAAATAATAGAAAACTTTTATTACTGTAATAATTTTGTCATTTTTTCTCAAATGTCGATTGAAATGTAAACTTTATTGTGATTTAATGGTCTCTTTTTACAAACTTAGACTAAACTGAAACGTCTAGAAGATGTCCGGAGATTGATGCATGAAAAGAAACTTGACGCTTACATAATTTGTAATGTCAACGAAAATCTGGTATGAGTGACAGCAGATAGTTAATTAGAACCGTTTTAACAAGAGCTTGGACTTTGGGTAGTACGTGACAAACTCCAATTTGATGAAGGCGGAGTCTACTCATGGTTAACTGTCCAGTCATTGGCTAATAGATATGAATGCATTGAACGCAATGACACTCGTCTGACTTCATCCAGGGATGTATATTTCGTTGAAACAGCGTCAATTTCACACAGCAGGGCAGATCTTTGCAAACAACTTTCCGGTTTTGACAGTCTATGAATATTAATGAACGTCTCTGAGCGAATTAGAAGAAAGGAGGTCAATATTTGAAAGCTTGTTTTGATAATCAAACTAGATAGTAACATCCCACCGAAGGTCCAAGCTCTTGTTAAAACGGCTCTAGTAGGTTAGATTTTTTGTGGTTTGAATTGAAATTGTACTTCTTTATGAGGTATGCTTTAATGCCAGTTTTACATCAAGAGCATTATATTAACTGTAATTTGTTGACTCAATAATAAAAAACAGTATACATGTACGATGTGGATTATATTGATTCATTTGTTTCCAAGGGTAAACTAAAACAATATGACAGAAGACTGGAATCAATTTCTGGCTTTTCTGGAAGAATAGGTACATATTTAAGTTTTAAAATCTATTTAATTTCTAAACATTTACAACATAATTATTTTAAATTTTCATTTTGTTTTTGTTCTTTGTAAGGTACAGCAGTGATAACGCTAGATAAAGCAGCTCTATGGACAGACGGAAGAACGTTCCAGTCAGCCATTGATGACGTCGATTGTGGTTGGACTATTTACAGAAAAGGTACAAAACGCAAACAGGCTAGCTACATGTACATGCAGTTTGCTGTTCGTGCGATACAGGGTAAACGAAAAACGTTACAAACAAGCCCAATTTCAAATATATCAATAAAACTGTTTTCATTTTTTTATGTCTAGGATTTTTTAATCCCTGGATTTTAGGAGAATATCACATTAGATTTTTTTCATTTTCAAATCAAGTATAATCAGTAACTATTTCACGGCTTTAAAAAATTACATATACAGAATTATTCAATAGATTAATTATTTGCAACTTTTGTTTAACAATAGATACAAATACATAATAATTAGAAAGAATATAAATTGAAAAGTGACTGTACCTTTATTTCTTAAAATCATTTTTAGGTGGCAGCAATTCAACTTCGTTGGTTGACTGGATTTATGATAACACCATAGACGGTTCTTCCGTTGGAGCATGCCCATATCTAATGAGCTTAGGTTTCTTACCAATACAAAAAAAAAAATGATCGATTTTCGTAAAAATGTGGCCGATTGTAATAATATATAATTTTATTAATTTAATATTTTTCAGTTTGGTGGGAGAATTTTCAAACTATTTTCAAAGAAATGAGCATAACATTTATTCCTGTTTATGAAGATTTAATTGATTTGATATGGACAGAAAATAGAGCACCACCGCCAAATTCGCAAATATACATTCAACCATTGCAATTTGCAGGTACATTTGCAAGTATATACTATGCAATGTGTTATGTTTGAATGTTTAATATACTTAATATGAAATTGATTCCGTTTAGAATCTGAAAACATTGACAATTGAACATTATTAAGCTGGATAAATTTTGGTCAATCTGCAAGTAAAGTAAACACTTCTAAGTTAAAAGGCTCGACTGCTTTTTTTTTGCTTTTTTTTTTAAAAAGATTCGTGTAATCATTGTAGGTAAAACTTGGCAAGCTAAAATAAGTCGGACGATACAAAAGATGGAAGAAAGAGATGCTGATGTTCTTGTACTAACAAACCTGGACGAAATTGCATGTGATTATAATTAGTAGATTTTAGATATTATCATTAATTAGATTTATGATGCCCCTTTTTGGTATAGAAATCGGATATTGACTAGACATGCTGTTGCTAATCTGAGACGTCTTTGTTGTCTTTACAGGGCTTTTTAACCTTAGAGCGAGAGATTTTCCTTTTGATCCATATTTTATTTCGTTTTGCATTATAAATGCAAAGAATGGAGAAATAAGGTGATGTACCAATATCTTCTAAACCTTTTGTAAAGAATGTACTTAAAATCTTACATGTACTTGAGTAAGCCTTTTTTTTATCAATGACATGCTTATATTTTATTTCTTACTCACATATGTTTATTTTTAGTCTCTATCTTGTAAACGCTGAAGAAAGGCTAACAAACGCTGCTGATTCCTCAGGCCTGAGATTGTATGAATTTTTAAACACATCTGCAATTGGCACGTGTGTTCGTCCTACATGCACAAAAAACACTCGAATTTACACAAACGATAATATGGATATCTGTGAAAAAACAGACAACATTGCAACAGAACCAGTTCATAAGACACTTTGCGTAGATGTACGAGAATACAACCCGAGTACGTTCAAAGATGACGTTAGTAAAGCATCACGTGACAACCGTGTTCGAAAAGTATGGGTATCTTGGAGCTGCAGTAAAGCATTTGCAGAAGAAATATCACCGGTAAACTGACTGCAATTCAAAATTTAAAAGATACTTAAATTTCAAGTAATTTTAAAAATAACCAATTTCTGTTCTTAATTATAAAATAAAGATATATTTTATCATCAAGGTTTAGAAGAAACAAATACTGTATTTTATTACAGGAGAAACTGATTTTGGACCACACACCTCCATTGACACTCAAAGCACCAAAGAATGAAGCTGAGCTTGAAGGAATGAAAAATAGTTCGGTATGATTTCAGATAACTGCGACGATCTTGATCATCAGTATGTTATGACTTAGAGTTCATTCCTAAACATTCGGATTATCAAGATTAAAAAAGACGAATCGAATTGAATTAAAAATGAATTGTGTAGGTTACATTTTTTGAATTTTTGTAGTTGAGGGACTCGGTATTTCTAACAACGTATTTTGCTGGATTAGAGAAAAGGGTAAGAATTATTTTATTTCAATTTTATCTGTTTAGTTGTCAGTTTTTCCTTCTTCTTTTTCTTTTTCATCAGTTAAATATGTATATTTATATGTAGATGAAAAATGGCGATACTTTGATAATAAAAGATCTGGAAGTGGAGATCAAGAAACTCAGAGAGTGGGTGACTAATTTTTTTTTCACAAGTTGTTTTTATCATTAATTTTGTTTTTCAAAATTTTGATAACTTAAGTTGTTGTGGTACAAGGCATTATCAAATTACACTTTCCTAAAATAGCATTTTAAATCAGATAGTGTCTTAATTGTGAATAAACTGTGTAAAACACTTTAAAAATTTTCAGTCATAAGAAATATAAAAATGAATGTAAATCATGACATTCATTACTGCTGTACATATTTGTAAGCTTTGTTTTGTAGATCTACGATATTATCTCAATGAATTAACCAAAAAGAAACATTTCTTTAAACACTAGAAAAGAGTTATATAACAATGGTCCCAGTGGTGTGTCCCTGCTTGGATTCGGACCGATGACACAACATCTATTCCCTAAAATCACAGACGATATCGTCACAGAAAACGATGTTTTCCTCTTCGACATGGGATCACAATATCTGTAAAGTTACAAAAAGTTGCACAATTTAATGAACATTAGTCTATGATTATTATGTTCCGTTGGTAAATTTATACGATTGTTTTGCAATAGTGATGGTACAACAGACATTGCCCGTTGTTTTGTGTTTGGAACACCAAATGAAAGACAAAAGGTCAGGGTATCTTTTTAACGTTTTCCGATTCCAGTATCATGAAGCTATCTGAGACATATTTTTTTTTACAAAAACATGCAAACGTTACTTTTTTGACAAGATTTTGTTCCATCGTGGCAAACCACGGTTTTAAGTCCACAATTAAGTTTCCTCAAACAGAAAATTGATGTGAATCAACGTAGGTCACCGACGATGTCATTTATCGGATTGCTGACCATTTCTAGAGTCAGTCTTTTGTTAGTGAGAGATTGAATTCTATGCCTCAGAAAAGATTTCTCCTTGATCCTGGTGCCTGTTTTTATACATTATACATCAAGTATACTTATTAAAATAAAGTTTACGTGTCTTGTATATAATTCTCAAAGTATTTTCAATAGCATTATGGTTCACCGTTACATTAACCCCTGAATTTTGCAGGACATTTATACACGTTTGTTGATGACTCAAATCAACTTGGCCATGAAGACATTCGAAGCTGGTACCACTGGTGAGATGAACACTATCATAAGTAGAGTGATAAAATATTCATTGATCGAGGAGTTTTCAACTTGGTATGTCGCTTACTAATGACCATCATCTTGCTTCACGTTGTACAGGTCGAAATTTGGATTCAGATGATGTACGAGAACCCCTGCGTGAAATAGGGGTGTATTTTCCTCATGAAATAGGCCATATGCTAGCTGCTCACGGCGCAATAGTAGAAGGTAAACCAATTTCATTTTCATGTCGCTTTGCAAAATGAGACAAATTAGAAGGCATTCATATTCTAAAGTAATGCATTTTGTTAAAGCTAGTTTCAAGCCACTGTACTCTCGGCGTTTTCATATTTGAGTATCTCGTCGTGCGTTTTTATTTAATCGTTTGTACCAGGTCCGGCCTTAATCTCCAACATTACAGAAGACTGGCGGAGTGACGTACCCAGAGACAGGCACATCTTTGAATGTAGTGAGTAAAAGAAAAGAACCCACAACTGCGGACTAAAGAAACCCTCGAATTAAGAAAAATGATTTAAAATATGGTTTTTTTTTTATTTCTCTGGAGAAAGTTTGTAAACATGTCTGCATATTACATGTAACTGCTAAGCATGTTTTATGTAAACATGTATGTGTTAGAATTCGTTGTAGGGAAATGCAAGAAACCCCAACATATAGGGAAGATCCCAAATTGGTCAGATTATGTAATAGAAGAAGGCATGGTTTTTTCAAATGGTAAGTTATGCATAGTTGCATATGAATTAAAGCAAGCCCATAGAATATTGCTAATATTCTGCAATGACGTAGGCTTTCATGTGACAGGTACATACAACAAATAATCAATCAACAATCGTTCATTTAGTAGCTTTATTTTTTCAACAAGATTTTTACAACCATGGTGCATTTTTTACGAGACAATATTTGTATTTTTTATGGCCCGTTGAAAACTTATTAAGAAGATAATTGGTTTGATTTTAGAACCAAGTTTCTACGGTAAAGGAGAATTTGGCATGAGGCTTGAGAACACAATGTTTATAACCACGGTGCGTTTTCCTTGTGTTGCCACACATTCAGAGTTTTTGAAAAGTTGTAAAATTAAAACTGTTGTGTTATCATCTATATTTGATTGTAGGGGCATTGTGAGAAGTCTTGTTTTGCCTTCAGACAGTTGGTATTTTTGCCATACGAGCCCAATCTTATAAAACCAGAATTTCTTTCGGATGATCAGGTACCTGCAGTTAATCCATGAAAAAAATGGCCATTTTAAATTTTTTTAAAATGATTTTTTTGTTATGCATTGTTTTTTTTTTATAGAAGTCGTGGTTAAAAGACTATTATAGAATGATCGAAAAACTCGTTGTTCCTCAACTGCAAGCCAGGAACGATTCTACAACTATTGCGTGGCTCCTAGATAGAACAGATGTCACTTTTCTTTGTAATTAAGATGAATAAAAAAAGGTTTCTTTATTTGGTTTTATCTCATTGTAACAAATTCTTCAGCAATTCATTTATTGTATCAAAAGTGATTCGATGCCTTTGTATGTTTACTTATCTATCCTTCCTAGGAATAACTTAGCCCATTTCAACTAAACTTTGTACACAACATCTTTGAATAAAAGGATTCATCAAGTCTTATAACTGAATGAAATGTAAATAAATGACCTAAAATGTATGTAAATGAGTGCTTATTACTTGAAGAAAAAAAACTGTCAATAAAGCTATTAAAATAATTTTTTTGTCTTAACAAGAACCATCGCAACTCAAATACCAATAATTATTTGATATTAGATGAAATTATTTTAATTATACATGTACTTTTGAAATTTCTGGACTGATTTATCCACTAAAACAGCAACTGGTAATCATATTCAAATAAAAAAAATCACAGGCATTCAAAAGAACCTGACGCTTAAATTGTTTAAACAAAGCGTTTGTATCGTTTTTGAAAAAAAACCCGTTGCTTACCAAAATGCCTTGTTGTTTGTACATTTGAAGGATGTTTCAAAAGAGTTATTGGATGAAAGCCCCGGTTATTTAGGTCAGCTTGTGCGTGAAATATTAAAAAGATACCACAGTCGGTGTTGTCATGAATCTAATGAACCTAATGTCCGTCTTCTAGAACAACTAATATTTACTTATTTTCATATTCATTGAAACGTTTCCTACGCTACAACGATATACATAATGTAAGAGTATAATGCAATTGCACGTAAAGCTTTTGCAATAATGTACAATGTATGCAAATGTAGGGGCAATTAAGCCGTGAGAAATAACGTTATTTGTGTTTCTTAAACATTATGACGCACTTTTTTATTATTGAAGTTAAACAAAATCAGCTAAGAAAAGGTTGGGGTTTTTTTATATAAAGGTTTTAATCTATTTTTCTGCGTAGTTTTTCAATCGATCACTTTTCAAACCTTCATTCTCTCAATATTCTTTACATTTCACAAAGTGCCTGTCCCCCTCCTCACATACAAAATGTAGTACATTAAACTGGATCTTTGGATAGCTTACAGTCTCGATTAAAGTCATCTTTTCGTAAGTTATATGGTCGATAAAACGACCTTGTCAGCAAATACAATATTCCACTGGGTCGCATGCTGACTAACGTTTTTCATATTTATTGTTAGATTATAGTTAATCACTTTATTGTCTACGGATTTTTCAGTTTTCCCGATTACGACAATTCGCACACGGCGGGTGTGACCGGTCAGCAGAGGATGCTCACTCCTCTCATGGCACCTGATACTACCTCTAATATTTTTAGAGGTCCGTGTTCGCCGTTATCACCACGTGTCATTAACAAAAGATAAACTACTGTCTAAATATCACATTAAAATTACTAAGCAATAAGCTGTACCCCAACCCCAGTATTTCCTAATGTGTTAGAAAATACGAGCATTTTCTGATCTTTTCTCCCAACCCTGGAGTGCCTTTTTTTAGCCGGGCTCTCCTGGCTGTAGGCAGGCAAATCGCCAAAGTTACTATAAATAGCACAGCTTCAGAAGTAAACAAAAAACCGAACAGCGTCAAAGTAAAAGCTTCCGCTATACCAAATAGTTCCACAGAGAGCCATGTTTTGTGAAATGTATTGTGGTTTTGTCTTTTTGGGGTTTTCTAGGGGGAGGGGGGGGGGGGTTGCGAATAAATTTAGCGAAGAGTGGTTGTCGTTACGTGTTTTAAAAACAAGACTTATAGTTTGCATTTTTGATACATACAATGCGCATGAATTTCCATGAACTACGTACAAAGCATTTGGTATTCGGCTGCACATCGAAGAAATAGGGAATTGAGTTTATAACGCTTGTTTCAAAGTGCAATGCACCGTTGATTTTTTTTTTTACTAAATATACATATTTTTGCTAATAGCCGCTTTTAAAATTTAGTCACTATCTGACGCTTTGCCGACATTAAAAGCATAAGAGAGAGAGAGAGAGAGAGAGAGAGAGAGAGAGAGAGAGAGAGAGATTTTGTCAGTCTTTACTGCACAATGTGCATTTAACACATCAAAAGAACCCGGCTTTCAGTACTTCAGTACTCTTTGATTTTAATGAAGAAATGATATGCACCTTCAAACCGTCCATTAGTTGCGACACACTATGTATTCATTTCATTTTTGCACAAGGAGCGAAATGAATCAAACACAAACGATTACAAATGAATTACTGAGCATTGTCAATTGAACAAACTTTCAAAAAAAAAAATTTTAAAAAATGGAAATTTAAAAAAAGAAGTTCAAACAAGTATGAATAAATTATTTGCAAACGGAAATAGCACATACGCATACGCCGTCGTACTAACTGGCTGCGGTACGATAGTGTTAGTAGTATAGAAACTCTCATTTTATCAAGAACGCAGTACGATGCATACTGTACACCATACCATCTCGCTTCTTTTACCTATCTTATTATTGTATAAGAACGCACTTTGTTTTGCAGGTAAGTTTTTAGTTTTATTTCATCTTTATAATTTTTAGTTTAATTATAAATAAGGTTTACAATAGATTTGTATAACTTATTTGTATACATAATTTTTTTTTGTTTTTTTGCGGGAGGTGGGAGTTGGGTGCAAATAAAAATGTCTATCTACTCTCCGTTAGTTCTTAAGCATGGAATTTATTACTACTAGTTTTTAGTTTGGTATTTACTAATTTGATAAAAAGTATTTTCCCTAAATAAAAAGGGCCAAAATTTATTTCAACTTTTGGGGTAAAAAATAATTATAAACGATTTATACGAATTAACCTCCATAGACCTTACGCATATTTTTTCACGCTGAGATAGAATCACTTTATATATTTTGTGACGTATTATTAATTGTGCCATCCAAATAAATGTCCTAACAAAATACCAGGCTGAAATATTGATATATCTCACAGATATATTTCATTGCTATAAACGTCCAACCATAATTAAACCAGGATACTAATAATCAATTAAAAATGGAAGAAGGTTAAAAATGCTATTTACATGTACCTTGTTTTTTTTATTTTTTTTTATTTTCAATCTCTTTATTCTGTCATAGCGTACTGATTTTATGTTACAATTAAAATTTTAATGTAACGTATAAACCATAAATTGTGCTGTTAAAGCTAAACCCCCTACAAGTTGTTGTACATACCTTAAACGTATTACATTTGGCTGTGTATTCTATTTAGCGTTTTTAGCTTCCGCTAAATCAAGTACATCGCTAAATGCCATGCACACATGTAAATGAATGGGAACATTTAAGAATACGCTAAATCAAATCCACGCCAACTTGTTAAAAAACTACTTTCCGCCAAATATCGTATACGCCAATTATAATACGTTTACAGCATGCTAGGTGGTGTGCGTGAAAGGTAAATTCGTCTTTAATTCAGCCGCGTACTGTTACAGTAACATTAAATAGAGTACTAAGTTCATTGCTGATAAAAGAGCTAAAAGGTTGAAACATTCCGAATTTGCAGAGGGAAATAAAAATGTACGCAGCATATAGCACACATTTACTTAGGTATCAAATTATTTTTCCAGATGATAAATAACCATTGCCATTTTAATAAACGAAGTGCCTGTTGCGAAGTTATAGAACTCATGAAGGACTTTAGCTTCTAGATGGTATACACAGAGAGTATGAAAATGTCAAACTTATTTGCCTTGTTTAGTTTTGAATTCTTATCTCGAACAATCTGACTGACCTTAAGAAATTATCAGTCTGATTAAAACCACCCCTTCTACTTACACTCGCTGTTGTCTAACAGGTACAGGTATCGATAAGAGGTATCTTCACACGACCTGCAGATTTGACAATTACAGACATGCTTTTATCTGCTTTATGAGAGTTGTAACTCTTAATTGATGCATTTTTGCTTTTAGGGAGTAGTGGATACACTCTAATCTACGGAAGCCCGTTGGTGCCCCTAAGAAAAATATTTTATCTGGCGGCCGCCACATAATTTTCTGGCTGTCGCCACATAATTTTCTAGCGGCCGCCACATAATTATCTGGCGACCGCCAGATGACCTGGCTTCCTGATGCGCGCGCATTTTTAATGGGAGCTTTTAGAGAGTAGTAGATACACTCTAATCTATTAGTTATATTAACAATGCAGAGCTTAAGTTTTGAAACACTGGTGGAGTGGAATGTACATAAGACTTTATTCAAATCTAGAATGATTTAGATTTTACTTTGTGTCTTGTATTATTTGTTGTAAAACACTGTATTTCAGAGTTAAATATAAACTTTTAAAACTGAACTAAACACCCGTTCAGGAAGTCTTAAGAGGGCTCGATGGTCGTGGCCATTTTAAGAGACTGTATTGATCTCCTTTAGAAAAAGAGCTGCAAATAAAAAAATTGGAAATTCCCATGAAATTTAAAAAGTAAAATATATAGATTTTTCTTTACTTAATAATAGTTAATAGCAAAACAAATCATATCTTAAAATTTTAGGTAAATCTGATGGTTAATTTGTTGACCATTAAGCTCCTTAATAATAAAAAAAACCTAAACTTTAGCTAGAGGACTGTTATGTAAAGATGTATAAGTAAAAAGAACGCACTGCCTTCTATATGTTTTAATTTTGTTATAAGAATTTAAAAACACAGATGACAGTGGGTTTTATTTTACCACGACAGCTTGCAATGACAATTTCACGAGTGCGGATCCAGCTATGAATTCATAAAGATAAACTAAGATACTAGTAAATGTGTACTAGCTTTGTGGCCATATAAATGAAACTATTTAACTGACTGTATTAAATCTTTAAGCGTTCCATATTTTTTGAATGTCCAATATGGCGTCAGGTGACAGTCTATAGTTGTATCGGGAGAGAAAATCTTGGAGGTATGTAGATCTGTGTGTGTGTTATTAATGCTACCATTATGTAAATGACATTGTGAGTAACTGCTACTAGTGTTCTTAGAAGAACTTTTGGAATTTAATGTGGTATTGTGCAAAATTTTGCAAAATCTGTGATCCTGTATTGCACGGTGAAAAGTGCTCATGTCGAGACAGTCCCAACCCAGGTCTAGCTCTAAACGAAAACAAACGAGCCCTGTTGAAAATTCCAATTTCTAACGAAGAAGATTTCTGTCATCGTCTCTTCCTGATTTAAGTGATAAAGATACATTTTCTAGTGTCTTGGGTGACTCTGTTAGGGAACCTCAGTTATACTTAGCCGCCATGGCCAGTCCGACTACTCCAAGTCCTAGAACCCCCAATCCGTCAACCCAACACCAGCCACCCTTTTTCCAAGCCCAGGGGAAGACTTTTAGTCTACCGGACATAATATTTGGGGCATTTAAAAACCAAAACCTTGTGAACCAACTCGTCCCTGTATTGGCTGAAGCTATAATGCCAACATTAAAAAGTGCAGTAGAGAGTGCATTCCAGTCACTAAACGATAAAATCAAAAGTCAGTCAGAAACAATTGATAAACAAAATCGCGAAATAGTCACATTACACGACAAACTTAAAAATGCTGAAAAATCAAATCAAGATCTTCAACAACAAATATGGGGTCTCGAAGAATCAATGGACGAATTGGAACAATATAGTAGACGAACATCATTACGATTCCATAACTGTCCCCAACCTAATTCCAACAACAGCACAGACAGTATTATTAAAGATATTTGCAGGTTAAAACTGGGGATCCAAATAACCGAAAACGATAGTTTTCGTTCTCATTCCATTGGTAACAGAAACAACCATGGGGGCATCCAAATTATTTGTCGTTTCAAAAATTGGAAAACATAGAACACAGTGTACAAGGCAAAGAGTAAACTAAAAAATTCCGATATCTTTGTGACCGAGGACCTCACCAGATACCGACAGGGAATCATACAGGAACTGTCAGCTGCTAAACGCTTGCGTAAAGTTCACTCTTTCTGGACCAACGACGGGAGAATTTTTACTAAACTGTCCGAAAATGGTCAAAAATATTTGATCAAATCCATCAGTGAACTGCACAAAATCGCGCCTCCACAGAGTGACGAACAACAAGGCTAGGACGCAGATCCCATGTTCTGAACCACAAACCCATGTGAGCAATGTATGGTATAAATTAAATACAATGTACAATCAGTTATGTGTGCTATTCTAAGCATCGTGTCTTTAACAGTAGATACATATATTTGCTGATGTATGAAAATAATTTGTATTATACATGTATGTACAACCAATCTAATAGTTGTGGTTAAATTACATAGCTACATTTTTGTTTGCTATATAGTAGTATTATAACATTGTAAACCCATTTATACTTTCCCTTTTTTTCCAATGCCTATCAATTTGGTTTTTGACCAATATTGTACTTGAGGCCATAATGTTTATTCTTTTTTTCTACATTTTCTTGTTTTTGTTCATTTGTTCCTTTCTTATTTTTCACTTTGCATTCTTTATTTGTTTGCACACACTTTTTCAAGTGTTTGATTACTGTGTTTTTACCTTCAACTTTTGTCTTGATGTTACGCAACGAAGGTCATGGTCGGTCAGTACATGTATGGATTCACACCCTGTCTTTTCAATCGCAGCGCTCTCTCATAGTTTCGATAACGTTAATCAACATGTCTTTCAATGGCGGGTGACACAATTGAACAATATCGAGCCGCGATTGGGCTATTTTACAGTTGTGTACGGTGTGTGAAAAAATGTTTTTATCTTAATCTGTTTCAATTTAGAGTACTTTTCAAATGTTTACTTCAAAACTTACTATGGTTTGGACACTTGTATAAAACAATGTTGAAGTGTTTTGCTCAATACTCTTTATTTACTAATTATTTTTTTCAAGTCATGTTCATGCAATTATTTTTATCAGGAGATATTGAGACTAACCCTGGGCCTTGTACTGGAACACAATATACTTTAGACATATTTCATCTTAATATTCGAAGTATTAGAAACAAATTAGACGGTTTACTTAGTTTAGTCTCGGATTTTGATGTTTTATGTTTTACAGAATCTCACTTAAACTCCTCTATTTTAGACCGAGATTTGTTTATTGATGGTTTTAATAAAATTTTCGCAAAGACAGGAACAGTTTTGGAGGGGGTATTATTGTATATATATCAAACTCACTACGAGTGAAAAGACGCATTGATTTAGAGCCAACAAATATTGAATGTATATGGATTGAAATAAGTGACCCTACCTGCAATATTTTGCTCTGTTGTACATATCGGCCTCCAAATTGCGATAACTTCTTTTGGAGAAATTTGTCTTGGTCCATTGAAAAAGCATATGATGAATCTGACAAGATTATTGTAGTTGGAGATCTAAATGTTGATTTTTAAATATCCCACACACTCACTTGGTCAAAGATTTACTATCCAGTGTAACCAGATAGCCGGCTTGACCGTATTTTTAATTACATGTAGTCGGAAAAAAAGTGACGAACAATAATTTGTTATACGAAATATAATCATATATATTATTTGCCATCATCACTTTGGAATTTAGGGTTGGAATACTGAAATTGAAGTAAATATGTTAAGCGCTCTGACAACCATATAATTAACATTAAATTATGGTGAATACTTCATTATTTCTGGTCAAGCAGAACGTTGGCTATACATATGATTCAGAGGATAATAGCTACGGAGCTAATGTCGCTATAGGTTAAATATATAGAAATCATGTTCAGTGTGAAGTGTTGATTGCTTGTAATGATAACATAATTATTTATGATTATACCACTTGGACAGAACTAATTTGAATTATTTTTCTCTTTGTGTGAAAGATCATATATAAGCTTATGTAGAGAGAGTGAGAAAAAAGTTTAGTTGGAGTTTTGTTGGTGTTTGTAGAGTTCTGTTGTTGGGCGTTCGGGAGATGTTGGAAACTGTTAGTCAGTGAGAGATTGAGACTGAAAGTTGCTAGTAAAATCTATACGATCACGATCTAATAAATTATTGTTCAACACCAAACTGGAATTATCATTTATGGACTAGACAAGGAACTGAACTAACTCATAGGCTTACACCAGTCACTTTTTAGAAAACACAATCACCGAACCGACAAGAGTCACACAAAACACGAGCTCACTCATCGACCCAATTCTAGTAACACGTGACGTTTCATTTTTCGACTCTGGTGTTCTAGATGTGCATCATACATACTATTAGTGACCATAAAGCTACATATATTTATGTTAAAAGTAATTTAAATCTCAACAGTGCTTACAAACGCAAAGTTTGGCTTTACAAAAATGCGGATTTTGATAAACTTAATTTCCTTATTACACATACAGATTGGGAAACATTAATAATGGGGGCCGATGATCAAGCTGCCGACAATTTTTCAGAAACATTTTTATCCCATATTAGGAATTCTGTTCCCGAAAAAACTGTAACTATCAGACCCAAAGATAAACCATGGTTTGACTTAGCCTCACGGAAAGAGATTAGACAAAGAAACCGTTTAAGGAGGATTGCAATAAAGTCTAGAAACGCTTTAGATATGCAACAGTTTCAAAAATCACGCAATAAAGTTAATAATATGAAAAAGTATGCTATTGACAATTATTATAACAATTTAAAGCTTAATCTTTTAGATTCCAGTAAAAATAATTCCAAATTATATTGGAGATTATTGAAGAATGTTTTTGATATTAAAAAATCTACAGAAATTCCCCAATTGCAATATGCCTTCAAAAACGGTAAACAATCCATAGCTTATACCAGTGCAGAAAAGGCTGAGGTTCTGAATGATTATTTTTCCTCCATTTCAAGTCTAGACGACAATGAGGTTAGATTACCTGAATTCACCTCTGAATGTAACAATTTTATTTGTGATGTATGTATCTCTGTGATAGATATTATTTCAATCATTCAAGTAAACAAAGCTGTGGGGCCTGATAACATAAGTCATAAAATGCTTAAAAATACTATGTATACAATAGCAAAGCCTCTATGTACATTATTTAATCGTTCTTTAAAAAATTGTACATTTCCAAGCTCTTGGAAAATATCCAATGGTTTACCTTTATATAAGAAAGGTAACTCATCACTAATGTCGAATTATAGACCTGTTTCCTTATTAAGTTGTGTTTCTAAGATAATGGTTAGACATGTATACAACTTTTGTCATGACAATAACCTTTTTTATAAGTATCAAGCTGGATTTTTACCGGGTCACTCAACTGTTTATCAGCTTATAGAAACGTACGACCATATTTTAAGAGCAATTGATCAAGGTCAATCTTGTTGTATGATTTTTTGCGACTTGTCAAAAGCATTTGACCGCGTTTGGCATAAAGGTTTACTGTTTAAACTCCATACCTACGGTATTACTGGAAATCTGTTCAAATGGTTCAATAGTTATCTTGTAAATAGAAAGCAAAGAGTTATGTATCGAGAAGTGTTGTCGTCCATTAAGTATATTAATGCCGGAGTGCCCCAAGGCTCTGTCCTTGGTCCATTGTTATTTCTTATTTATGTAAACGATATAGCAGATAACATGTTAACATTTTGCAGACTTTTTGCAGATGATAATAGTCTTCAACATGCTGCAATCAATGTACACGATATGGAATCTAATCTTAATCGGGATCTTTTAACTTTAGAAGGTTGGTCTAAGAAATGGCTTTTAAGTTTTAATCCTTCAAAAACTAAGGCTGTTTATTTTAGTAATAAACCTAATACAGTAACCCCTACGTTAAAATTTCAAGGATGCGATTTGGAATTCGTACCCACCCATAAACACTTAGGTGTTATATTTTCTGAGGACCTTTCCTGGTCATCTTATATAAATTCTATTATAGCAAATGCTCAAAAGAAATTGGGACTAATTAAAAAACTTAAATTTAAACTTAACAGAAAATCACTGTCACTATTGTATACTTCATTTATAAGGCCTCAGTTAGAATATGCATCTGATGTATGGGGCGGATGTTCTATTTCTGAATCTGACAAATTAGAAAAAATACAATTGATTGCAGCAAGAATTGTTACAGGTTTACCTATTTTTGCTTCTCGGGAATCTCTTTACTTTGAAACAGGGTGGGAAACGCTTTATAATAGAAGGAAAATATCCAGGCTAAAAACAATGTATAAAATGGACCGAAACATTTTACCCAGTTATGTAAAGGATAATTTTCCAAACAAGCGGGCTACTTATCTAACTATACTACCAGAAATGCACAGAGTTACTCTATTATACCAAAATGTCGTTTGGATTTGTATAAATCTTCGTTTGTTCCTACTGTTGTTGAAGAATGGAATGCGCTTTCAATGGATGTCCGTGAAAGTGACTCTGTTCGAATTTTTAAGGAAAAAATACATGTTTCAGTCAAAAATGAAAATGTACTTACTTGTAAAACTAGACCTAACTTTTTCATATAGGGTGATCGATTTTTGAATATTATTCATACTAGACTTCGTCACAGTTGTGCACTTAATAATGATTTATTTCGATGTAATATAATAAACAGTCCACTCTGTTCATGTGGTAAGCTCGAAGATACTTGCCATTATTTTTTCACATGTAATAAATATAAAGATGCTAGAAATGTTCTATATTTAATGACATTTTTCAAATTGTAAATCTTAACATTGTCAATACTCATGTTTTACTTTGGGGTGACAGTGCAATAACTGACAATGAAAACAATCATTTATTTACATTAGTTTATAATTATATTAAAAACACTGAAAGATTTAACTGATCTTAAAACTCTTGTACACCGTTGAAAATTATATACATGTCAATTGCATATATATATATATATATATATATATATATATATATATATATATATATATACTGCCATTATATCCACTGACCTTTATTTATGTTGTGTACACATATATTGTATTATATCTTTGTATTGGGAGAGGGCGGTCTAAGTTATGGAACTTGTGCCCAATCCCAATTGTATTTTTGTACAATAAAAATATGTTCAAATCAAATCATTAGATATTTGTTGTTAAACTGTTAAACATGTCAACATCCATCTTCTCAACCAAATATAAATACAACAACACACACACATCTCTGCAAAATAAATTTTATGGCGGCCGCCAGATATTATATGGCGGCCGCCAAATAAATTATGTGGCGGCCGCCAGATAAATTATATGGCGGCCGCCAGATAAAATATTTTTTTCACCTGGCACCAATAGGTTCCGTACTTTTTAAAAACATAGTTCAACAAAAAATAGAAGTTGTGCGTGTACTGAAAGTTCGAATCTTTATACTGCAATAATAAGTTCGCGATGACGTGTGAAAGATGTGTTGGGATTCAACATTTATATCATATCGACTCAAACTTTGAATTTTTATTTACATCACATGATTTTGAATGACAGTAATTGTCAATACAATATTAGAGGTAGGTTTAATCATGCACAGGATCATGCACATGACAAAAACACCTCCATTTTGTGACGTACTGTTTATTGAAATAAACAATAAAATCAAATGTAATTTTATAAATAGTTTCTTTTTCATAATTATTACCTAACAGCGCAGCTCAGTGGTTGGAGGGTTCACTACGAATCTGTACGTCATGAGTTGGAATCCCGCTGATGATTTTAAAATTTTTACCTTTCCAAAATTTTTTAAAACGTATTTGTGGTAAAATGAAAATTCAAAACCGGTTAAATTATTTAAATTTATTTATAGTGTACTTTATTTCACATTAATATCGACAATTGTCCCTACCACCTTGAAAATCTCCTGAAAGATACGTTAACGTTACATGTACAAGGCCAAATGATAATATGCTCTTTGGAAAAAGGAGAGCAAATATGTGATACACAATATGTCCTCTTTTTGTAGATTATTTGCAGATTATCATTCAATGAAACATGCAATAACATATCATAAACAGGTCAAGTTACACATCTAATAATATACATGTACATATGTAATCGATAAATCAGAACATAAGTATTATTTGTAAATTGTAGAGTTATAAGTATTTTTCAGATTTATGATTGAATATAAGATGATGTGAGCATCATAAGAAGTAATCAAATATATAAAACTTACAGTCAATAAATAAATTATATTTTTTTTACTTTTTACCTACTTTATATAAAATTTTAAAAAATCAAAGATACTATAATATAACGTACATGTAGAATAAGTATATATTGTATATATTAAAACATTCTAATAGATTTAATAAATTTATGTACAATGGAGAAAATTTCACAATTTTATATTTGAAAAAATATTGATTTTTTTTCTCACATAGCGTCAAGTTCAAATTCAACATTTAGCCATTGCTCTTTGAAATCAACAAGATTGTGTCTGGCTTTTGACTACGCTATCGGTGTATATTTCACTTGAAACCAGCGTCATTTTTAACCTGTTTTGGAGAAGGAAAAAGATGTTACTACCTACCGAAAGTCCAAGATCTTGTTAATTTGGTTGTAACTCTGAGCCCAGTAACAATATTAATTCGTGTGTGGCCTGTTCCAGACCCTTTTCAAGCAACTTTGCATTTGCTTCAGTACAATTATCCAAAACTATGTCAGGATACTCTACAATAGAGTCGAATAAAGCAAAATAGATTTTGTTAGGAAATTTCTATCTATGACATGCTTCAATAACCTAAGTATATTTAACCTTGTACAAGCCATTTCATGTATATTTGTTATATGGTTGGTCCAAGTTTCATCAGCCTGAAAATGGAGTCTTAAATGTACATGAGCATTTGATTGTTTTATAATATCACCACCATAGCCAATTGTATGCTGTGATAATTCCTGGTTTTTTTTTTTTTTTTGTAAAATAACATTTTTAGTTTTTTCTTCACTATTAAAATCAACAGCCCAAGATTTGGACTACCAATAAGGAACATAGTTTGGGTGATAATATTATTATCAACAATTATTTATAACAAACAGAGAATCATCATCAGCAAACAATCTAATGTTATTTGATAAATATTATGGTTGCTCGTTGTCGAAAAAAACAGTAAGAAAGCGTACATTTCAATGGGCCAAGAATTATGACCAGTCTTCTAATGCTGGCATCAAGAAAATCATCATACATTGAAACAGGTTTGCAATATTTGTACAGAACAAGCAAAACAAAATAAAGACAATGTAAAAAGTAAAGTATTAAAGTAACATTTTTCTCAATTTTAGGATGACATATACAGGATACAAAACGCGTAATAGAGATTATCATTTATATGTAAAACGTAAGCTAGCATATTTTATATGCTAGTCATGAGAGGGGTGCGTTTGAAGAACACGAATAAAATAAAACATCAAGCACTCTCAACCAATTTAGCAGCAATATTTCTAATACTCAAAGTAAGTGGTAAACGTGTAGTGAATATGATACACACAAAGTTAAAGCTCAATTGTTTGCTTAATTATTATTTTTTGAAATTTTGTAGCTGCACCTATTTTATATTTGAGTAGAAAACAAAATGATGCTTATGAACTAAAATCACAATTAATCGACAAAGCAATTCCCGCGATAAGCCAAATAAAATCTGTTTTAAATTAGGAAGCAAACAATTTTAACTCACTTTTTTGTAGATGTAAAGTATGCTGAAGACTTTTTCCCTAAGGAGAGTATTCATACAAATGTGAATCCATGTAATTTTCGCAATGATACGGTAAATATACCTTATACTCTACTTTCTCCAGATACGTTTGAGGTAGACCATGTAAAGCTGAGGTGAATTGAACAATTTTGGTTTATTTGAGATAGAATTAATGACATGTGTTTTATTGTCATCAAATGAATGACTTAACGCAAATTCATAATATTGTTGGTTGTAATTTATTTGAACATTTTTCAAGGAAAAATCTGTTATTTTTCAATTCTCAGAAAGTGTGTGCTACGGTCAGTTATGAATATTTTTGCATATTTTCAAAAAAAAAGTGATTTACCTTTATATTAAAAGATCTTCCGGAATTTCACATGTTTTAAAAAGATATGGTTAAGAAACAGAATTTTCCTATAGATTATAATGATAACTTCAGGAGGCAATCATTTTGCCATCAATCATATTTTAATATTTGGTTTGAATTTCAAAGGTGAATCAATACCTATATATCAACCATTGAAAATTATAAACAGGTAAATACTGACTAAACTTAATATTTATTAGATTTGAAATGGGAAAGTTATCCACGGGCTACTTCAAAAATACAAATTGATGCATATTGTCAAAATCATTTTACTGATATTTGTATTTACATGTAGGTAAAACAAGATCATCTAAGAGAAGTCAGAAAGCTGATGTTACAAAACCACATCGATGCCTACATCATATGCAATAAGAACGAGAACTTGGTAAGAAGGAATACATAAGCCATTGGCAATCGAACCTACAATTAGGTTAAAATTGCCCACCCTCCTTCTTTTAGCTTCTTTCTGACTCCATAATCTTTATACATGCAAAATTGATGATCCATTCTCTTATTTTTAGCTCAGCGGTAAATTTAGAGACACTGTCAAAATTATTTAAGTGGCTTACTGGTTTTATCAAACCAAGAACAATGAGGAACTACTTTCTCATCCTGCAATAGTGGCCTCGCCCTAACTCCAACTGGGTGGGGGCGGGCTTAAATTGGATCCTGTTCTCCGTTGAGGCCATTCTCAACCCGTTGGTTCATGGTATAAGCACTAACAGCAATCAATCTAAAAAAGCTATACGCTATACCAACAAGCTTAATGTTACTATAATTTCACATTTATAACTTTTATGTAGCCTCCTTGTTCTTAAAAGGAATATTTTAAAAGGTTATTTCTCAATATTTTGTTTTTAATTTGCCACCTCCCTCCGCCCACGGGACCCTTCTCTGATCCGAATGTTTCTAACAAATCCAAAAACAGATTCTAGCAATTTTGATTGAAGCATTTTAAAAGGAAGCTTATGTTAAAGTTGAAATTTACTTGGCATTTGGTTCTTTAGATACATGCAAGAAGAATGTTTTTGAAAGAAGCTATCATATATTCTTCAATTTGTAATTATCTCCTTTGGAAAGTTCTTAAGGGGAGGGGAGAGGTGTGATCCTTTACTGGAGCTTCAGCAAACTTCAAATTCCTTTACACAGGACACTTTTTGCCAAATTTGGATGAAACAGATTCGCCGGTTCCAGAAAAGTTAATGCTAATGCGAGGACAACGATGACAGATAAATTATCAGAAAAGTTAACCTAAACTTTTGGCTTTTTGATTCCAGTGCTGTCTTTCAGATTCTGTATTATAACTATACTATGGCTTAATTGAATGACTATTAAATTTGTATTGACCTCTTTTTATCTTGGTTTGATTCAACTATAATCATTATACAGTGTGACAACTTGAATTTAAATTTCAGGGTGTACTGACAACTAGTGATAAAAGATTGGAATTTATTTCTGGATTTTCTGGAACAATAGGTAATCATCGACATTGTGAAATACAGTTAAAGAATTGCCTTTTTTTGAAAATACTCGAATGTAGCCAATTTTAGCAACTTAACTGTATTCTTGATTTTAATTTGAAGTACGAGAAATGTATAAAAGTGTAGTTTTACATCGAAATTTCAAGTCAGACTCTTATAGGTACAGCCGTGATAACACTAGATAAAGCAGCTCTATGGACAGACGGAAGAACATTCCAGTCAGCCATTGATGACGTCGATTGTGGTTGGACCATTTACAAAAAAGGTACAAAACAGGGCAGCTTTTCATAAAACCTCCAAACCTTGCATCAAGACATTACGACGAAAATGATGACACTTTCGTCATAATTTTTTGATGCAAGGTTCGTAAGGTAACTGCGTTAACAGCAATTTTATATGAAAAACATAAATTTTCAATTGGTAAATTTTAACTGACAGAAACATTTTCTATGTATATACTGGAGTGTTTTTAGAAATATCAGAACAAGAATAAAAAGGTAAATGAATTAAAAGTATAAGTAAATCTATTTAATATAAACATGTACATGGTCTTTGTATTTGATAAACAATAAGATAAAATACATTGTATATGGTAAACAATAGACGAATCCACAATTTGCAAAAACTGAATTGAGTTGTTTCATTTTGCGGGGTCATCCCAAAGGTAAAAAGGGAAAAACATTCTTCTTCTTTATGCTCCCAAATAGTTGGGCGTCTCTTTGAAATTGATATATTCCTTCGATGTATGGGTTGTCTCCTCCTTAAAATACACGGTGAAAACGGATTTTTAAGGTCAGATGACAAAGTTACAAACCTTTAAACCTCAAAGGTTACAGTGTGAAAACTATCATAATGGTTTATTCCCCAAAGATGGCGGCCAAGAGAAATAAATTTTGCAAAGTGTGAATTGTTCTTAAGTATTATAGTTCTTTTTATTTTTAAAGATTCACAGTTGCAAAAATAATTCTGTCTTATTTCAATCGAAATAAAAGGAGGCAAAGACAGCATTTCTTTGATCGACTGGATTTATGACAACGTCCAATATGTCACTTCCGTTGGAGCATGCCCATTTCTGATGAGCTCAGGTAATCAAACAAGTACAATATCTCAGACCATTTCGACAAATAGAAAAACAACCTAAAATGTATACGGTTGAATAGGCGTCCATGATATTTTCATTCATAAATGTGTTTTATTTCTTATTTAGTCTGGTGGAATAATTTCCAGGGGATTTTTGAGGAGAAAAACACGAGATTTGTTCCCCTATACCAGGATATCGTAGATTCAGTGTGGACGGACAATAGACCACAACGAACGTCATCCCCCATTGACATCCACCCTCTACAATTTGCTGGTTTGTTTTGATGATTATCCTTAAAGAACGTAGCCTTTGAGAGAAAACAGCCATGTTTAAATAAAAAGCCTTACTAAAATAAAAACTATATGTGCCGTTAAAACAATTGCTCTTTAAGCCCTAGCTCTCTGCTCAGTGACGTTGTAAAATAATTCCCCGAGATAACATTAAAACAGAATCAACCTGATTCCCCTTACACAGATGAATACGGAACTTTTCTAACTACATGTTTGGTGTATATCAAAAATTCGTTGGTGGCTTTATGATATTGATTATGATTGCAGGCGAAAAATGGCAAAGCAAAATAAAACGAACTTTGCAAATGATGGAGGACCATGCTACAGATGTCTTACTGATAACCAATTTGGATGAGATCGCTTGTAAGTGTAGAGAACAACACCGCTGTTGTATGATATTTTAAAGCATAACCATCCGAGTTTTATTTTCAAACCCTTTAAGATAGAGCCAACTTTCAAAAATATAAGTCGATGAAATAAATTTCGGATTACATATAAATGTATATACTTTCAAAAAATCAACAAAAATAAAAGAGGTATAGCCCCCCCCCCCTTTTTTTAAACACCAGAATACATTATAAATCATATATATTAATCATATTTTTAACAACAAAAACTCCAAAAGATATTTACTTACTAGATTTAATGTTCAATCTCTCTGCAAACCTTGAAAAATAATTGCAACCACAAAATATCCTGTACTGTATTGGATTTTCTTAAAAATGTAAATAGTTAAGACTTTTCACAACAAATACTTTGAATGAGTTATTAATGCCCTCTCTGACTTCTATTTTAGTAACACAGCTAATTATACATGTATGACATTGTATGCATGCTACAGATTAAATTAAAGTTAGTGATACAAGTAATTATACGAGTAAAATAGTAAATGTTTTTGTATCTTTTAAGAACTAACTGCAAAAATAATGTAATCTTCCTTTTTCTGGACTACAACTTCCTTTTCTTAAAGATCTTAAAATTATAAGTATTTTTTCTGCTTAGTTGATTATTTTCTTGCTGATAACTATTGCAAGCTAAAATCACTGAAACATTAAATTTGTATTTTAACACAGTTAACACATTATCCGATTCAATGTCACGGGCTAAAATAAAAGTTGCGGACGGTTATCAATACCAAACCGGATGCAAGAAACCATATCATCTACTAAAAACTTACTTGGCTACTCAGATGACAAGAAGTTATGCATTTAATTTATCTGTGACAATTCTTAATTATTTCTTGTGCATGTATCATCGCTAAAATTGATGGGGATACATGTATTACCTTTTTTTATCATTTTTACAGGGCTGTTTAATCTTCGGGCAAAAGACTTTCCATTTGATCCGTACTTTATATCTTTTTCTGTCATTGATGCCAGGAAGACAGAAATAAGGTGAAGTGGGAAATTTATGTTACACTGTCAGTATCATATCATATAAAAGGTTTTTTTAAAAATCTATTCCTGAAACAATGGCATTAAAAAGCAATATCACCAAACCGTCATATCATAAAACGTCTCCATTGAGGTTTCTCTGTTTGAAGATTATAACTGAGCTTTATTCTATGCAGTCTGTACATCATAGACCACGAAACAAAATTGAACAATAACAACAACGGCTTTAAAAACCTTAAAATTCACGAATATTTAAATACTTCACCCACTGGTTGCTGCGTTCAAAATGAGTCTCTGTCGCTACCACGAGAATATTCAAAAATGTGTGATTGGAAAAGTGAAAACACAATCAAGGACGATAACTCTAAGTATTGTGTGAACGTAAGAGAATACAATCCGAGCACATTAAAAAATCACATCGGCAAACTGTCACGTGAGGCGAGCGTTCGAAGAGTTTGGGTGCCATGGGAATCTAGTCAGGCTTTTGTAGAGGATATACCACAGGTATGGATCTATTAAACAAAATCAACTGTCGTAAACATGATAAGAAACAATGTCATTAAGGTGGCATAACTTGCCTCGTAATTGATCTAGTTTAATGTGTAATTTAAGGAAAAACTGATCATGAAATACACTCCTCCAATGACATTCAAAGCAGCTAAGAATAAAGTGGAGATTGCAGGAATGAAAAACAGCACGGTATGTTTAGAATTTTCAGTGTTAAGCAGTATGGATGGTCAACAAATTACCCACCAGATCTACCCAAAACATTTTATATCCATAAACTTTTATTTTTTTACTGAAATATCCTAGAATTTTAGCTTTATTTGGATATTTTCCTATATTTTATACAATGAAAAAATGACAATAACAAACCGTCAACTATCTCAAAAATCCAGAAAACGAAATACAAACTTTTCCTTCTAAAGAATATTAAAATACATGTACTTAATCTAACCAAAGTATTCAATATACAGATAACCGGGCTCATCTGATCCAAAACAGACTAAATAGACATGATGAGTCATTTTTAATTAAATAACTGAATGTATAAGCGAATTTATACAGAATGATATTGATATCGTAAATATAATAAATCGTGGGAGGGTCAGATATTTAACACCTCAACAAAGATTAACTTTTGTAAACGCCTTGAAAAGAGTTTCTGCATTTATTTGTACTCTGAGCTAGATAACTGATTCTCTAATTATAGAATTACATGACAATTATAATTAGGATAAACAATGTATTCTGCCGCTCAGCATATTTACATTGCAAACTCGAAGTATTAAGAAAATTTCAAAGAACAAGGCTATAATGTGATGTTTAAATACATTCTATGTAAACTTGCAATTACCAACAGACAAGCTATACATTCTACGTTCTCTTTTAAGTTGGAACTACAATTTTGTGCCAAGAACGATTTCACTGTTGTTCAAGCAACATCCCCTAAACTGTGCACAGTAACAGTGGTAATAGCCTTGTGCAATGAGTCCAGCTAAAAATTACCACGTGCACAACCAGCCAGCCCTCTTAAGATTTAATACAATTTTATTTTATTTATAGTTTGACATTTTCAAGATTATGAATTTGATAAAGGTTATGAAAAGGAAGCTAATTAAAAGTGGATCACTTACTTTTTATAGCTTCGGGATTCTGTGTTTTTAACCAGATATTTCGCCGAATTGGAGGATAGGGTAAGGACGACGTCTAGCGTGCATGCGGTGTATTAATTTTTGTTAAATTTAATGAAATTAAGTGGCTAAACAACCCCATTAAAAGATTTTTTCAATCTTTTCATCGTGAAGTCATATTTTAAAAAAAATATCTGTATTAGATACAAACATCAAAGATAATGAATTGATGTGTTAAGCCACCTTGAATAAAACATTTAGAATTAAAAAAAAAAATTCATCCGAAGTCAGTTGAAATTTGTTGTACATGCATGTTTGATTTTCTGTTATAGATGAAAGATGAAGTTCTTCTTGTTCACGAAGTAGAAACTGAAATAAAGAACTTAAGAAAGTACGTTTATTGACTGAAAACAAAGCGTTTAAGTTAGACCACTTTTACCTTATCTGCCAACTTCTAATACTAAATGCTGTTAACGTGGATTTCTTTACGTTGTGCATATTGCATACACGTGTTGCATACTATTTGTGCAAGGCATGCTTTTGCATATAAAATAAACCACAAACTATGTGATACACCAAAAAAAAAACCCAAAATGCGAAACCAAAATATTGAATTTAACGAATCACGTTTTTATCATTATTTAATAGGAAAGAATTATTTTACACTGGTCCCAGCGGTATATCTTTGATTGGCATTGGTCCGACAGCTGAAGTAATGGTTCCCAAAATAACTGATGACGTAATTACAGGAAATGGCGTTTTTCTTTGTGATATGGGATCTCAATATTTGTAAGTTTCGTGTTCATTGATGTTTGCTTCCCTTTTTTCAATCAATTCCTATTAACAAGAGTTCATTGATTTGACTTTTTGCAGAGATGGTACCACAGACATAGCGCGATCATTCGTGTACGGGTCGCCAACTGAAAGACAAAAAGTAATTTAAATGCTTGTACATTTAATGTTAATTCGTCAGAAATTATTATGTTTTCATTATGCTTTTAGTTACACAAAAAATCTTAAAGCAAATCGACAAACCAAAGTATAAACAAAAGAAAGGTATGTTCCATAATTATCCATTTCGACCTTCCTGAAATAACTTTTATTCCCATTGGCGGATATTTTTAAATCACAAATCAAGGTAGTTGACTTCACATTTCAGACTCCAATTCTTAGGACTTGAAGTGATCTATTTGGGTTATCAAATCAAAATACCGGGATAAAAACTAACTGTTTAATGTGTAAAGTGAAGTTAAGAGAAACGTCTGTTTGCACAATTTGATTCGTCATGCATTTTCTTATATTTTAAAAACATTCTGGCGATTTCTGCTTTGACATTGAAGTTCTGATTTTTCGTTGTAGGACGTTTACACGCGTCTACTTATGACACATATCAATCTAGCAAGGAAGAAATTTGCTGTAGGTAGCTCAGGTAAATTCATTTTGTAACGATTTTTTTATGAGGGCTATACACTTGAAATCTTAGAATGTTTTGATTCCAGTGTCATGTTTTAAACAACGTAGGGCGGGATCTAGACTCAGATGTTCGAACACCGCTCCGGGAAATAGGAATAGATTTTCCACACGAAATTGGACACATGGTCGCAGCTCATGGGGCGATAGTGGAAGGTGAAAATCATTTTGTTAAAACGTTGTAAAGTTTGTAATGTATAGTTCAGTACATTTCATCAATGACTAATTAATATTTAATCGTACAATTGCTGAAAATTATGTACATATAAGGAATCGTTACTTAGATAAATACTTATCGGGCTTTAATAGATTTGGTCACTCCCGACCGCATTTGATCACCTCATAATACTCAAAGAATGATTCTTCATTCCTATGGAAATGTACATTTATCAAAATTAACAGCTTTATGAATAATCAACTCCTATATTGAAGGCCCAGCATCTATATCTAACGTGTCCAAGGACTGGGAGAGTGACGTATCATTGGAGAAGCATATATTTGATTGTGGTTAGTACATGTAAACAGGACAGATCTGATTTTAAATATCTAAAATGTACACTTCAATTTTCATATAAAATAGTAATTAAAAAATCCAATCATACGGTTTCCTGTAACCTGAAGGAGTCTTTTCAGCTTTTGTAAGTCATAGACCTTTCGTATTTTACCGTTACGAAGACTGCCGTCCAATCACTTTCTCGATTTAAGTCATATTCAAATTGCACCCCCCCCCCCCCCAAAAAAAAAAAAAACACCCAAAAAACAACAAAATGTTATGTCTTATTTTCAAATATGGTAACAATACGGCGGATTTTAATGAAACAAACAAACAAACTTTCATTAATTGAATTTAGAGGTCTTCTAGGAGATCAGACATCGTCGGTAACTTTCGGCCAGTCTCGCCATACGCTAACTAACCGTGGGCCGCTAACTCGATGAATTTTTCGTGGATATTTAGTATGCTCAATCCACCCATGATGCAAAAAGCAAAAACTCTTTAATCGTTGAAGGCTTGAACAATAAATCACATGCAATTGTGTATGCGTATGCGTTTATTATTTCCTTCTAAATGTGTGAACGTACCAACTGAAATTGGACATGCATTATTTATAAGTATACGAGAATAATTCAGCGAGTTGGCTGAAGGTCAGTAAGCATATGCGAGACTTTCCTCGGGTTTCCAATGATTGAAGGCATATATATAATTAATTCACACCCCTTACTATAATTGTGCGGATAAACATCATCTCAACGAATTCGATGTACTTCTAAGCTCTGCCTCTGAATGTTGATGGTACAGAGATACTTTTCTCAAATTTTCAGAAACGTGTAATCAGCCCCAGGACGTAAAGTCGTTCCCTGATTGGCGTGATTACATTTTAGAAGAAGGCATGGTTTTCTCAAATGGTAATGCTAGCTTCACATTCTTTCAATTTTAGGTCACCTGAGTCATCCAGGTGACCTATTGCAATTGGATTTTGTCCGTCGGAAATCATTGCAAATAATGTAATTAGGAGGTCGAGTGATGAAAGAGCTACTTAGTCCTGACAAGTATTTTATTTAAAAATCTTATTCTTTTGTTCTGCTGCTGAATTTTAATGAAAGAGATGAATACATATTAAGAAAGAAAATGAATGAACCTATCAAATTTAAGTTATCATTGGGCAAGAGTTCAGTCTTATTTTATGAGGGGATGTATTGAAAAGGTGAATAGAGTTATCTCCCCTTGTTTGTTCATATTTAATAACAATATCGTGTTGTGACAAGTTGCATGCAAGTGGTCAAGTTGGTAAACCAAGTGGTATAACCCCATAGAATGGCCAGGTGGTTAGATAACAAGTTGCCTTGACAGGAAGGGGAGGGGGTGGTGATTACCATATTTTTTTTTTACTCCAGAATGAAGCTTAATATTAAATGCATATATAAGATTCCTCGACAGGTCTGTGTATGGGGTTTGCTACTAAGGTGACCGTTGCTAGCCAAAAGGTTCCGTTCCTCTACAAGCGGAGCGGATCAGAAACCCTTAGCTGGCGAAGATAGTATTCAGTATGAACTTCAATTCAAAAACTATATTAAGAAATTAAATAAAATACATTAAGTTATGTTCATTGGTTTCATGTTCCAGAGCCGAGTTTTTATGGTAAAGACGAGTTTGGAATGCGTATAGAAAACACAATGTTTATTCGACAGGTATCATTGTTTATTCACTCATGGTTTACTGTAATTTACTCTATTTTAACCCAGAATGGCTGCACAGTTTGAATTTATTGATTTCTTGCGTTGATTTTTTTTCTTTTAGGACAATTGCAACAAACCTTGCTATGCGTTTGAACAACTGGTATATATACCATACGAGTCCAAACTTATAAAACCCGAAATGTTAACAGAAGAACAGGTATAATTATTTACTGTAATAAAAAACTGTCCATCGTAATTCATCCTTTCCAAATTTCACTTGCAGGGAGGCATGAGTAAATACAGTACTGTAGTGCACTTCTTGAAGATTCGCTAATTCAATGGTGCACGTGAAAAAAGCTCATTAAAAAACAAAACAAAAAACACACACAAAACAACAACGACAAATTAAAACAAAACAAAAAGTAATCTTCCTTTATATTTATTGAATTGAGCAATTGCAATTGCTTGTAAAATAAATATTGAAATGATTTTTAATTAAAAGTTATGTCTTTCGGCTATCAATTTAGGGGAAAACCCATTACATTACACAAAAACCTTCAGCAACGTATAATTGAATCACAATAACACTATTTATTAAAAAAAAATCACATAATTTTTACTCCTCATTTTATATTTGTGATTAAACAATATCAAATGGTGAAAAAAAGAATATTTAGAGAATCTATTTTCTTATTTAAACAGATGTCTTGGTTAAAAGATTATTACGAAATGGTGGAGAAATTTGTGATTCCCGAACTAAAGGCAAGGAACGACACCAGAGCAATCAAGTGGCTTACAGACAGAACAAATGTAATTTTTTCAGCTTAAAGCTCATAACTCTGTTACATATACGTACATGTATATATATTATGTTTTCTTTGTTGCTTTTTCATTTAACCTACATGTTACAAGTACCTCTTGATTTTTTCGAATAGGAAGAATAAAAGTTAGATACTAGTTTTGTTGTTTCTTAATAGACAGTTGGCCGACGACGTAAGGGTATCGCTTCTTTAGATATTTATCAGCCACGGACGCTTCATACAAACAGGACCCCTTGTCTTTTTTATGGAGTAAATTATATTGGCGAATTCATGCCCATACTATAGACTTAAAAATTGCACATTAAGGTTCAGAGCAATATTAATATCAATATTGTCGTATCCTCTAAATAACAATCATCATAATCGTAATTCAAAATTTAAATGGAATACATTTACATTTTTACACTCGGATTAATAGTGTTCAGTTATGTACAATGTATAGAAATTAGAAATTAATATGTAGCACTATCCCGTTTGCAATTTTACCTAATTGATGAACCTACCAAAGCAAATATTACAGAGTACTCCGCTGTTAGTAAATATTGGATACAATAACCACAACCAATAGGCAAATTGAACTCGATAAATTAGACTATCCTAAATAAGTTGATTCCGTTTCAATGATTTGATCAATTTAAAAGGATGTTTTATGTAGAAATGCATTAATATAAATTTGTTTCGTTTATAGAGTTCTGAAACACTGATAACCAATTGTTCCAAATTGATGACCTCGTCAATCAATTAACGGAAAACGAATAACTCTCCCAATTGGTATTGTTACCTAAACTAATTCCTTTCACGCAGAACCAGTGAATGAGTGTACATGTACTGTGTTGAATATACATGTACATACAAACAAACGATGTATGTAAAATTTGTTTATGATTTGAAATACTCATACTCATCTAATAACTAAGATAGAAAATGAAAAAAAAATGACCAAACAGATGATGCTAAGTAGACTTAAGGACGACGGACCCAATTCAAGATTTCGCACCTCTGCGCAGAAACCGCGCATATGCTATGAATATGACTGTCGTAATTACTACATCAGAATAAGAGAAAATAATAAAAATTCTTTATACTAAACATGATTTGTGATGCCAAAAATATTTTTAGTGGAGAAAAATTAAGAAAACAAAATTATTCCAAATTTCCTCTGTTTGCGAGAAGTCCGTTATATTTCCACGGTTTATAAATCCTACAACGCCGAAAGGCAGTTGTTTATAGTCTTATATTCTAGTAGATATTGAATTTATACATTTACCTTACAATATTTATATACATTGCGGTTAAGGTAACTTCAGGCAATAAATGAGTATGTCCATTTTTCAATGATATTTCTGAAGAAAAATGAACCATGCAGTGAACTTTGACACAACCCCTCAAAAAATTTAGGTCGATGACCTACATTTATTTTCTGTTCATCGGTAAGCTAATTGACTTGTTAATATTACAATTTAATAAGAGTAAAAAATCTATTGCAGAATTTTTAAAATATCAGGTTTTATACCACGCCCCAGAAAATTCCCATTACTTTCCTTTATATCTGCGGATTTTCGTACCTAAATTTTGAAACGCCCCTAGTAAAAAGAGGAAGTCGATGATCATGTATTTTTTTTTATTGATTTTCACTCACCATTAACAGATTAACATTATATAAAAATTTGAATAAAAAAATCTATTGTAGAAATGAATTGGGTCCGCCGTCCTTAAATGTACGTGTTATGCAGTATTTTTGACGCTACATAATACAATGGTGTCCAGTTGTACTGTTGTACATTGTATAATGTATGCTGTTATGTATTTGCTATAGATTAAGCAGCACTATAATTAATTATTAGCGCAAGAAGCACAGAAAAGGTTAATAAAGATAAAATAACAGCATATAATTTGAAAAAGAAATTATCCAGAATTTTCGTCACTTCCTGCCACGTCAGTTCCGGTTCTTTGTTTTCAACAGGTGCCTTAACCTTCTCCTCAATATCTTGTCCGTCTACGACATTCTTTTTCTTGCAACAAATACATGATATTTTCCCCACTAATTCGCAGAACCTTTTGAGATAATTCGGGATCGGTTTGTCCTCAGGACTGTGGTGGCATTTGAGAATGTAGATCGTCAGAAATACAGAAGTAACTCCCATTGACAACATGATAATCAAATACACAGCTGAAAACGGAAGACATGTTTTGAATCAAATGAATCTTAACTCTTAACATGATTTCTAGTCTACAATTTGATTTTCTTTAAAATTGTCATGGATTATCCATGCAGTATTTACAAATAATAAAACCATAAAGCAGGTTGAATAATTATATACCTGTATACATCGCCTTCGCGAATCAATCGTTTCGTTATAATGAATTAACAATACCTATCTAGGATCTCGATGTCAATTTCAAAATTATTAGAAAATATAAAAAAATATTTATAAATTGCCATGTATTAACTTTTAATTCTTTCTATGTATATGCCCAGTACTTACAAAGACAAGGCGTATTAATGGAAGTGGTTGGAATATCGGCAGACACCAAAGTAAGATAAACAGCAAACGCCAAAAGTGTTGTGAGTGAGTAGCCCATCTTCTCACCCGAATCTGGCGGAAGTTGAAAAACGAAGACACTCAAGGAAGCCAGGAGAACCATGGGAATGATTGTATTCATCAACTGGAAGTATGGCCGCCGCTTAAATTTCAAATGGAAGCTAATCTGAGGTAAGCTGTTGCTGCCGAACGCACGGGTAGATGACGAAATGCTGTGACTGGAAAACTCCCACTCCCCATTTGGTTCGTAGTAAGTAGTATCCACTGTACTTCCCCTCAAGCTGATTTCTATGCTGGTATATCCCCAGGTGGCCAGCGTTACGCTGCAGGTCTGGGAGTCAAAAGGGTAGTAGGTGACATCCGTGGTACACTGAGTGTTGTACACACCCCCCGGGGTCCAATGCAGGCTGCCGTCCTGGGCCACCCGTATAACGACAGTGTTATCACTGATGACGGCGATGTCGCTCACTCTGCAACAATGGTGGATGTATATAAAACGGTAGCTTGTATCATGAAACATGTACAATATTTTTCACAACAGCCTATAAATAGTACACCAATTTATGCAAACTTGTATGTATATGTTCGATTTGCATCATAAATGGTTAGTCACTCGATGAATACCTAAAACAAAATTTAAGAAACAAAAGGACATGGGGTTATTTCGCTCACCTGAGCAACAAAAGCCATAACTGATCAGAAAAGCTTTAGACTGTCTTTAAATAATCAAACACAAAATATCTAGACAACTTAGTATAGTAATTGATCTTAAGTTAAACTTTGAGCTCCTTTTATTGTTTCAGTTTTTGAGAAATAAATAAGATTTTAAAAGATTTTTCTCTATTTATTCCAATGTAAAACTCACATTGGTTTTTGAGAAGAACATTTTTAAAAATACTTTCTCTATTTATTCACCCCCCCCCCATTGAAGCCCCACCCTACCGCTGGGATCACGATTTGAACACACTTAAATCTACACAAGTTTCAACCTTTCTGGTCAAATGGTTACTGAGAAGAAGAATTTTTAAAGATTTTTTCTCTATAAATTCATATGTAAAATTTCGACTCTCTTTGTGACCTCATCATACCCCCGGGGATCATGATTTGAAGAAACTTGAATTTACACTACCAGAGGATGCTTCAATACAAGAAACAGCTTTTACTGGCCAAATGGTTTTTAAGAAAAAGATTTTTCTCTGTAAATTCCTATGCGATATTTTGATCCCCATTGGTGCCCTACCCTATCATCGGGATCAAGATTTGAATTACTTTGAATTTACACTACCTGATGATGCTTCCAAACAAGTTTCAGCTATTCTGGCCAAATGGCTTTTGAGAAGATTTTTGAAAAATACAAATAAATTTTCAATTTTTCTAAATTATATCCCCTTTAAAGAGGGCATGATCCTACTTTGAACAAAATGAATCACCTTTACCCAATAATGCTTTGTGCCAAGTTTGGTTGAAATTGGTACACAAATTTTGATCAGTAAAGCTCACGAGCTTTCGGCTCAGGTGAGCTAATAACGGTGGCGTGCATCATGGACCATGGTACAATATTTTTCAAAACAGCCTACACATAGTACACCAATTTATTAAATTTGCATGCATTTGTTGATTGGGTTGAAAAATGTTTGTTAGCTCGATGAATAAGTGAAAACAAACTTTATAAAAAAGAAAATTTTAAGATAAATTGCCATAGCCATATTCTTGTGCTTGTCTTGTTTCGTTGCGGTTTTTGGGGTATGGCGTTTGTGGGAGTCTATACAGGACTTACGAGTTGGTGACAGAAAGCGACGGGACCCACACGTAATCCTGTGTGGTGTAAAACGCGGGAATATCTGCGCTGTACGTTGGGTCTCCGGTCCAATTCAAGCGAGAGTCTGACCAATTCTGAAGATTTTGAAGAGCATCAAATTGAATACAAGTTTTTCTCTCTATCGGTAAATAAACTTCTAAAAAGCTGTTACATGCACTATACTCTGTCCCAATATCCCCAATTCACATTTTGCTTTCAAAATCACTCGATATTTATAAATATCTCATGGTTTAAACTATGTTCATTCAAAAGTATGAACAATTTCTAAGAATTCTCCTTTGAATTGTCCCCTCTAGCTTTTCTGGTTTCAATACAAGGCTAATAAATGTGATGTCTACGGGGATTTTGTATTGCAACAGATCCGGATGATAAAGTTGAAAAATTGTGCGAGGTATTCCAATTGACTTCCGAATTGAGAAAGGATGTCAACATTTCCCATTATAAATCTCCATTAAAAATGTATTTTCGTTCCTGTGAATTTTTTCCGAGTGAAAAATGATAATGTGTGAAATAAAATTATCTTGAATATTTTCACTTTAATCTTCTTCAATTGCACTTCTTTCACATGTATGTGTATTTTTTATTACAAATCGTCGAAATGTGCTGCATAAACATCTGGGGACAAACTATGGTGTTGGGGTTTTTTTTTTTTGTTTTTTTTTAATTTTGATATCGATTCCAATAACACAGTGTGAAAGTTTTATTCATGTTAAATTATTGATGATATTATTACTATAAATAAATCCATTTTAATGTTTTCTTTCTTAAAACACTTTAAAATTACAAAAGCAATACCAGGTACAGATAGAAAATTCAATGACATATTTTTGTGCTTACCAATGTAAAATAACCGGCAACCGACATCATCTGATCTTTGATGCTCTGTGGACGGAAAAGAACAGTAAAGTGAGTCAAATCATATATTATAAGTGTAATTGTGTAAATGAAATGCAGATGTAGATTTGAAAAAGTACCATCGAAAAAAAACTCGAGTTGACTTACCAGTGACGTTAGAGTCAGCAAATTTAGTTCAGCAGTGACGGCAACTTGTACTTCCGGTCTGGTGAACCGGTTGTAACTGTTGGTCGTGAATATGAGGGTTCTAAGGTTGTTCTCCAGGCTATATGAAAATGCTGCATTGCTACCCGAAAACACTGCGTGAAGAAAAAGCATATTAAAATTAAAAATATGTGTGTCGTTGAATATAATTCTAGGATGAAATGGGTTTTTTTAACCAAGCTGCATAAGTTATAAACTTTCTGCTTTTACAAGTCAACACAATCATATTAAAAAGTATTTTTTGTCTTTTATTTTGCTCCATATCGGATAATAAACAAAAAATCTCGACCCGGTCTGTTGGTAATGGGTAAAGGCACAAGTGCAGAAAAATTTCATTTATTTATTTTCGTTTATTGCCGTTTCTCCTTACTTTTGGATATTATCAATGATCAAGGTTATAATTTTATCGTTTTATAATTATGTAAGCAAGTGTTTAAGCAAATTAAAATAAGTCTTAAAATACAGAATTTACTACTTTCATATTTTTTGTCAACTTTCTTGTACTCTTCATGGTGTAATGGTAGATAATAAGTGCTATTGTCGGTATATACAGAAAATAACAGGTATATACAGAAAATAACAGGTGTCAACATTTTGGACAATTGTCAAAATATCTCTATCTTTTTAAATCCCTTTGCAAATATAAAATCACGATCTGCTTTAGAAATACATTTATATATACTTACACAAGGGTGGCGAACAAACGGTTGAGAATAACAAGGTTTTTCTAATAATGTGGAAGAATATTTAAATACATACACTGTCAAGTTCTTTAGAGTATATATACCTAATTGTTACCTTTAAATTTACTACCAAAATTAATATCGTTGAAAAAACGATCGATATTGTGATTTCACCAGACACTAGAGCAACAGACTGTCACTTTTTCGGACCAAAGCAGTTTTTAAAGCGCGATTTCGTGAGTGCGGGGTCTCACGTCGTGACTAAGATGCATGCAACCTGTAATTGTTAAAAGGGGTTTAAACGTTTACGAAAATAAAGTCCGAAAGAGTTTTCACTTGCTATTATAAACGAGGGATTTAAGTAATAAAGATGTTTTAAGCGTAGCGTCAATATGTGATTCTTTTTCAAAGACTCTTGCAGTTCTCGATTTCTTGGACAAATATTGTTTTTTCCAATTTAGCAATAAAAATACTCTCAGCAATTATATTTAAATGACGTATTATATCTTGACCTATACCTTGCTTTAAAGGTTAAATGAAGTTAAAACCTCTGTATACACAAGTTTTCGTTTCTGGACATAGTCAATCCAAAAAAAAAAATGAAAGCTGATTTTGTATTCTGAAAAAAGATTTATACATCGGTACTGTATACACGGACAGACAGACGTATAAACTGGTCATTATTACTGTAGGGTTCCGGCAGAGTAAGGCCCAAATTAAAATTTGAACAATTAACAATGAGGTCGTAATTTATCATTGTCGACAAATGATATCTGATATATAATTGTTTTACTATCTATAAATGTTTCTGAAAACCATTATTTACAAGGTGGGATTATCAAACAAAATATCCGGCAATCTTTATAGTGTCACTATTCTCTCTCATCAGGGAGCACAAAAAGCACGTCCCCCGATGGGATTTGAACCTGCGATTTTCAAAGTCTGGAAGTTAATTATTTATTCTACCAGTGCGCCATTCAGTACATAAAGATATTTTCCACAGATTATTGAAAAGCAGGCGAACTAGTACTATTTCCAAACACACGGGATACTCGATCATGTGAAAGAATTTCTTAAATTTCTATTCAAGATCAGTTGTTGAACGTTAATGAATAAAATCAATTATTCACAGTTCTATGCAGTTCGCTATACCATCTTTCATGGAATCGACATGTCCACCAAACTTGTTTATTATTCAAGTTTCGTTTGTTCAATATAGTTATAAAATATGCACAAATAATACTTACCGGATGATAATAAAATAAATGCCTGAACCAGTAAATTCATGGTCGATGAGAAATTATTGCTGTCATTAATGTAACTTAAATTGCAAGCATTTGAAGTCTTCGAAAGGTGTCAGCAATTCTAAACTGAAGCGAACTCGTAAACACGGGAGAAAAAAAAGAATAAACTCAGTACAGGAACCTGAGTTTAACTTTAAATCCAGCCTAGTTTAACGTCCGTGGGTTGGTGAACCTGTCACTTTAAACCGTCAATCACAATGGTTAAAATGACAAGAAGTAATGTTAGCAAGATACGAAAATCCTGCTTGTCAGTAGGTCCACTGAAACTTATTAGTGCACAAAAATTCTTTCAACTTGTAATTGGTGACAGTCGGTTCTTCTTCAATCGTTGGAATTAAAATCAATACGAATGATTTCGTTAATTACTTAAACAAACAAGACTCGTATTTAGACATTTCTTTGTTTCCGTGAACATAAACACTAAGTGATATTGGATAAATGAAAATTAATTACATGAAATTGATTTTTGCCATCGACTTCTTCTCATGATAACATTCAATTCTCCTGAGGTCATAGAAAAGCGTTCCTATGGCGACTACTAAATACACCTGATGGTCAATGTCATCACACATACATGAGCTTTGACAGGTTCAGCTATATATAGATCAAACACAGTATGCGGGGTTTTTTGTCGAATTTTGTATTCTTCGTTTTTATACGCTAGATGTAAAAGTTATAATAGCTTTAGTTAATAAGTGAATGAACTCGCAAGATTCTACCTGCAATATACAGATATATGAGTTTGGGTAAGAATTACCATGATTATTATAATAAAAGAACCGTTCTTTGACTAATATCACTACAAACTTCAAATGGAGTAGAGCATATCTAATATAATTAAAAAATCGCCCTGTTGCAGTCTTATCTAAACAATTTACGAACAAGTTGATCAGAAGCACTCTATCGGGTGTACGACATACATGTAATACTGGAATCTAAACAAATTTTAGTAGATGTTTCTTTCTTATTGTTCACCGTTTATGTTCGACATTTAAAGTTTTGTTGTCACTTGATCCTAAGGGCATTAAAAGAATATCGTTACAGAGGAACCTTAAAACCTTACAACTGAATGAATAAGATCAAATGATTTTGATTTATTTAAAATGAGAGAGAGAGAGAGAGAGAGAGAGAATGTTATGGATATACATATATCACAAAAATGAAGGAATGGATATTTTGGTTTTTGTCACGAATATAATTATATGCAAGAACGAGCGGGAAAAACTCATTAAAAATTAGTATTTTTTACGTTATCCACTTGGATATAAATCAAAGTAAGGGGTTTGTACCTATTAATCTTCCAACATTTTCATTCTGTATTATCAATGAATATCATCGAATTCAATAAAAAAAAGCCTTTTAAAAACACGAATGAAATCTTCCTGAACCTTGATATAGAATTTCATTGACAAACATTCTGGCGGATTTTTTCCCAGTTCAGAATTAATCCTGTTTGTATATGATATGATTGATTCCTGTCATCTGTTAATCATCTATGAATTTCCTAACAAGTTAGGTTGATAGCTCCTAGATGAAAGTTTGTTGTGTACATGTATCATTGAATAAATACATTGGAAGGAGACTATTTGACTTAAACACGGTAGAAAATGGTTAATGAAAGGGAGATAACACTCTCGATAGACGCCAACATAAAAATAATGATAAATTATTAAATATTTTTCGCAATAAAAATACCAACAAATATTTTTATGATTTATGTATAATTTAGGCAAGTTATTTATCAATAATGTTTAGTGAATAATAGATTTTAAAAAAAAATTCATTAAAAGATGATCCTGAGTAATCCTTTAGTAAAAAGTAAACCTTTTTTAAATGAATTATCAGAGGGAAACTTTCTATCACAGGTGCTTGAGGACAGGACCCCACCCCCACCCCCGAATTAGATCCTTTTTTCATAAAACAGACATTTGTGAGATATATTTGTCATACCAATTGCCTTTAACAATCTTAACAAAAATCATTCCCATCTGTATAGATTATATTAAATTAGATCCGATATTGTCTTGAAAGCAAGTTTTATGAATAAAGGATTATGTATTGACCCCGGGTCCATATCGTAGAGGATGGGGGGGGGGGTAGATCCTGTCATTGAGTACCCGCAAGTATTGTAAGAACATTGGAACACAGAAGAGGGGTTGCTACGACGGTTGATTTTGAGTTTTAAAATTTCTTAGTTGCATTTCTCTTCTTCGTAGCAGTTTATAGCAATAAGTAACAGACGTTCTACAACCACTTTTAAAAAGCAATTTTGATACCAAACATTTTCTAAGTGATTACCAAGAAATCTATTGAAACAAAGAGCCTGGAATCTCTGTTGTAGAATTTTGACAAGATGCATTACTAGCTCTTCTTATGGAAAAATCGAGTTTTTAGATACATTACCTGTTGGGGGTAATTGATTAGATAAATAGGAAAGTGGCCAGGAATGTATTCTGCAAGCCACGTCATGAAATCATTTAAATATACACGGGCGCATACAATAGAGTGCACGTATTAGGGAACATATATCTTGATATGTACAGACTTCTGTGTTGTAGATTTATTTATGTTCAGACTCTAAGACTTTTTGTTACCCGAAGAACCCTCTGTTGCACGGATTTTAAAGACAAATATTGTAAATATGTCTACATAATTACATGTACTATATGTGAATTAAGAAATGCTTAAAATCTTACTCTTCTTTCTTAATCAATATCAACTTAAGAATTATAACCTATTTAAGTATTCACCTGCGATCTTAGTAACCATACACAGAGCTGACAAGACCGGATGTACAAAATGTACTCTGGACACAGATGCGCAGAAGAAGTCAATACTTGCCCAGAACCATTAAACGAGTGACGTTTTAGTTGATACAAATATTAAAACTCTTCCAAATGGTAACTTGAAACAAATACATGTAGGAAACAAAAGATAAATACATGTAGGTGGAAAACGTTCCAATATTATTATAGCTAAAATATCATTTTGAGGAATAAACCTGCAAGGCTTGTTCAACGCATAGAAAATGTATTGCTGACAAAAAGGTTGCAGGTTCATTAAACACGTTACCCAATGTATAAAATTATTAACCAAGTCCCATGCTATTTTTTGTATTGAATACTTTCTTGATTGTGAATAATGTGCTTCTTTATTTCGGACAGTATTAACAAATATATTTTTCGTACAACACAGGAAGAATAGCTAATGTATTCAAAGTCCATTTCAATCTCTTTATAACTTTACGGTTAAAGGAATAAAATTGACGATTGTGTGTTGGCAACTTTACAAACCTGGCACCAAGTCTTGAAGTGTAGCTTAGTTTAGTTGTTTTTCTTCATCTAAGATCCAGACAAAGTTTATTTCTTTCAATCGAAAATCGAACGGGTAATGGAAACTAATAGCACATCAGATGATGATTTATTTAACATCACGTCACGCAAGACCGGAAGAAGGAGATCAGCACTTACTGTATATGTCAGGTTAAGTGTGAAATGAATTCTGGGGGTGCGGGAGGAGGAGGTGGGTCGTGGCGGACCCCACCCGACGACACCCTGATCGTTGCGAACCCAGTGACCGGTCAGAAGGTAAGGAGTTACATCAGCTCTATTTAATACATTACTTTATTCCAACTTTTATTAACATCAGATGTACATGTACACATGTAGTTGGGTCTAATTAAGGATAAATAATGCAGTTTTATTTGTGTTACTTAAATGGCTTTCCTCAGTATGTTGTCATTTTCAAATAATTTCATGTAATTGTAATATCAGAGGTACCCATGTACTTGGCATGTTACAAGTCTAATATACGTTATACCGTTTTTTCTCTTTTGATCCATCAGTTTAATAATTACAAATGTATAAGAAGACAATTTATTTTTGCTTGATAAAAATAAGTTACACTTATGAAAAGACCTGTAAATTTGGTAAGTATTGATGCTAGTGTTGTTTTCAATTTCCTGATATTAAGTCTTGATTGTACTTTACTTCCTTAGTTCTCTTTACTACACACGTCAATATATAACCGATGGGAAGAAAAAACATTGAAGTGATACAGTTCAGCATTCGGGTCGTGACATCCGACCGATTAAAACGTTTTATTTTACAAGGATGTGATGTATTTTCCATTTACGTAATATATCAACCTGTTCTTGAGACAAATGTTTACAAAGATATTGAATTTGCAAAAAAGGCATATTACATAACTCTCTGTTCATCGCCCTCTTAATCGCGGAGTTCTCGGTACTGTCTGAATATCAGGTCCCCGGGGGAGGTCGTTTTGATGAAATAGCAAGAAATGCAGACAAATTAAATAGTTTTTCCCCTGTAGTGTTTCATACACGTTATAACGCCATCAACATGACAAAGTACAGAGCATTGATACCATACCACGGGTACAGTGGCAACACTTAGAGATACAGGTCTTATGATCCAAGACTCGTCTCCCCATTACTTGTAAACGCATCGAACGTCAAAAGATCTAGAGATGCCACTCTCTGGACGTGTAAGTGTTACTTATTCATTTGTTTGGTTAAGAGTTGTTGGGTTTTAATCTTATATCCAAAATAGTGGCGAAAATGCCATAACCTGCACCATCGGCAGTTCCCATAAATAGGGTTTGTTGTTACTTTACTTACGTGTACATTACAATAATAAAATGATCCAAACAAAATTTACTATTAAACCGTTACAAATGCCATTGTTTTACACGGCTGAAAAGCGGCTCGAAAATTTGATATTAGGGCTAATCCATATCGGAGTAATAAATATCCACTTCCCTCTATTGATACTGAACTTGATTCTCAAAAAATTCCTTAACATCCATTAAAACGACTCCTCTGGTTGAGAAAATGAATGGTTGTGCAAGGATGACGTATAATTAATTTCCACAAATCTGACAGAAACTGCTACTATGCATGATACTTGTAAAAGAGAAAAATACTACACACTGAAAGAAATGAGTACTTTTGCAGGGAACTACTTTGTTAAATATTAACTATATGTCACAGTTTTAATCATCAAGAAAAACACAACTGTGTCAACAACATGCATCGACTGTGATTTTGGCTTCTTGGTTATATCGTAATGTTAGAATTTTGGCCAATGGCAGCGCTGAAGCAAATTAAGCCCTGGCGACTTCCTGACGACCCCGCGAGCGATCTTAAAGTAGAGGTAAGAAGGATAAAGATATATCTATAACCATTTTCAATTTTTATAGTTTTTGAATGTCGAGTAAATTTTAACAGAAGAATGATGATAGTCTTGATATTAAGATACTTAGCTGCAGTGTTGTAAAACACAAGATCAAAGACCTACATGTGGTTGCTCTTCTGTAAGCTTTCAATAAGAAAATAGATGCATCCTTTGATATTACTACATCTCCGCACGAATGGTATTTATAGTGCTTTTAGAAATAATAGGAACATAATTGATTAATAAAAATATTATATTTTATCATCAATCATCTGATAAATCCGTATTTAAACGGGGGTCTAAAATTAGAAACTTGAGCATTGGAAGGACGGTGTGGTAGAGGGGAGGGGGTGTTTGTGGTGCAAATTAGGCCCTTTAAAATATGTATGATATGAACCTGACAGAAAAATGCATTCATTTGTGGCACTTAATATTGTGAATTAAAAACATGCTAGTTAACTTACTGTTTTAATGAAAAATGTTGGTGAATATATGAAGCTACAAGCTACACTCCAAGTATGCCATCATATCATCTCGTTATGAAATGAAAATCAGTAGTTTTTTCGTTTACTGTCGAATCATTAAAATTCGTGTGGGCTAAGTTTCGTGAATCGTGATTTTTTAATGGTTCGTTTGTATTTTCGTGGATTCTCTAGTACATGTAATATATAGATATTGTGTGGAATACTCACGAAATCACGAAAATTGAGCCACGTACATGTACCACAGATTCTAATAAATCTACAGTATAAATTATTAAAAATAATATTAATATTAATAATAATTCATAAACCAATGCACGTTTAGAAACGATTTGATAAAAAAAATTTGATTTGCACTGAAAAATGAATAATGAATTCTTCTTAGTCGAAAGTGTTCAATATTCGAGAAATAGCAGCATTGTCTGCATGTCTCGCTGCAAAACTGTGAGGTCTCCAGGGAAATTCGAATTGATAGAATAGAGAACATGCTAAAAAAAAAATGGTCAATTTACTTATACAAAAAAGAAACGTATAATGCATGCTGGTTTTTTTCTCTCTCTCTTTTTTTTCTAAAACAGCCAGTCAATAAATCTGATAAAGGTACAAAAAATCTTTAAACTTATTTTTTTTCTACTGATACTTTCATCCAACCTGGCTCTCAATTTTTTTTTAATGCCATCAACATCTCAGTTGTTGCGAGTCAATCGCAACTTCTCGGGCCTTTCCGGCAAGCTCGGAAAAACACCTCGAAAGTATTAACATTACCGGATGTTAGAATTTTATACAAAATGGAGTCGCTTCCCATTAAAATAAGTATCGGCTAGACAGCCTTGTATGTCGCTTCTGTGGTATATTTTAGGGTATATCATTGACTTTAATGAAGTCTTACTCACATCTCAACAGATCGTAAAATGTGTTGAATTTATATCAAGTTTTATAAAAAGGGGGGTTGTCATGCACGCCTAGGTAATAAATTCGAGGTGTTTTTCCGAGCTTTCCGGAAAGGCCCGGGAAGTTGCGATTGGTTGTGAGTATGATATATACTAGCCAGTGGACATTTTCTATGCGATCAGAAGCCGCCGATGTACATTATTAGGTCTTTCCACCTTTCAGGTGAAAGACCTTTTGTATTTCTTATGTTTTTTATTATTATTATTATTATTATTATTTTTTTTTTTTTTTTTCTTCTCTTTTTTTCCAGGGACAGCTTTTTTATTTCAAGAGATATTGAAACAATTTTTTCTTTATGTTATTGATCATAAAAAGTTATGGTACCAAATGACCCTTTGCTTAAAAACTCCCAGAACTTCCAAAGTTATTGCCCTTGTGTACAAAATGATTGTTATCGCTACTCCTCTGAAACCATAAGAGATAGAGACTTGGAACTTTTATCAATGTCTTCAGTAAACTTAGAGGGTTCTTCAATCTATTCATACCGAAAGGATCTGAGCCCCCCTTCTAGTAGTTAATGCCCCTGAAAGTATTTCAATTTCTATAAAATCACTTCCAACTTTTTTATTATTTATCGTAGAGACTTCGGACCACTTGGGATGGAAGCGTCTACCTTGGCCGAACAAAAAGACATAAAGGTCAAAGGTCAAGGTCATTTGGAAATCTGTTAATTAATGAAATTTTAGATCTTTTTTGTTTAGGGTGGTAGAGAAAAACTTTTTTATGGAAGTAGTAGGACATCTTAAGACATTTTAAAATATAGCCCCTTGGCTCATACCTTTGAATAATAACAGAGTTATTGCCCCTATTGTACGAAATGCTTGTTATCGCAATTTCTCTGAAACCGTAAGAGATAGAGACCTGGAACTTTTACCAATGTCTTCAGTAGAGATAGAGGATTCTTCAATCTATTCATAACGAAAGGATCTGGGGCCCCCTTCTAGTAGTTATTGCCCCTGAAAGTATTTGAATTTCCATAAAATCACTTCCAACTTTTTTATTATTTATCATAGAGACTTCGGACCACTTGGGATGGAAGCGTCTAGCTTGGCCGAACAAAATGACATAAAGGTCAAAGGTCAAGGTCATTCGGAAATCTGTAAATTATTGAGTTTTTAGATCTCTTTTGTTAAGGGTGGTAGAGAAAAACTTTATCCAGCCACTTGGGATGGAAGCGTCTAGCTTGGCCGAACAAAATGACATAAAGGTCAAAGGTCAAGGTCATTCGGAAATCTGTAAATTATTGAGTTTTTAGATCTCTTTTGTTAAGGGTGGTAGAGAAAAACTTTATCATGGATGTAGTAGAACATCTTAAGACATTTTAATATATGGCCCCTTGGCACATACCTTTGAATAATTACAGGGTTATTGCCCCTATTATACGAAATGCTTGTTATCGCTACTCCTCTAAAACCATAAGAGATAGTGACTTGGAACTTTTACCAATGTCTTCATTACACTTAGAGGGTTCTTCAATCTATTTATACCGAAAGGATCCGAGGCCCCCTTCTAGCAGTTATTGCCCCTAAAGTATTTAATATTCTATAAAATCACTTCCAACTTTTTAATTATTTATCGTAAAGACTTCGGACTATTTGGGATGGAAGCGTCTACCTTGTCCGAACAAAATCACATGAAGGTCAAAGGTCAAGGTCAAACAAAAAATAAATTTTATATTTAAATTTAACTTTTTATTTATTATTTAATGAAGAGAAAATGTTTTACTACTTATATTGAAACAAAACATAAAAAAAAATCATGAGGTGGAAAGACCTCTAATTGTTCGAGAACAATTAGTCTACTAGTTACCTTTTACATTTGTTACTGACTGACTACAGAAATATATGAGGTTGATCAATCTCATAGATAGCGAGGCGAAGCCGTCCAATTTAACTCATTCAAGCTCTTCAAAATTATCAATCCCACCTTACAAATACTCTTTAAAAATATTCGCTTCATCCATGTTACAATGTTTTGTTGCTATTTAATTTTAAAGTTAACGTTTTCTCCCTTTCCTCTGCAGAAATTTGAGCAAATTTCGACGCTGCCATTTTGTTCTGCTCCAGACACAACAATGTGACGTCAATATTCAAAGGGCAACTACTCTAATTTAAAAATAAAAATTCCAAAGGGCAATTACTCTAAATATTTTAAGAACTTACTGAGCACGGTTTCTGTGTTAAATAATATGAAATGTCGAGATGAGTAGGCGAGGCGGCGGCCAATGACGGCCATATTGCCTAAAAGTAATCCTCACCGAACCTACATAGAGATATATGAGGCAATCACGTGCCATGTTTAAACCAATGAAAGTATGACAGGTATGTGTAAATCATTGGTTAATAAACCTGAACATAGAATCGTGGTTAAAGACTATTAACTTGTTTTTCATTAAATGAAAATTGAATGTGACAAATGTGACATATTATTTTCATATCCTTTGGTGGGTGATGTCTTATGAATAAAATCCACTCCGGTTTATTTTACATTCTACATTTTTTAGGTTTATAGGGGCGTTAAGTGAAAATTCGAGGCAATTCTGTATGTTGAGAACATTATCAGAACATGTCTCGAAACATTAAAGGAAGTAGCAAAATAAATCAGCGTACGCTTTTGTAATCTATAAATTGATTTTACACTCTTAGCTTAAGAGCTAGATCTGAGGTTACACGGCTTATGTGTGTGCATGTAGTGCCAAAAACCGACCATGCAAGCGGAATAAATCCTACCAGTTTATAGATATATATATACGTCATACAAGTTGTTGGAATTTGAGATTTTTGAAATTGGAAAGAATTTTGTATCTACTTTGTTTAGTTGATGAATAAAAATAGATTTTTGTTTGCAACAAGGCTCTGCGTATGTGTAGAAATCTTATATTTCACGCAAAAAATTGCAGGGTTGTTTTGGTTTCGTGATGAATGCTAGTAAAACAAAGCATGTTTAGTTATTTATTGTAGAAAATGCCAAATATGCCATGGTAAGATGTTGATTCTTTTGAAAGCAATTTTTTGTGGAGATTTAAAAAAAGAGATCAGTTTTGCACTGATGATGTATAAAATCCCAACATTAGATGTATAAGTGAGTATTAATTAATGTTTTTACTGGTGTATTAAGTCAATTTGACTATATATCATTGCTTTTTTACTAACATGCTGGATTTATCTTCATTGTTATTTAACAGGTTCCAACAAGATTACATATTAAATATACTTACAGAAAAAATATCGTTCCACATACTTTCTGTAATAAGATTCAACCCACATATGCAATTCGTGCTGACTGAAATAAATACAAGAATTCTTGTGGTGATAGATGTAGCAATACAATACAATTTCTTGCCTTTAAGCAATTATTCATATCCAAGATAATGTGCACTTGCTGACGTAATTTCTTTGGTCTCAGCGCCAAACTTATATAGCGCCCCGCCCACTCCTGTGATAAATGGCCATTGAGGAGGGATAGATCGAGTACACACTTTCGAGAATTGTGATACCTTCCATTTGTACGCGAAGAATTACGATTTTCTTTTGACTGATTATTACATCGTCAATTATATTCGTCATTGATAACTGTATAATTATTTACATTCAGTGTATATTTCCCCTTATGTTTGCATTGGAAATCTGCGACGTTCAATTTTCTATGAATACCCTTTGCTAATTCATGCGCCATCAGCACAAATATAAACGTCACCACGTGTTTTGAGTATATTTATTTTGTAAGATTAAATAAAACGTTCAACCTTACATAACCAATTTGATATGTAATTTTGAAAAATAATCATTAAATTATATCTATATTTCATTAAAAAGATTTTTCTCTATAAAGTTTCTGGCACTATATATTTAGCCGCGGAAGCGTACTAAATAACATGTTAATATGGCATGTATGTTTCATATTCCTTACTGAGAAGCGTATATAATGGCTTTACAGCGACGATACACATATATTTCATACAAAAAAAACATCAGTAGGAATATAGGTATTCAATTTGTCTGCACCGCATTGGTGTGTAATTGGACCGACGACATCCAAAAATAAGCATTCAATGCTTAAATGGAAGTCAAGCACGCGTTTTGTGTGAATTAAAATCATACTAGAACTTAATTTATTCTCCAAAAGAAACATAATCATTGTAGATTTTTTGCTTCTTTTAGCCGTTTTTCAGCTCAAGAGAGCTATTCTGATCGCTTTTTGTCCGGCGTCTGTCCATCTTTGCTAGCTAAGGGTTTTCGGTCCACTTTGCTCCCCATTTATGGGAAGTAGAGTGAACCGAAAACCCTTGGCTAGCGAAGATGGCGTCTGTCCGTTTGCCCATCTGTCTGTAAACTTTTGACATATTCGACTTTTTCTCCAGAACCAATGGGCCAATTTCCACAAAACTTGGCACAAAGATTTATCGTGTGAAGAGGATTCAAGTTAATTAAAATCAAGGACCACACCTCTTTCAAGGGGAGACTATTAAGAGTTAATGAAAAATTTTGTTGGTATTTTTCAAAAATCATCTTCTCTCAAATCAATCGGCCAGAAAAGATTAACTTTGTATGAAAACATCCTAATGTAGTGTATATTCAAGTTTGTTCAAATCATCATCCCCGGGGGTAGGGTTGTTCAACAATAGGGGGTCGAATTTTTACAAAGGAATGTACAGAGAAAAATATTTTTAAAAAATCTTCTTCTAAAAGATCAATATACCAGAAAAACTGTAACTTGTGTGGAAACACGCTATAGTATTGTAGATTCAAGTTTTTTAAAATTCAAATCGCGATCCACGGGGGCCAAAATGAGGGGGGGGGGATCAAATTTTCACAAAGGAATGCATATAAATAAATCTTTAAAAATCTTCTTTTTCAAAACCAAAAGGCCAGAAAATTTGTTACTTGTGTGGAAGCAACCTCAGGTAGGATAGATTCAAGTTGGTTCAAATCATGATTATCATAGTGGGGGGGGGGGGGGGTAAGGTTGAGCCCTATTTTGCGGGGAGGATAAAATTTTTACATAGAAATATTTAATGTATAGGAAAAATCTTCTTCTCAAATCCAATAGGCAAGAAAAGTTGTAACTTGTGTGGAAGCATCCTTAGGTAGTTTGGATTCAGGTATGATTAAATCATGATCCTCGAAGGGAGGGTTAAGATGGGTTGAGTCAGGTTTTTACATAGGAAAAAAATTATCATATTCAAAAACTCAAATGTTAAAATCTATTATATTATATACTTATATGCAAGCATCTTGGTGATTCTCAATTGTTTAGACTGTGGCCCCTGGACATTCTTGGGCCACACAAGGAGTTCAAAGTTTGATGTAGGTTTATATGTATATAAACAGTTTTCAAGATCTTTTTGAGAACTGCAATGCTCAATATGTGATATGACTATGAAATCAACCAGTTACAAAAGGAAATCAATGTTAAACAAAAGAATATCTGGAGAAAATATTGAAAATCTTTTTATGCAGGATGTATACATTGTCCAGATATTTTGCATATGACTCCAATTAGCTGGTTTTATTATGGCTATTGTTGCTCAGGTGAGCGATGTGGCCCATGGGCCTCTTGTTTAATAATGCATGTAGTACCTAATGCTGTTTTAAGAAAAGATTATTTTGTATTAAAATGGTTGTTAAACCCATGGCAGAGCAGATTTTTTAATTCACATTTTAAATTAATGTTGTTAAAAGACTGTTTACGTTTTACAATAAGTCAGAACCTTACACAAATTAAAATAAGTTGTTTCCTATGGTGTCATCTCAGCATTTCCCCAAAGGTTAAAATCCAAATATCTGAGGCATAAAAAACCCGACTGAATTCTGCCTTTTGAAATTTTTTTTTCCTGACGGAGGCTGGTTCTTTTTTCTGAAATGAAAATCAATGTGTAAGCCGTCTGCCTTCCCTCCTTTGATATAAGAAGTCAATTGAATTTTGATACAAATGTAATTTGTTGTTACAGGAGGGAGGTGCAAAGGTCCTTGGTTTGGTTTTACTTTGATGTAAACAAATAACAATCTGTTGCCTTGTTGGATGTCTCTCCGGTTTTTTTTTTATTCTAAAATGCATAGGGTGTACTGTTTTATATAACTAAGGGGTGAATGTATAGTAAATAAAAAACCCTGCTGTACTCCTTCTTTACCTGTCTTTTTAGGTCACCTTAGTCCCTACCCTATTTATTTTCTTAGAATAATCTGATCAAATTAAGGGTGAAGCATCCGATGGGAAAAACAAATTTTAGGCAAAAGGTGTATATAAAAAAATGTTTCCTGTAAAATCTGTATTTCTGGGGGAAGGGATGCAGTGAAAAAATCTTCCATTCACTTGATTTTGTATAAAGAGGTCCTGATTGGAGTACAGAACAATTTTTACAGGTAAAATGCAAATCATATACCTTATTCCACACCTGTCACCCTTTTCATACCCTTTTTCCTCACTTTACAAGTACATGTACTAGTTTTCAACAATACTATCTGAGCTACCATAACATCCACAGCACGAGTGCTGTTTTTCAGCAGGCATTAACTTCGAATGTGATGCAGATCCTAGAGAACAAGAATCTTGGGGTCGCGGCTCCCGTGTCGTTTCAATACATAGCCGCAGCGCCGATAGCAGAGGAAACCATACCCACTGCTAAATGCACAAATTCTTTCAAGCATTTGTAACGTGCTTTTGATAAGGAGAGCATCAAGATATGAATAAAATCGTGTTGATCTCATTGTTAAGTCACATTGAATTATCGATACTGCCACTTTCTCCGACATGTGTATTATATCATCCGACACGAACGCAAAGCTCATATTGCCGCTTCTTCGAGTTACTCAGTATCTTTAGTTTAACGTTTCACGAATTTTGTTGAACCCAATAATATGGTTTGTGATAGTCTAAATCAGTTTAAAGATGTCCTTTTGATAAGAAGAACATTGTTACTTGTTCCTCCAATAGCACGGGGAATTTGAATCTATAACTATTTTTTTAGTTTTAAGTTTGTTTTTGTGTGGTGATAGAGATTTTATTTCAAATGGGTTGTAATTGATCTTTTCTTTCAAGTGCTTTATATTCGTGCATTGGTATTTCCTGCGAGACTGTCCCTCTAACGCAGTCTGGACCAAATAATATGATGTCATCTTAGTCGTAAAGCCCATCAATCGTAGCTCAAGCTCCTCAGAAACTTGCTAGATGATACACGAGATGAGGAAAGTAATGTATTGTCTCGGATTCTAATTGTGGCTATTGGTTTGTTATTTTTGCGGCGTCTAAAACCATTCTCTCTCAGGCGATGACAGTAATTTTTTGTTCCGACTTTTTCTATTACCGTCCGAGGGATTCTCCTAGTTATCCCCACAGAGAAAGGCATTCGGGTCAGAAAAAAAATATCTTTCTTATTCTTTCTAAACGACTGCTTAGATATCCAGTAGAGAAGTTTGTAACTAGCGTCGGTCGCTTTGGATGTACGTTGCAATCGTACAGAAAACTAGCGGTACAAATTCATTTCTGCCTTTGTCAACCGTGTTTTATATAGATACCATTACAAGTGTACTGTAACACAACAAAGGTACGGTTTAAAAAAAAATGTGAGCCGACATGCAATATATTGGTGAGTGAATATGGTTAATTAATGGTGAGGAGTAACGATTTTTAACGAAAAAAAATGAAACGTTTGATCTTCTTTGGTTAGTACATTCGCTTCAATATTGCATTATCTATGCAAGCTATAAGAACCACATGTTTCTTTGGCTGGAATACAACGAGGAGGTCGAGGTACAACCAAAGGCAAATCCATGTGTTCGTATTTATTTTTATGCCCACTAATTCTATTGTATGTTGGTGTTGGAGAGTGCCTAACTTGTAAATAAACCAGATAATTAATGTAAGGGTCGTGTCGTGCAAGCATTAAGGGTTTCGGATCAAATCATGACATTTCTTGATTGGCCAACCAAAATTACTCAAATCAACTAAAAAAGGCCAATTTCTTGATTGAAACATACTGGATCTGTAGACAATTTTCTTTTTTTTTGGTATATACCAAACTTCCAAACTATTGCACGAAAAACTCATTTTAATTATTGGACTTACCTGTCGTCGTAAGGATGAACTCTGCGTCCACTTCCGTCACGGTTAAACAGACAGGAACACCTGTTCGAGGGAGACAAACGGCGCCTGACCTGGAGGTAGGTAGCTAGACAAACAAATCTAATTAGCAAGGATAACAATTGTCTATGTTGGCAATGCAGTTAAGGTCAATATGGATAGAAGGACATGCATGTTGTTATCTAATTATATCTAATATCAACAATTTATCGCTGTAAGCCTTTTAACGAAATCGCACAACACATATTAAGGTGCTTAACGATCTCCGATCTCCGATCCTCAGCAATATTTGATACCTCTAATTATCCGGAATTGTTTTATTCGTACCATAAATCTGCCTTTTATATAGACAAATTTAATTATAATTGTACTGTCAATTTTAAGTTCTGTTATAAAACAAACTGCTTGGCGTAGTGGTTCCACGGAGACCTACTACATAAAAATAAAGGGGTTCCAGGCACCGATGCAGTGGTACAACTTTTTTTCCCTCTAATTTGATCTCAACTTGTTTTTATACCATCATATACATCATGGCCAAAATTGCAATAACTTCGTAAAATTTTTTTTTATTTCATTTAAATAGATTTTGAAGAATCAATAACATTTTTATGAGAAAAAACACTTTGACGCTGATGATCGGAGAACCTTAAGAAACATGGAATACATGTAGTTTCATCTTCGTTGATTTCTCGTGACTGGATGAAACAAAAATGGATCATCATCTTAATCTTTTTTATTTAAAAAAAAAACTAACAAAAATTACAAATTGAATAAAAAGAAAACATATTTTTTATTAATTTGTTTTTAACCGTTTTTTTAAATAGTAAATAAAGTTGTTGGGGGTTTTTTGTGGGGGGAGGGATTTGTTTTAAGTTTTTATTTTTTCTGTAAAATTTGCAATTTATCAACGACGTTATTTTTGTTCAATAAGTCTACGGCGGACGTCAAAAATAGCCATTGTGTTTATATTGGATGGTGCTTGCGACTCCATAGCACTCCAATCTGTGCTAAAAATAGACTAGACTCCTAGATATACTGAATAATTAAGCAAGGATGTAAAGATATTTGCCGGACGTGGCACTTTGATACATCCTGTATAACTCTTTTGGGACAAGTGATATTCAATTAATTTTTCACAGGAATATAGCTTAAATGGTGGAATTATTGAAAGTGGGCTGGAATTTGTTTTCAAAAATAATTATTGATATCGTAATTTGGAAATTAATGTTTGTTTTTAATGCATGCAGGGTTAAAAAATATTTACAAATGTTCCATTGATAAAGATTATTAATTCGATCAAATAGCAGATAGTCAAACGTTATGAATAAATAAGGCCTTTATTTGTATAAAGGCTGATGAAACATTCAACATCTGTTAACACGGAATTAGCAATGTATTTCATGGATGAGTAGAATAATTGTTTAAAATAGAAATACAAAAAGGCCAATCGAATGAGGTTGGTCGAAGTCAGTACATGTAGTTTGTATTTTCCTCCTTTCTATAAGGCTAGTCAGTATAATTTTTCGGGTGCATTATGGAAAGATACGACGTTGTTAGACCTGGTTATTACATTAATTACTTCTTTGCGTGCGTTTGTGAAAGTTGTTAAATATTCAAATATACAATTCAAGAAGTTGACATAATTTAATGAGCAGACTTCAAAGTTGGTTAATGCATATATGTTGCCGTGTTTTTAGTTGTTTCTATTGTGCAAAGTTTTGCTTTTAAATCTTTCTATAAGAAAATTATCGCTGATCCAAATCAACGTTGAAAAACTGGATCTCAATAATGCTTCTTTGCAAAACGAATGATTATTTATGCATATTCGCAGTGGACGGAAGCAGATTTACACTCGTGAGACTCACAGGTATGCGCATGTGCAAGTCTTGCATTATAAAGATAAGAATCAATTACTGTAATTATACAGCAAGACATCAATTCCTAGTAAATTATAAGAATCGATATCGGATTAGTCGTTCTTTTATTTTTTTCTTAATATCTCTTTGTTATTTTGATCTACCGATAACCTAGCAATCTGCTTTGCTTAGCAGCTTCTAAAATATTTGAACCTTCTCATCCGATAATTTTATAAATACAGCTTCCTATTATATGAAAAATAAGTACTACGTTCAATACAAAGTAAAAATTGTCTCCCTTCGTTCTCAACACCCTAGGAAAACTTTAAAAAATATATTGATAGAAGTAAAAACGTCTAATTAACATTTGAATACAGAAAACAATGTTTAGGGAAGAAAATTTATAGTAAATACAATCATAATCATTAAGTTAGCAGTGTTCTCGTCTCATTGATTTCTTTCTTCGTTTCCAAAAAAATCAATGTTGCGAGTACAAAAAGCAAATAAGCTTTTGTTCTTAATCTTGTCCCTGTAATCACTCACTTAGAGGTAGATACTGATATTAAGACCCACGGTAGATAGTGTCATTAAGTTGATAATTTGATATGCAAGTTTGCAGTTTCCGACTGAGAGAGGTGACACAAACAAATTACACATCATCGATCGTCTGAAGTCTAGTGTGAAATGTGAACATCTATATTGTATCGTAGCAGCCATTACTGTCTGCATACGTCCGAGCAAATTGTGAAAACCGTTCCTCTTGAAAATATATAAGTAAAAAATGGGACACATCGCCGAGGCTGAGCAATTAAGGGAGCACTGTAGATGGTAAACTGGGTTTCAGTTATCAAAATAGACATGTGGCTTTGCTTTTATAAAATTATCCTAATTCGGTACATGCCACTTTTTTTTTGTAAACGCACAGGTAGAAGCATTTTATAATTATTCCAGTATTGACAGTAGAGCAAATACAGATTTTGCACTGCATCATATATTTGTACAATGTGTCAAATAAATTACAAATTAATGAGCGATTCAATCTTATATTTAATGTCCATGAAGTCGGGTATAAATTTGGAACATGGCGGCTACTGATTACAAATAATATTGACTAACCCCGTCCACTTTTAAATTGAATCAAAGAAGCTGCAAACAAAGCAAAAAGGTGTCTAAGGCATCGCCATGTGATCAAGGAATCGCAAACGATCAGGCTTTTCGGCCTTCGGAAACAATATATACTTAGGACCGTCTGGTAGAGAGCATGCAACGGAGCATCGTTCAGTGTCTAGAGAGACACGGGGATCTGACTGACTGTTAACTTTCTGCCTTTTAAACTAAGGTGATCTATATTCATCCATTTGTTTTTAATTGATTTCATTGTTGCAAATTTAAAAATTTTAGTTGAAATCCGGATTTATTTTCTTAACTATACATTATGTATAACGCATGCATTTAAGTCAACCCCATTTCATCAACACAGAAATAAAATAATGATTTTTTTTTTCAGATAAAAACTTGATTGCATGCAACGATATGCTATAAAACGTGATAAAGGAGAAATGAAGTCTAGCCAACACATGTATTTTAAAATGATTCGAAGCGCCTTAATTTTGTACAAAATTCGAACATCTGTTAATTCCAATACATTTGAAAGGTTGATTTGAGGTGAAGAAGTACTATGGATTATATCCTCATTATTGTATCCTTTCTGGTTTTTCTGTTCATGATTTTTACTTCTATTGTTTTTTTATAAGACTAATATAAAAACTTAACCTGTCTTCAAATGACACGGTGTTGTTCATTCGTGCAATTTTAAAAAAAAATGTTCATGCACAAATTTTTCTATTTCAGATATTTTGTTCTAACAAAATCATTCCTTATGTACATGCATTCCAATTATCATATCGCTCAGTGTTAAAACTAAAAATTTAACATATATCTAAACTCTATGCATACATGCAAATATAATACATGTAGATGTATGTTATCCTTCTTACGCAAAGGTTTTTAATTCTAAGAACCTTAAAATACCGTCTCTTACGTTGTATTGAATTGATTTCCCCAGTAACGTAAAACTGTGAATTACGCTTAAAATGTTTGGTTTAAATGTTTGTTGTTGTTTTTTTCTTTAAATTCACAATTATCTACATTTAATATGCATAAGCAGGCAAAACAAACCAACAGTGTTGGCGGTGATCTAAATAAAAAAAGGTAATTTCGTTAAAGCCAAACAAGACTTCACGCCAAGAATGCCGTAAAACCTTGAGATTATTCTGACTATTGAAATTATACTCTGTTGGTAGAGATGTTATGTGTCATGATTTCATATTCTTATTGTATCTAGCGATGGTGATGACTTGTTACATACAAAAATTATTTCTCAAATTGTTCTGCTTTCAGCGATGTACTGTTACCATTGTCTGCATATAAAATCAGGCCATAAATAAAATCTTTGTTATCAATTATTGCAGCAGAGCTATCGAACGTTCCCTTAAGAAAAGCATATGGAAAAATAATTCATTAACGCAAGTCAAATGGGTTTAGTCGAAATGAGGTCGCTTCTTTGGGTATTATAATATAAGGATGCATCACCCTAATTTCTTATGTACTTTGACATTTCTTAAGTACTTCGTCAGACGGTACAAAGTTTTTCATAACCATTAAATTGCTTTTGCCGGTTTTTTTTTAACTTATATTGCCAAACTTTTATGCGTTATATTAACTTTCAATTATAATAATTATAAAGCAGAGTAGAGACCCTCAATATAAGGAAAATATATTTTAAATAGAAAATGTGGCAACATGCGTCTACACTTTCTAAATGCCACGAGGTGTAGGGGTGAACTGTTGTAGACATTGCTAGTCCGGCATTTGTCATGTCGTCATCAGTCTGGTCAGACTTTTCCCGGGAGATATAACATTTCACCGGCCCCATACTGATCTCCCCAGGGGAGTAACAAATATTGGTCACTATTTGACCAGCAGTTTTCAGACTTGCATGTTTGGTACGTTATGGCAAAGTTTACATTTAATCGCTTTCTTTTTAATTGTAAGCCTTAAATTTCATTATCCATCAACACTTTTATCATAATTGACTCATGCTCTATTTTTTAAATATGACTGATAGTTTGGTCTTCACATAGATAAACATTTTCTATGTAGTTTTACATTTTTATTATTTTTTATTTATTATTTTTTTTTTTAAAGCTGCTTGCTAAGATTTTGAGATTATCAAATTTTAAATTGACTATTTTTTCATGCAAACTAATTCTACTAGAAAAATCCACCAAATCACATTGAATTTCGCAGAATAATGTAGGATGGTATATTTTTCTAGCAATTTTTTTCGGTTACTGTCTTCACAAAAATGTTTATTTAAAAATAAAAATTGGTATATTTGTGGGAAAGACATTACCTTGCATCATGCGCATGTAAGAAGGATGTGTGAACCGAGCCCAATTTCGCTGACCGAACCCGAGCAAATAAACATAGCAATTTCTTCATAAAAGAAAGGCATCTATATTATACTTATATGCTATATCAGGAAAAGTATGCGTTTAATTGTGACAGTAACGCTTTCAATCGCAAAAGTTTCGCGTTTTATCGCTTAGGTTTCGCGTTAGATCGCAAAAATTATGCGTTTATTCGTGAAAAATTATGTGTTTATGTAAAATCGTAATTTTTTTATTTTCAATAATAACGTGTTTATTTGAAATCCGTTCGCCTTAAATTGCAAAATGTAACAGTTTCGCAAAAAATATAATATTTTTTTATCTACAAAAGTAAGCTTTTACTGAATATTCTTCGAATCCACGGCAATTTTTAATTCTGTAAATAATTTGTTTGAATTTTTGACCTCCTAGATCCGCCCCGACCCCCTAGATCCGCCCGCACATATACTGTACATTGCAATTCACTATAGCATTGAATCATGATTTTTTGAAGTATACAGTCTCATAACTGCCGCGATGTGTGCATACAAATTGAGTAACGCGCGTTAGCGCGTTATGAAAATTTGTATGCACACATCGCGGCAGTTATGAGACTGTATACTTCAAAAAATCATGATTTAATGCTTATATTTACATTTTTAAACTTCTTGCCTTGTCTGCAAATGTGATTCATACCTTAAAATTCCTATCTTATCCTAAAGGTAAGTTAACATTAATGGAACAGCCACAGTAACAGCCACAAGCGTGAACTTTGATTTTCGCTTGTGACGTTGCAGTTTACAGCGTTCAACGTTTGTGACGTCATAATAAAACTCGACATTTTAACCTTTGACTACTTGTTGCATTTAGAGGCATTTGAAGATCACAGAATTTAATGGAAAAACACAGTAGAATGTAAATATTTCCATTTGACTATCTGAGAGCAACATGTGTCTTAGGTTCGACTTGACTCCCATATATCATGAATGTGTTGCCCTTAATTAAGTTTGAAGATTATTTTGTTTACTGTTGACAGTCATTGCAATTTAAATTCATCTGAACTATTATTGGTCCCCTACCGGTTTTCACTAATCACAAAGGAGAGGAAGTTCACAACCCGGAGACTGTAAATTATTTCAACTCTTTATACCGTCTTCCAAGGAAGACGGTAAACAGTGCATTGTTTTCACAGTGCATTGTTTCTACCAGCGAATATTTAATGGACTTGGCGAATACACGAGATAAAATAAAGAGTATTATTTTACAAACTTTGTATTTAATTTCGATATCAACTGTATAGTTTGAATTTCCTCTGTTCTTTTATGTTTTATTAAAGTATAACATGTTAAATATTATCGGACAATCCAAAAGAAAATTTGTTTCATGCAATTAAGTAAAATTAAGTTTGAAAAATATACAGTTTGAATTTCCTCTGTTCTTTTATGTCTTATTGTCTGTCCCAAGATATTTTTGCCGTATATTTTCTTAAATTATTCGATATTTATAAATACCTCTTGGTTCAGACGATGTTCATTCAATAGTATGAAAAAATCCCAAGATGTCCCCCTTTGAAATGCACCCTCTAGCTTGTCGGGTATCAATACTGACAGGGCTAAAAATAAAAAGTCTACGTGGATTTTCCATTGCCAAGGAGATGAAGACGCCCGGATGATACCGTTGAAAAATTGCGCGAGGTGTCCCGAGTACTTCCGAATGGAGAAAAGATGTCAACATTCCCCATTATAAATCTCCGTAGGAAATCTGTTTTCGTTCCTGTGATTTTTTTTTTCGCGTGAAAATTGTTAATGTGTGAATGAAATTATCTTGGAAATTTTCCCTTTCATCGATTTCAATTGCACTTGTTTCACAGGTATGTGTATTTTTTATTAAAAATCTTCCAAATGTGCAGCATTAATATCTTTGGACAGGCTGTAAAAAAGTAATGTATAACATCTCTTTTAGTTCTTAAATAGTTGTATTCTTTCATGAAATAATACAAACCGGTAGGGGACGTGTATTGCTTATGCGATACTCTCAGAATGCTTGTTCTTTACGACATTGTAGCTTTCAATGCTATAAACTTGACAGCCACTTTCAAGATACATGTGTATGTCACCTTGGCCCTTGCTCGTCATTTCCAATGCTGCAGTAGTTGCAAAGGTTGGTCAGTTACCACATTTCTCACCTTGACTTTTTAGCCTTAGTTGCCACACGAGGAGCTGAAATTGCACTACAACTTCTGTGAGCAGCTGATACAGTTACATATATAATAGTACCCCTTTTCTACTCTGCTTTTCATTTATGCTATGAGCTCCTTCATATTTTATGACGCATAAAATTAAAAGATTTTGCTCTGCTCTGGTTGTTGAGATAATGCATATTTCATGAATATGTGTACTAGAAGTTGGTTGTGTATCGAATATCTAACAAACAATTTTGGGTTTTCTATGCGTTTATCGATTAGAATTTTTTCTATCTATGAACATTAGACATAAAACTCCGGACACGGCGTTTACCCAGACTTTGTATAATCTTGTATAGCGCTCTCTTTCTACATAGTAAGAATTCTTGATACAATCAATCTAATTCATATTTGTGTATCAGATATTTCACAATTCCAATGTTTAAAATCTAAGTTGATATGTTTAAATTATTTCTGAAAGGAAATTTCATCTCGGAATGATATTTTTAAATATTTAACGGTTTTCTTTCCTTGCATTGCTTAATACATATTTTAATTGTTAAAATTAAAATAGGGACATCCCCACTGAAGTTTCCTACCAGATAATATCATGAAAGAGATATTTTACCGTGAACATTTCCACTGTTGATATGAATGGATTGACATAATTCTATATTATGATATAAAATAAAAATTTCTGAAAATGATTTATAGTCATAATGAATGAATAGTGTGTATTAGTAGTCTTTTGAGAGGAACTTTGACTGCGTACAACGAACTTTGAAATTTTTTTTATTATTATTTTTTGCTGTAGGATTTTATTGAGAGAATAGGTTGGACAGAATATCTAACCATTCGAACTGGAACGAATAATGTTTTGAAACCTCCCCCAACCCCAACCCCACCCCCAAAAAACACCCCACAAAAAACAGCATATTACGATTATTTGCTTTACACTTTCAAAATAAAAAGTTCAATCACAGTGAAGAATACAGTTTTCACCTGCATAATGTTTACTCCAAGTATTTAAGTGGCATGGTCATGATTTTGGTCAAATTCTATTTTTCTGTTTTTATTATTTACAGTGCTTTAGGGATGCATTTCAAATAACCAAATGTAATTGGAGAGTCAGTAGTGAAGTTATAAGCGAGATACAGGGCTCACAATTCTTTGTCATGTAAACAAGGCTCGTGTCCTGTCTATTGACCAGGCTTCATTCTATCATGTTGACCGGATACAGGGTGATTTATTGCATCAGTATACGATTCAAAAAGTTAACAGTTGAGCAAGTATTAAAGTAAGAATAATAAACACTATAGGTTATATGTATAGCACATGACCTTAAGGTGGTATGGGACACCTCTATACTAGTATTTTGATGCATTTCCTATCGAAATAAGCAATAAAATAAATTGTTTTCCCTTGGACTGAAATGTCACACTTTCATTGGTTTAAAAATAGCACGTTATTGCCTCATATATCTCTATGAATTAATATTAGGCAATATGGCCGTCATTGGCCGACGCTTCGTCTACTCATTTCGACATTTCATATTTTTTAATACAGAAACCGCATGCCATGCCGTAAGTTCTTAAAATATTTGGAGTAGTTGCCCTTTGAAATTCTTTAAAATTAGAGTAGTTGCCCTTTGAATATTGTCGTCATATTGTTGTGTCTGGAGCAGAACAAAATGGCGGCGTCGAAATTTGCTCAAATCTCTGCAGAGAAAAGGAAGAAAACGTTTAAAATTGAATAGCAACAAAACTGTACGTAAACATGGGTGAAGCAAAGATTTTTTAAGAGTATTTGAAAGATGAGATTAATAATTTTGAAGAGTTTCAATGAGTTAAATTGGACGAGATCTTAGGCATCTTGTACATGGCTTTGCGTAGATAATCGCAAATAAATACGGTATGTCACTTGATAGTCCTCGGGAAAATAAAACACTTATTACGTAACTGTTTGTTACTGACTGACTACAGAAATATATTGGGTTGATCAATCTCTAATAGTATAATTTTATATTTTTTTTCTTTCCAAAAAAATTGTACCTAACGGCGTAGCGCAATGGGTTGGACTCTTTATTTATTAATAATTTTGACTTTTCCAACAAATTTTAATGCATATGTTTTGGTCAAATATAATAAATTTAGAAATTTTAAAACAGGGAAAGTATATTAATTGTACTGTTCTTTTATCCACAATATTATCGACAGGTATCCCATACCTACAGGATTGAGTGTTATTTTTATCTCAATTTCATACTGATTGAAGACATTTATAAATCCTAAAATAAAAACCTAAATCCCTGCGACATAATCCGTTCATCCGATCATGACGAAAAATAAAAAAAAATAGTTTAGAACAGATTCAACAATTGATTTTTTATTTTCAAAGAGAATTTTAGTAATGATAAAGTTTTTGTAAATTATTCACAGTTTCTTTAATCTTCTCTCGCTTACTGAATACATTTTGATTAATCTAACGGAATTATAGTCGTTTACGAGTAGCACATCTGCTCAACTATTATTCTTAGTTGTTTTGTACCTTAAAACACTTGAGTAATACACATGCATATGCATAATTAACTAAAAATTCAATTAACTGTGGTTTATTCGTTATTTTGATTTGATTGCAGTTAATACCATCTGTTTCAACTTCGTAGTAAGAATTGGTAATCATTGAGCTGTTATTCTTAAGATATGTAATAGTTAGATCATATAAAGTAAAATTTACGCGATTAAGAAGGGGGCGGAGGGAGTGAAAGTATGTATTCATTTTTTATGACCATTAATAACTATATTTTAATTACTAGTATCTCCGCAGTGAGGGCATGAATGAATAATCTCTCTCTCTCTCTCTCTCTCTCTCTCTCTCTCTCTCTCTCTCTCTCTCTCTCTTAGAGTTGAAGATGTTATGAATGTTTAAATACAAAGAGGAAATCAAATATTCAATGCAATTAGTGCTTAACATAAAAAGCAAATAAAGAAACATCGTGTTTGAACTATAGAGAGAAATGGGTTCTATTGATCCAAGTTCGTAAACTGCTCCCAAAATGGTTTAGTCCTCACCAACATCGTTTATGAAATCAATGTATATACCCGAAGTCCTTTCAAACGAATTAACCAAATCTCGCGTTTAGGCACCAATTAGGTATCAACACCAGGTCTCGGAGTATCCCTCAGTTCCTGTGTATATTTCACTTATAATTAAATTAATTGTTCCGAGGGATGCCGAGAGTTCACCTCTTTGAAGATTCCCCTCCTCGTCTCATTATGATGTCGTTTTTCATCAATTACGGATCTGGGGCATACTCTCTACATCGTATCGTATTTTAATCATTTATTGCGCCGACAACAGTCAGGTTCAGGCCTCTGAAAGACGTGACGAAGAAGTTGGTGTTCGCTTGCTTTATGTTTTTTATGTCCCACGTAATTTTTTCGATCTTTCTTCGCCCTTTCTGGACCAGAGTCAAATCCCATTTTGCCCAAAGAAACATGATCCTCAGATTTGTGTTAGAATTTCGGCGTTTTGTAAATTATTGATGATTTTTTTTTCATACATATATCGGAGCACGGTTAAAAGATCGATTGTGAATCGAGATGCCTTAGTCGGAAACAGGGATTTAATTGGTCTTGAAATTGGAAGACAATTAATACTCTGTTGATAGTGATAGAAAACACTTAATAAGCTACCGCTTACCTGTCGCTCTTCTTCTCCATATAGATTACTTTCTAATAGCACTGAGCGGTGTGATTTACGTAGAAAAACTGACACTAGGCACTGACTGGAAACCAGCCCTGGATCGGATTTTCTGACGGTCATCACTTGCATTATTTCCCATAACAGAATTTGTTTCTTCCTTTGTGGTGGCGTCGTAGCCAGACGTGGAAAATTGAATATTTTCATGGACCTTAAGCTCGCCATCTCTCTTGATCTGGAAAAGACATCGAATTAGGGAATTTTCAGTGACAATGAGTGATGATTTTGGGGGGAAAACCTAAGGGACAGCGCCTGTAACTTTAACGTCCTGGCAGCTGGCTAAACGTATTACAAGGTTACGGAATCATTTCCTCCTGTGTTTCTCTAGAGCGTCGTTCAACTAAAGCCAAAATATAAAATCGTCGCAACGGGACAAAACGTTTGTGAAAGCGTTTTCTGGTGCCCAATTGGTCTTTTGTAATTATGCAAGACTAGTTGGTCTGGAATATATCGGTGCATTTTCTCTCGTTTCATTTATTGATAGTTTTAATTTCCTTTCCGTCACAATTGCATCACTTAATTGATGTCACCCAAGAGAGCGTCAAAACTAACGAGATTCGTTTTACGGTATCACAAAGACCTCGCCGCGATAGTCGTGTGTGGACGCGATGAACGCCTCAACGTCAGTCACCGTAAGATCTACCTCTGGAAAAACAAAGAAAAGCAAATCCAAAGGAGGGCAGGCCGTGGACCTGGAGGTAGGTGAAATCGGCCCGTTCCTCTCCCAGATTTACATTTTTGTAGGGCTTTATACTCCATAATATGTACCTTATTTAAAGAAAATAAAACTTGAGGATATAAAATACTCTTTACCCCAAATAGAATTTTATTTTTTTTAGAATAATCTGTTTCTTTGGTTTAAGTAACAACTTAAGTAACTATTTATAAACTATTTTAAAGGGGGTGTCCGCTGATTTACCGGTAAATAAAGACCAAACAAGTTCTGCAATTGATGTTCTATCAGACTATCCACATGCAAAATGAATAAAACCCCAAACTTTTTAGCTTTATTGAATAATTATAGGCATAAAGAACAATATATAAATGCGGTGTTTATGAAAACTGTTTCCAGGCTTGTTTGAAAGTTTATATCTAAACACAATATAGATATGATGTTATTTGGTTATTGTATATTCAAGATAAAAATGTAACACGATTAATTTCTGTCACTTTGTTACAAAAAATGCCAAAAAAGAAAACACAAAGAAGATATGAATTTAATTAAAATGCATTTGCCCAAAAACTTGTTTTAAATGTTTCACCTTAGATTTGATACTGACAGTTCAAACAAATTTGGAAACCTACATTATAATGCCGCCTTTTAAATATTCATAGCTCAAATCATTTGGGGTTCATCTCCCTTAATAATCGATGGCTTGAAATCATTTATCAATACTTTAAAAGTAATATTTACAGAAAGACACGAACATGTATTAATCAAGTGGCCATTTTGAAAAGAATTGAAGTCAATAAACTGCTTGGAAGGTACAATGGGACATCCACTAAAGTAATAGAAATCACGCGTGCATATTTGCATTTCTGTTGACTTAAGCATATCAAACCATTAATGAAATTGTTGCCTTAATTTCTACTTAAAACGAAAATTACGCAAGTGAATGTAATTATAGTTGCTGACAATTGTCAGTTGCATAATGAACAGAAGTATATAGCCAAGGCAATCTTATGAGTAGTTATCTGCAACTAATGGATAGCTGTATTAAGGTGGAAGGGATTTGAATACTAGTATTCCTCAGTCTGTTCAAAATAAAAACAGTTTAATTGAGGCATACACAATGCTAGTAGACTTTGCTTGCGTTTGGATGTTTGCGGGTTACTTAGGATTCGTCGGTTTTTGTTGAGCAACAATTTTCATGGATTTTATAGAAATATAAAATATCTTATTACTTCTTTGCATTATTCAAGAAAAGATGTTGTCATTTACATTCCAAAACAACGATGAACGCGACAAGTTAATGATTTAATCAATATTGGAAATAAAAAAAAGCACATAAAAGTTTTCTTCAGTTTGCGAAATAAAGATTCTGGATAATTATCGTCTTTTATAATAAAGAAAGAAAATGAACAAATTAATAACTTATGTTTTCGTTGAATCTGAATAGAATCATAGACTATCGAATCCATCTTTGAATATCGTATCTATTTTATCTTTTTTTTTTTTAATACCCAAGCGATATTGATTGGATTAATTTTACATGTACCACATAACCTGTTCGGGTTTTGTAAAATTGACCCTGCGTGAGCATTGATATTAAATGTGCGATACATCACTGAAGTTCCTTTAAGTTAATACATTGATATAGATCATTTTGTTCAGACAACGAATCCTTCGAGGGCAAAATGAGCACTGGTGTGTATTAAAACGGAAGATTCGCCATTTTACGACTGGTATCACCCAACAAACAGTGCTATACGGGCGGAAATATTGATAATGTGATTATTAATTTCTATTGAACAACTGTTGTTGCCAATTGTTGGTATTGTGAATGCATGATTTATAAGCTACGGGTGTCCGCTGCAAGGAAAAAAGTAAAATGTTGTTGACAACAGAAATGTATTTAATTTTGCAAAATCGGCATAGATGTAAAATTAGAAGATAATCCTGGTAATTCTTTTATATGAAGATGAATTCATTAGATGTTCATTTTTTGTCAATTAAATTATTAAAACAAAACAAAATTTCACAACAAAAGATGAAATAATTTGAATCATCCTGATAACTTTTTTATGAACCGTGTGTTATTTTCATCTTCAAATTTGTACACTGAAGTAAACTTCAAGTGAAACTAAGAGCGTTAAGCTGTTATTGCCTGGGATACCAGCCTGGTCGACTTATAAGTAACCTTTTTCTGAATTGAAGTCATGCCCTCTTCTCCCCAGTTTATACATATATTTATACTGTTTCTTTGATTGACTTCATCCCTTCACTGGCCTGCAGCAAAACCCTAGCCTAAGCCCCACCTAAGCGGTAACTTATAACTTGTTCCTTTCTTAAAACATAATCTTGAAGAGTAGCATACTCGTGTTGTGAATCCGTTACTCTGGTGTCGCATTCCCTGTTTGACTTACCTCCACCAGTCGCCCCAGCAATTTAGTTTCTCCTTTACCTACTGACATCTTTGGATCAACTTAGTTCAGTTTTTTAACATCTCTTGAAGCTTAAATTAAAATCGTTGTGCAATCCTTAAACCAACATCTGTTAAAGCCAAGTACCTAACCTTGACAATTATTCATTACACTAACATCCCCTGAATTCTAATCGTATCAAATCAGTGTACCCATTTCTGGTGCCATGTAGATATCTTACCTTAGCAACGTTAACAAATCAGTGTCAATTCTCTCTGTAACCTTATCCTTCCTACATTTAAATTTCACATTCAAAGGCATATTATCTTATCTATAATAATTTGTTGACCGTAGATGTGCTGGATTTTTTTTTTCACAATCAATGTTAGATTTTTATTTAGGAGAACAAGAAAACAAACAAATAATCAGATTTATGAGATCTTTTGATGTCCCTATGAAACCGAAATTATCAAATGAGAATCCAAAGAAACGTGGGTTGAAAATTTAGTTAAAACAAATACGTATACATGTAATGAATGTCAAAATTGTAACAAAGAATAATGAAAAAAGCACGCATGAGAAGATGAGCAATATTTTACCCTACAACAAAGATTCACTCAGTTGACATTTGAAAGTAATAAAAAGCCGTGCGGTGGAGTTTAATACGTAGTTTATATGAAAGTAAAAATTCCTGAAATATAAAGGCAAGCGGCACCAAATCGATATCGTTCAATCTAATACGCGATTAGGACATCTTGTCTTTGCAATAACCAATTCTTTGACCAGCCTGATTATGTCACGTGACCATTATTGGTTTTTGCCAATAAAGACTGTTTCCCCTTAAAACCGAAAGTGAACTTTATAATCCACACTCTCGACATTTAATCCTTTGTTGACCGCCGCTCTGAAGGCAAACCATACTAGTTAAACCTTAATTTCTTTTTATGGAACCAGCACGGATGCTAACTTCATACAAAGTTATCCTCTCTAAAGAATTCATTTGTACAGCTTCGCATTAGATAAAGCAATGTAAATTGTAAGGTTTTCTAGGATAAGCATGCATGGGATATAGACTAGAGCAACATTTATTCCCCAGCTTAATGTTTTAACAAAATGCTTTATCTTTCGCTCTTTCGTGATTTCTCTACAGAACTAGATAGAATGCAAATATTTCTTTGCAATATTTTAACAAACATCCTCAAGTTTGATGCAAGGACTTTTACTCATTAAAAAAGTTTATTTCACAATTGTATGTGTTTGTAAAGAGTTAAATTCATTTCTCAAAAACTTTGTTTTTATTTCTAACATTTCCACCAACCTCGATATTAGAAGATTCGCTACGTTTAAACCAATACTATTATGAAAGACCCGGTTACAAGGACAGACGAGTCAATTTGATAAATATTTAACCAGTATTGTTTCAGAGCAACTATTACTTTGCCTTGATGATTGATGCAAACTGAATTATTGATTTCAAACCTCCGAGCGAAAAACAAAGACTGTGTCGATTTTACTGCAGAAATTCTGTTTAATACGAGCTGACAATTAGCCTTTACACTTACTAGTAAAGCGTCTGGTAGTTCATTAGTTTTTAAATATTCTTCGAATATATTATGAATTTTAGCGAATGACGATTGTTACCATGGTCAGCATTTTACTATGTTGCTTACTTTTTTAGCCGGTATTATTGCAATTATTATGGAGGTAAAACAAACTTTGTAACTGAATTTCCCTTATAATAATTTTAAATTTTAAAAATGAGTTATTATGAATAAGGTTAAATGTCGAAATGATACCGAGGACGTGCTTCATACTTTACCCGTAAGATCCTCTGACAAAGAAGATGTAGAGGTGTAGATAAGAAATTCTTCCGTCAAATAATGACATATTTTTTAGATCAGCATCCAGTTGAGAAACAAGTATTGGTTTGTGGTAAATTTTTCTCAGTCACTGAATTATCAAATAAGTTCGTTTAAATCATCGTCATTGCAAGTTTAAAATTCATTGTCTATTTTTTTTTAAGTAGAATGGACGCTTAGTCCGATGATGAAAAACCAGCTGTACTATAAAGTTTAAAACTATAACCAAATCACACACCAGAATCAGCATCGTTTCAAATTAAGAAATCAATTTTTAAGTTAATGAAAATATATTTTATGGTTTGGTAAAAACAAACAAGAGACCCACATGCCTTAAGGGTCACCTTAGTACCATACCCCATGCACAGTCTAGTCGAGGAATCTCATATGTGCATTTAATTAAGCTTCATTCTAAGGTAAGAAAAATATGGTAATGATCACCCCCTCACCTGAAATCTTGCAAAAAAGGACTATTATATTTGAAATCTATAATTTTGGTGAAAAAAATTGTTATAAGAATGAATAACCTGATATTAAAAAGGTGCAAGTCTCTAATGATAGGAAAAATTTTCCCATAGGACCCTAATTTGTTTAATGTCAAAATAGCTTTTACGTGTATATGGTTTCATAAATGAACTAAAGATGGCATGTTTTACCTAAAAAGCCACCCCCCACCAATCCATAGGGGTCAGCCAGAATTTCTTCCCCGGGGTTTTTAATCGAAACAACAATGGGTAGACTGCTTTATTTTCTCTATTTACTTGAATTCATTCGTATGGCTGCATATCTAAAAATTCAGCCCTTTCTCAGCATAAATAAAGAACACCCCCCCCACCTTCGAAGGAAGTCTTTATCTATATAGCGAAGGCTTTCATGATATATCTTAAGGGAGCTGGATGGTCGTGGTCATTTTTAGGATACATTTACCTCCTAAGATGAAGAGCTTTGTATAAATATAAATGTAGTAAAATACTTGAATTTTAGGTCTGAAATATCAGTTTCTACTCAGTGCCATTAGAAGTAAAGAAGATAATGATCATTTTGGCCATTCCCTGCAGTATTTAAACCACTACCCTGGGGATCATAAAAGTTACAATTTTGGTAGAGGGCTTCTTGGTCTACATAACTATGAATTCAGTTTTTTCTTTCAGATGTGTGAAGTAGAGAAGAATTTTGAAAAATGGTCAAATTTTCAATTGACCATTTTGACCCTGTTTTTGGGCCCCTGTGGGGCAAGAGTAATGAAATTTATGTTCCCCATACCCTATCCCAATGATGCATTATACCAAATTTAAAGTTAAAATGTTTATTTGTTAACACACTACGTACAACGCACGACGACGGACGAAAACTATTTGCAATAGGTCACTTGAGTAACTCCGGTGACAAAAAAATTCAGAGTAAACACTATAGTACATGTATGTGCAATAAGAGTTGTAGGCAGAAAAAAAACCCATTCTTTTCGTTCTCAGATTGCTTGGATGGATGTATATTTTACCTCCTGCTAAATTGTAAGGAAATCATTGGCTAACAGCAGTCACGTGAAGACCATGTATATTCCATAGACCGTCAGTACGAAATATACCTTCACAATGCTTATTCACGTCATGCGAACACCAAAGTCAATTTTACGTAGCTATACGTGTATCACAATCAGGGTATACAAGTAGGTCTTTAAGACGAAGTTCTTGAAGGTTATATCTTGAAATATTCCTCAATTCCTCTCAAGTTATTTGTTCTTATGGAACACTTTCTACACGTCAGTTTATAAGCATAGTCAATTTTTTTTAATCATCGAAAAAAAATTGCTTGGTAATTCATATGCATGTTCTAAATGAAGCCTTAAGTTTATTTGCTAGTACATGTATGTGGTCAAGTGGACTATTTGTTGGATCTTTATATTTATTAGGAGGGATAATATATATATATATATATATATATATACATATTCATATACATGTATATATAAAGCACTAAAGCACAGGGAAATTCATTTTATTAGAGGTCCACCTCCGCCCCGGCCGGGGCTTGAACTCACGACCTATGGAACCCACTCTCCTAGCAGTAAGCGGCCACCGCTCAAACCACTCGGCCATCTAGGCAATACAAAAATCTTTCTTTCGATGACGAACGGACCCTAGACGGCTGGCCGCGCACTACACTGTCGTTTGAGATACAGGTGGAATACAGTTAAAAGACAATTTGAGAGAATCGAAACGATACACATTGCATAGATATATACATATATAATAAGCACAAACATTGGAATAACTCTCAAATTGACATATACCTGCCCATAGTGAAGGATATAGACATACATAAAGCGCAGGGAAATTCACTTGATTAGAGCTATATATATATATATATATATATATATATATATATATATATATATATATATATATATATATATATATATATATATATATATATATATATATATATATATATATATATATATATATTCTTTATTGTATTCGACATCTTATTAATAATTTTAACAATAGTAAATTTTAAAGAGTTTTAATAAAAGCTATTGCTTTGAGCAATGATATTTTTCATATTAGAAATATAAATTTGCCATTTTTAATTAATTTCCAGTGTCCCCTATAATCAATCTATAAACCAGTAAAATTGTCTGTATTTTTATTTTATTATTTTTTTGCTCGTCTCTTTTACGAACAACGCGAGCGAAGAGCCAGATTACGCGGTATTTTCGATGGGCCAGTCGATTAAGGCAACTAAACCATAAATAAGCCAATGGTCCATATATCTGGTTATGGGTGTTTTGTATTTTTAAGAATTCGAGAATAGGAGTCCAGAAGGTGTCCGTTATATAACAAATGATCTGAAATCTAATTGTCTGTAATGATTGAACACCCACCCCTATTCCCATGGGCAGGTGCTCTCTCCTCCTTATTAAGCGTTGATGGGTCAGTTATCGTCTTGCTCACGTGACTACGAATGCTTCCAAAGAAACCGCTCTCGGATTTCTGATCCATTTTGACCTTTGCTAATTTAGTCAATCAATAAAATCGTGATTTGTTTTGTTCTCAATATTGAACGACCTTATTATTACATGTGTCAATAACGGTTGATCTAGAGGTGTTGACAGGGAAAGTCGTCATGAAATGGGCTTATTTTCATGTAGCCCAACAATTCTGTCGTCATATTCTGTCGAAACCATTAATGTCTGAATTGCTATAGATTTTTGGCTGAGATTGGATAAGATTGTTTGTCAATAATTATTGCCATTAAATTGTTTCCATGAGAAGAAATGATACAAGTTTAATGTACAATATTTTTTCGTTGAATGCTGTAAGCCTTTCCTGTTGCTGTGTAGAATTTGTAGCAAAGTGGTCTTTCGAGTAGTACAGCCAGGGCACCGTTACTTCTGTTTTATTTGGAGACCTATTTCTCAGCCCATAGACTACTCGTAATACAAATGGTCAGGCAATTGTGAAATTCAGCTGCGACAAGGCTCGAAATTTTATTGAAAATATGATTACCCAGTTTTTTCGACCGATCTAAATCACTCTTTTTGGATTTGTATGTGACATTGGTTTGCAAGCATGATCTGGTGCAGTAGACTGTTTGAATATTGAAGGAAATAATCAACTTCCTTTGTGGTTTCCAAAGACGTTTGAATTTGGTTTTCAAAAACTAATCAGTTATGAATGCATCGACTAGCACTAGCGGTTTAGCTAAACGTCCAAGGGTAGTGCGTCTGAGGAAAATAGATATTCAGGTAAGGGAACACGTTTTGTTTTCAGTATAAATGTGGTCTTTCAGAAGTGTATGGGCAAATGTTAAAGCTTAAAGCTTTTCTACTGTTGCACAATATTAATACTGTCGTTAACGTATAAACAATTAAGGGTGACCTGCATTTATTTGCCGATATTTTTACATTTGTTATTAAAATGAAAAACAATCTATAGTATTAAATGGAAACGACATTTTACATCATCTCCCATCCTTTTTAGTCACCGGGAAAAAAACCACAATTGGTCTTAAATAAAAACACGTTTATTTTGCATGCGACAGTACTTAATTAATTTGTAGAACTTTTAGAAAGTACTGTGTCGCTATGGTTTGTGATATTGTATGAACAGATCTTGATTTTTAAACCTAAATGCCCAATGGGAATTAAAATACAAGGTTAAAATATAAAACTTCATGATCTTTTTCTTATACATGTCACACAATTAAAAGAAACCCTAGACTGAAACATATCCTGTGAGGAAAATAGATTGGACTTTTTAGAGGAAAAACATAGAAGACTAGGTGAAACATACTTTTCTTGTTAACGGCATTTTAGAAAATTCTGTTTGCCACCAACACACCGCATTTTACTGAGAAGAACGGATGAAGAATACAACATATTTCCGCTTTAAAAAACGCATGACTGCCGTTTCATTCATTTTCAAAATGAAAAGCACTTCTAGGTCGCGATATTTCTTTGATTTTTGAAAACCCAATTCTAACGCTTGGTTGATTGAAACACGATATCTATAGTGCCTCTGGTGTGAGAGGAAATCGTTGGACATCTATCTGAAACGTTAGGAAAGTGTAAACAAATTAGCATCTCTAAAGGATAAAGCCATCCAAAAACAGGAAATGGATCGACCCAGGTCCCCATTTTTGACTCTGATGATCTGCTGTTGATTCAGATTTGCTTCCGTACTGAATAGATGCTGCAATGTTGTTAGTTTTTAAACTGATTTTTAAATTCTTGTACTCAAAATATGTTTTTATACATCTGATATCAGTTCGTTTACAGTTGTGTTATAAGCATTATCTTGTCCCGTATTCATGTGATTTACATGATTTTAGAAAGTTTAAAAAGCCCAACAATATGTTCGAATCGCTCACTTTGGCCACTGTTCCTGCATGATCTCATTATAGATTTATTTTCTCTCCAGCAAATTGTATTGCTAATGACTTAAGAATCTTTGATGACGGATCGTTCAAAAATTGGCCTTAGTCAGTCTTTATTCAATTTGCAAAAGTGCTTATCGCTGAATCGTAAGATAATATCTGAAGGGTATAGATTGTAACATAAAAATATTGACAGGTTTGTGCGAGGCTTTTCGTGTAATCGTATATCATGCAAGTTAATGCCAACAAAGAAGTAAAAAAGGTGAAACTGAATCATGACTCATTTACTAAAACAATGTTTCTTTTCTTTAAGTTCTGATTCAATAAGAATTCTTTTTTGCAAGAAACAGATATAGCGACTATATACCGCCTTTGATATAATTTATTTGTCTTTTTTATCGAAGACAAAATGTCAAAGAAAATTATAACTGACAAAAAAAACCCACCCCAGATTTGGGCAGCGTTTAACAATCGCCCACTGCAGATGGCAAACGATGTGGCCTACGGGCATTGTATAAAGGTTTATCAATTATGCGCATGTGTACATGTAAATGGGAAAACTTATGCCCCACTGGAATAGAAAACAAAGTGATGTATCGGGTGTAGCCGATCTTTCTTGGTTTATCTTTCCTTTGTCAATGTATGCAATAGAAATAAAAATGCAGGGGATCATAACTCTCTTTGATTGTAATATAAAACTTGACGCACTGTGAAACCTTCTCAAAGGTATACTAGTATGCAGACTTGAGATTTAAATAGATATGAGGGAAAAAGTAAAAAGGCTTTGTCTCTCTTGCACTAGATCGCCACATTGAACTGAATGTCAGTTGTATTTTAAAGTCGCATGTTCCTCTGTAGAAAAAGAAGCACAATCATATCCCAACAGCGAGCTCTGTTTGTAGTATTTTTAGGGCATAGTCCAAGTTCATTTGAAGGAAACTATTAATTATCCCAGTATCAAATGACTTAAGCGAGCCTGCTTTATTAGTCGCCAGGAATATAAATATTTTTATAATCACCTCAATCCCCAGGCTGATCAATATTTGTTCTTTCTTTTGTCAGGGAATATTCCTATTGATAACAAATGGAAGTTGCAATGTTCGTAAAGAGATATAAATCATTTGAAGCTGAAGCTGTGTACCCATGTCTGATAAAGTACAACTTTTGCAATTAATGTCATCATAAGGGGGATATCTATCTGTGTTTGAGCAAAAAATTCAAGTGGGACAAGAAAAATGTAATCAATCTATAATAATTTGTTGAAGTTGCTTACATTGATGATTCCCTTTGGTGCCTTATAAGTTGGAAATTGTGATTATATCATGAAAATTGTTTTTTTTTCTGTTTGGTCTCGGAAGACAAGACAAAGAAAAACAACCCTCCCACTTAAATTAACAAGTGTTTTGATTACGACAGAGAATAATTCAAGGTGTTTATTTACTCAAGTTATAGTCCACTGCAATATTTGATTAAAAAAAATATATTGCATTTTATAAATATTATTTCATTTCATTTTTATCCTTTACTAGACTGCCTTAAAGCAGTACGTTCGTCCTTGTAAGGGCCAATAATATTCAGCTTTGCTCAAGCAGACCAGCAACTCGCCGCCATCGTGGGTCCCTGATCTTGCCAGGAAGTAATTGAAGTGTTTGAATTTGTATTTCGTTTAATGGATTTTTGAGATGGTTGACGGTTTGTTATTATCATTTTTTCATGTAAAACTGTTGCAAATATATATTTTCCTTTTTTATAACCCGTTTAAAGACTTAATTAAGCAATTATAATGTCTAGATAAATGTTTAAGATCGAAGTTTGACGACTTCCGCTCGGAATAAAACAGAAGTTATAGGCCTTGTTTGGTTGTCGGGTTTTTTTTATACTTAATATTTTATTTAGTTTGGTAAAATTCATATGAGTTTGCTTTGTTTGAAGCATTTCAAACTTTTAAATGTATGCTAATCTGAGACATTACCATATCTCATTGTTAAAGATATATGTGGCGTATTTGGAGTAAAATTTTTGACATGAGTTTGAGTAAAAATATGCATCATACTTCTTATAATTAGACGTTTCACAAACTCTAGGCCCATAAAACATGTTCTGTCTTTAGTTATTTGTCTCTAAACTTTGCTACACGTGTGATGAATATTAATGTTATCCGCCATTTATAACGCCACTGCGCATGAGTGCGGAAAAACCTAGCATTGAAAACACGATGGAAGAAGAGTTTGTTTACTAATTAGAATCACGTTTTTCGTGTCTTAAATTAAATAATTCTTATATCAGATGATACTCGAAGCATTATTATTCCGATATTCATTAATGTAGAACGATATAAATTTGTTTATTAAGTGTAATAAAGACGAAGCACGATTTTAGCATCATCGACACGGTAAACGGAGTCAATACCCCTCTCCACGAGGGATGCATGTATTGAGAGTGTTTATTTATTCTTTATTCAAAAATTCCTCTAAACGAAAATCCACTTAATTGTGGTTTAAAACTTATATAGTAAAGACACGGGACACATGGAGCAAGAACCTGACTAACAAAACCCCTTACAACTTCATCATGGAAACTTAAGTTTAATTCGGCTTTAATTCCTGTTCCATCAATCTACATGGTCTCCGATGACATTTTTCCCTTTGTTCCTATCCTTGTCAGTTTGTCTCTTTTTTCTTTCATTGCCAAATCTGTCAAACTTAACGGTATACCTATCATTCTCGTCGTCGCCATTCTTGTTGATAGACCAAGATGGATGTCACGTGACCCATTTAAGGCGGGGTTATTTAAATCTTTTGTATTTTTTACCGTGCCGGTAAAAAATAAAAAATATTTTTTTGATTTCTTGTATCTTTGTTATGCGATTGACTTATAAAGCGTAATTTGTGTGAAAGTCCTATCTTTAAGTAAAGAAATGAAGCAAATAATCAGATCTTATTATTGTTATTCACTAAAAATACGCCACATATACCTTTAAGATTTTCTTAACGTTTTCTAAACCTACAAATGATTGGATCAATTTTATCAACAGAATACCAAGAGTCTGAATAAAGCTTATTTTATTTTTAACCCAAAAAAAATTATGAATAATTTTTTTCTTTTACCGCTGGGCCATTTTTTGTACTTAATTGTTGTTTTACATTAATCAACTTCAATTCCCTACCCCTGGTTCTACGGATGAAACTCGAACAAGATCTATACAAGATTGGACTTGATTGACCCTAGGTCAGGTGATGTAGTGCTTGGGCAGAGTTCTATCTTCAGCTATTGATCGTGCAGTAAAATACGTTGAATATTTAAAAGGTATCTATTCTTGGATGTATTTCAGACAAATTTAAAGACAATGGTTATGATATAATAGAGAGCCTCTACAATATTTGTGAAATCAATGCTCTTGGCTAATACTATAGGTTTTCATAGAAAACCTGTAGAAAAAATAATCAATGTGTTTAGATACTAACATTACTGTCAATAAAGGCAGAATGTTGATAATTCCTTTACCTATAGATACAGTTGACAAATACATGTACCTGTAGGTTTAGTTTTATACATTGGTGACCTATCCTTCCTCTTTAAAAACAACAACAACCATGCTACAAGACAGTGGGACATTTCTATCTTAAAATCAATCCAAAAGTCAATTGAAAACCCATCATTTATAGAATCAAACATATCATATGCATAGGATTGGAATCATTATTACCTTTAGTTGTAATAATTACATGTCCTTGAAACTATGAAGGTCAACTTCTTCCCTTTTGGCATGTTTCATTCCGTTTTTAGTTTTGATCATTGCAGATTTTCTTGTTGAGTTGCAGTGAGTGTCCCTAGGTAAATGTCCCTAGAAATAGAGTAGTCGTGTGCGCCAAACAAGTGACTAATATGTCTATCTAACAACAATGTCGGAATATCAACAAGTGGACAATATCGATGCTACGAACAACACAAAAACACCATCAAAATTAATTTATTGATAAACTCCTGAAAATGAACTACTTTGCTGTCCCAGACGGGAACAAAGAGGAAAAAAACCTGTACTCTGTAAATCCTGCAGGCACGGTACCGGAAATCACAGTTATATATATGGTATTCTTGTAAAACTGCGTTATTCATAATTGACGTCTGACATGCCTCCTTCGCAAGCCAATGGTTTACGATCCACCCTGCTCCTCTACAACCCTTTGCAGATTTAGCCAATGTTTTCAGAAATAGCACAGCGCCGTCTAAAAAGAGGTATTGGAAGAAATGGTCGTGAAAAAAAAAATTAAAAATAAGAATATTAAAAAAAAAAACATTTGTAATTAAATTATATTATATTATATATTGTATGTTATTCATTAATCACGTAAAAATTGTAATAATGATTGTATTTAAATTTTGTATGAAAACACAACGAACTAAACCGCCAATTAGTAGATTTCTTGCGATTGCCTGGCTTCGCAGCCAATCAGATTGCGTTGCGCGAGTTTTGATTTTGTCGGCTAAATATGCCAAGGGTTGTAGAGGAGCAGAGTGGATCGTAAACCCTTGGCTGGCAACGATGCTGACTTGCAAGCTTATAAGGAGAATTTTCCCTTCAACAGTATAAATCTATTTGTTGATTTATTTAAAGTTCTAAGCAGACAGAGCTACAACATATACTGTGGAATCATATTTATTTGTGGGGGTCAATGTTCGTGGATAGCTAAAATTTTCCTAGTTTGTGGGACGTAATTTCTTTTGGTAGCAAGTTCAAGATAATTTTAATAAATATGAAACAAATGGTTGTATATAAGTTCATGCGGATGTAAATTCCTGGGCAAGGGTTACCCACGAAAGCCACGAACATTAATTCCCCACGAACAATGATGATTCCACGGTAATGAGTATATTGAAGACTGGTTCTCTTTCTTTCTATTGACGATGACTTTACACTCTCAAAATGAACTCGGCTTTACATTTACATTGGAATATAGATTACTCGAAGTCAGCAAATCAACTGAACAATGCTAAGCAAGCTCCGATATGAAAACATTCAGCTCTCTATATTCACATACTTGTACTGTAAAAAATCATATCCAATTCGCTTTTTGATTGTGTGGGAGCATCAGCTTTGTCTGTCTGTCTGTAAAACGTTCGTGCCTAGTACCAAACTTGACACTGTGTTCCCAAAAAGAGCATATCATGAAGATCAATTTAATATATCTTTAAGAATAAGTATTCAAAATATTTAAAATACGCCTTAAAGAAACAAAATGAACAGTGTAGTATCATAAGATACAAAGTTGGAATTCACAGGACAAATTGTGCGTGGTGTGATTTCTATGCACAATGTTACATATATACGTGTTTATACCCCGTAGATGTGTAAGAACCTAGATGATTTTATGATGGTCAAGGACATATAACTATATGATCAAATTCATGTGCTGTGGAAAAGCATCGGTAACTTATTCTTGGCACTCAGAATGTTCCTAACCTGAGGGTGGGTCATTAGCCTGGTCCAAGGTCAGTTTATAATCATATTAGCTCATACGACGTGTTACTTTATATGTATCAGTGACAGCCCGCAGGAGTGTGAGTCTGATTAGCTAGGTTGTTAGATGTTTTTGTACATGTCGCCATCAGTTAAGCGCCTTAGAGAGGAGAAGCGTTTATCCGATGACATATTTTTATGTATCTAGTTTTATGTCTGCAGGACAGTATGATGTTTGTTACTACCTTGTCGAAACAGCAGTTACTATTCATTGTAGGGATGGTTATAAAGAATGGCCCATTATAAAAATAATGCATAGATCCTATGTAAGATTTTTTTTAATTTATAAAACAAAACAAAAGTAACTACAATATTTGTTATAATTTGATATAGTATGAAGGCATATAAGATTAATCATATTTTGTGATGAGCGGGTGAAAAGCTAATGACAACAAAATAAGAAGAATTATTGTCAATGTTCAAATGTGTGCTGGTTCTTCCATCTACATATGTATGTAACGATACGTAATAGTGTAAACTTTAAGCCGCTTTATATGAACAATATAAAGAAAAATTAAATATACAGACACATAGCTTCAGCGGGGTGGGGGGGGTGGGGCTGCCCCCCCCCATCCCACTTTTTGTCGCAGCAGAGAGATTAAAATAAGAAAATGAACAGTGAAATTGAAGTTATAGGTATAATACTATACCCCCTCCTACGGATTAGGATTTTCATGATTTTGGAAAGTTAAGTTACCCCCCCCCCCTTTTTTTTGTGCTTGTCAAGATTGTTTGGATGAGGCTGACTTCTATAAAAACGATGCTACGTGCCTGATATAAACAATGAAATACTAGTTTTTGCTTTCAAATATGGGTTTTAACTTAAAACGGCTTCGATCATTGCAGAACAACGGTATTCTGTTGACGTGCGTAATGAAATAGACCCTGTAATATATACTTTTTAAACAATCTTTTTTTAAAATTTAGATTATAAAGCAGTAACATAATTAATAGCCTAAGAATATATCTGATAGATGTTTCCTCGATGGTAATACTCAACTTTCTATTACCAATGATAAGTACTGTATTAAACTGTCTAATAACCACCTAATGAATTTCCAGGAAGACCTGGCATTTCCTTGACGCGTTGTGATATTGTATAGATTTAACAATTAAGTACAATTGATTTTTCGATTATTCAGTATTTTAAAAAGAGGCGATAGAATAACGACTCTCTGTAGCATAGCTTTTTGACACACCTCCAACTACGATCATTTAACTGTGTGAAACTGCATTGATTTTTACCTCGCCTTGAATACATGTATATCAGTCTATATATCAGAGTCTATATATATTGTAAGAACAATGTGCCAATCAGTAAATATTTTACAATGGCAAAGGAATGCATTATATATGTATTCATAGACACGCGCTAATAAAACCGAAATTTAATTGGAGACCCCTGCTAAAATCAATACCTCCTAATTCACTAGAGGCCGCTCTGATATGTTAAATGAAATACCGTTCTTTCTGAAGTCTTTGCAAAACTAGGGTTTATGCTCTCTTGAGCAAGAAGGATTCTACAAATTGTCCAATAACACAGCAAACTATTGCATATTTTTGAAGCTTTGGCTGGTTCGTTGAACCCATTGTTTTTAGCTAACAGAAACTCGAATTTACATTTCGATAATAAATAAAACCTTGCTATTTGCATTCAAAGTCTTTACACTGCGAACGTAACTATGCTTCATAGCAATACAGTATAGATGGCTGTTATCTGAAGCCTGTAATGGTGTTATGCGATGAATAATAAATATTTCAACAAATGTCCATGCAACATGAATGAAAATTCTCTCACTCCTGGCGAAATGTTTTTGTCTTTTATCATTATCAATTTCGTTAATTAATGTATATATATATATATTCCACCTCTGTTCTTGGCAAGAATCACGCCATAGAAAAGTACGAAACAGTGCAGCTGGACATAGTTAGCGAGTACTTAGATGTATTCGAAATGATCATAGGGCACACTAATTAACGACATCTCTATATATCCTTACTGTTTATACTATTCCTATCGGTAAAACCCAGTAGACACAATTACCTATTCGGACGAGAAACGATGACTATGCGATACTAAAATCGTTGTGAAACACATCTTGCACATTTCGGATTATACTTACTTCTTAAAACGGAATTTACAAAAAACACACAACAGAATTGTGGCTAATTAGTGAGGGAATAATACGTGTGAATGTATATTTATGATTGGATCTAAGAGCATACTACCCGTAAAGATTTTACGATATTCACTTCAAGCCGGTGTATACCTCTCTGGAAAGCTTGGATAAAGCATTAGGAGACCCAAGAGAAAAATATTCGTAGAGCGGACTAAAAGACCATTGGCCAGTTACTCTGATTAACTCCAAATTTGCATAGAAAGGGACAGTAAATAGCGATTGAACGGGACAAACAATTAATATAACTGTCTGTGTCAGCATTACAGCTGTATACCCAAGCACTGTATCAATGGAAATACCTGTAACGAGTGTTTATTGAGAGAAAAAAAAATCATTAGTATTGGCGAGAGTGTTTGCATTGTCACCTGCTGGTACTTATACAAAACTTCTGCAATTTTATTCGCTTTCTTGATTGACTTTTGGAATTTTTGTAAACAAAGAGAAGAATGCACCGCAGGTGTACCTAAGTTATTGTTGGACACGAAGCAAGTCCTGGAATTTTTAATCACAAGTGAATTACACAATGTGAGAGGCTTTGTTTGTATTCGAAGAAATTTTGCGCTCCAAACTGACTTGGGATTTTTTTTTAGATTTGTTGGGTTTGGTTTAAATTTTGCTTTCGATATTTGCCATTTGAAAACAGTGCTTTTTTCGGAGTTTTTCCTCAACTCTCTCTCAATTTGGAAAAGTCTACAAGAAAAACTATAAGATTACTTCATATAAGAAAGCAAAACCCTCAATTTGGTAGCTCATAGGTTTAACTTTCAGCGGCAAAACAATGACTATATCCACGGCTGGAGCTGTTTCTTCGGCCAGAGCCGAGCGGGCCACCAGTGTAGATTTGGAGGTAGGCATTCCTTGTTTTTACGTCACTATACATTTACGCTGGTCAGTACAACCACTGATGAATTCATAACGAAAACCATCCTCTAATTCTGTGAGATGCCTCGTGTATTTGTACAGCGTTGCTTGTAATCTCCATTCATAAGTATGATGACTGCCTCAGTAGTAAATTACATACATATATACATGTATTTTCCAAAAGGTCAATGCATGTTTATTAATATATTAGTTACGATAATCATCACTCGTATAAATAGAATTCGAAACCCAATAGCCGCTTACGTGCTCAGTATGTCTGTGGAACGACATTTAACTGTTTCATTTACATGTAAATATTATGAAAGTGACCATATGATGTATGATGTAAAGCTAAACAAAAAGCTCTCTTTTAAACTTATTTCTTTTAACGCATCACCATGAGTTCAGATAACTAAAGACGAAACGTTACTTTTAAGTCATACAAGATATAATGTGAAAATATTCTACTTGGGAAAGTGTTATAAGGCCTTTAATTAATTCAGGGCTAACGACCTGTGTAACAATATTTTTACCAAATGCTTTTAGTATGCTCCCCGAAGACATTTTGCCAAAAGAGCTTTTACCCCTCGCCAGGCTTCTTGTTGTCTGTCCTTTACATCGTTTGGCATTCAAAAGATAAAAAAGCCCCACCAGGGAAAAACTGACTCTCTAGACGAGGCAAATCATATTATATTAATTAACCACATCACCCGAAGCCAATAAGCCACTAAAATATGTAAATGACTAAATGTATAAAAGATTAATCAACTGTTCTAGACAGAAAAAGCACCTTTGTTTTGTATTGTAATTAGCTGCATTGTTTTCAAACAAGTTCTCTTTTGCTTTGAAATCTTTCATCTAAGAAAATGATTTCTTTGATATGATATTGCGTAAATGGCAAACATAATTGTGCTCTCTCAATGATTATCTGCATGAAGAGAAATGTATGTAGTAATTCCACCCCCACCCCCCCAAAAAAATCATAAGTTTTAAATAACATGTACAGTCTTTGAAAGTATTATAGTCTATCATGTATGGTAACTTCCATCATCAGAATTTCTGGTAAAGAAGTTGCCGCCAGTGGTATTTTCTTTAGATCAGGGAAGGGGGAGCTTAGATTAATAAAAATGTATCGTGGTAATAGTACACAGCAAAATCTGGATCCATAGATGAATTGGTTCTGTGGGTGGTTTTTCTGGTGATGAAAAATATCTAAACCATGAAAAAGTTGCTATTATTTGTAACCTTTTTTTATGAAGGCGATATATTACAGACATTTGTAACCCATTTTTATATGAATCAAATGATTTAAATCGACTGTTTGTTATACTGAACACGGTAACAAGTAAATGTTTAACGTTTTTAAACTTTAGAGGTATCATAAAACCTTTCTCAAGAAGCTCATTAAGGATCTTTTTCTCAAAATTGATTTGCGTTTGAATTTCGATTTTGCAAATATGTTTGTGGATATTGCAATTATAATGTGAAGGGGGAATGAGAGCCTTTAGGTTACGATACCGAGATAGTCTTTTTTTACTGGATAAGGATATATATTGTAAATTTGAAATCTTGGAGAATAGAACAAATTTATATAAGGTTTATTCGAGCAAACTAAGCAAATGCTTCACAAAACTTGGCTAATAATGTATATAGTTTCTTATGATTCATTGCGATAACGTGCTGTCTGCAGTGACTCTAAAACAACTGTAACTTAAAATGATTTCTCTTCAATCCTAAATGAAATTTATGGTGCTGTTTCGAATCCCTTCCATCGAGAATGAAGTTACCATTGATTTCAATCGTGAGCATTTATTTTCGTTGCATCATATTTCAAGCATGGATCATTCTATCGTAAAATTTCCCTTTCGCGCTGTCAGTTTTATATCAAAACTGGCAGATCGCACGGATTGGGGATCTTCCTGTCAGGATTTGTTCTAAGAAGATCTCTCTGAAAACAGAATGATCTGTTTTGACACACGAATGAAAATGTAATATTAGTAGATACATGTAGGGGCGTGTACGGTAGTTTAGTATGAATCTTTTAGAGTTATCGGCGCTTTTCGTGAAAACCATTGTGCCACAAGCTGAATGAGTTCTTAGTAATTGTTCTTGTTTCGGCTGTGGGTTTTAAAACAGTAGAATTGTTACATACTTTTAATGTAACAGAATATTTAAGTATTTTTTAGCCACTCTCCTGGCTTGCATTAATATGGTTATTGACAGCGGCCCCTTGTAGCACATATGTGCGTGTACTTTTTAAATATACGAGTCGTGTACTACTTATCAATGTTTGATGTCAGGAAAAAATTTGTATGACATGCATATTTGCCAACCCGTAATAAACCTAGCCAGTCTAAAGGTCAACTGCTCCCATCTCAATAAACAGTTGGTCAAGAGAAAGCTGATTTTCATAGGAAGCTAAAGTAGATTAACAATAGATATATATTTTACGGAAGAAAATCACTAGAATATTCGCATATACAGCATATAAAGAATTTAGCCACAGCTTATGATATATTAGACCTATGTGATTAGAGTCTGCAAAATCTAAGAATTGCAAGAAAATCATAATTAAGGAAGACGTTTTTGTGGCTTTTTATTTTACATGTCAATGACATAAAAACACTAGACTGATCCAATTTGTACACGGTCGGTTTATTATGCCAGTTTCTCCCTATATTGATTTATTGCATTCCCCCATTAATTGGATTATTGGGTCAAATTTGATATCAAATACATCTCACAAAAATCGAAACATACCCATAACACAGGCCTGGAGAGAGTGCGTGTACGAGCTAAAAATTAGGTTGGTGGATGTTAATTATTGAATATCACGATACCCTCTTTATTGTTATTCTAGGACGTTTTCAATGACTAATTTTATCGTTGTATAGTACAAGTGGTCCCATTGTCCCCAACGCCTAATTCCCCTTGGTCCAGTGTTTTACTTTATTGACTAACTTGTGTATCGAATAAAATGGGAGCTATTTGACTCTGCTTTTATACCATTGCTAGATAGTATAACAAGGTCTTACAATGGGTACACCGGTAGAATGTCTTTTTAGAACTTATGTTTTTTACTATTGTTTTGTGGTTCTGTTATGCTAATACTACTATTAATACTTATATATTAATTACATGTAATTTTTATTTGTGGTGGGGAATTGGATGAAAACGTCAGAGTAATTAAAGAAAATGTGTAACTGAAAATTAATACATAAGACAAGATAATGAAAACGTTACAACGCTTGATTTGAATAATGCCACTTAAATTGGTGAGTTTAACGTTTACTCAGTACCCCTTGCGTCTACTGGACTTCGTAGTGTAACACCTATAAGGAATGATACCGGCTACTACTGAATTATTCATGTACCATCAGTCAAACGTTATGGCACAGTGAATTGACACCATACAAAAACTGACTGACACCACACCAAAACATATATGATATTGCTACTCTTACCCCCCCCCCTACTTTACCAACGAGTATATTTCTTTTCCAAAGTTCCAGTATTTCTCACTTAATGTCGACGTCAGTAAATATTTTGGTTCAGATATCAACGATAATGTGATATGGTTAGAATTGTGCATGCACCTATAGAACAATAATTGTTCTGCGATACGATAGTTATGGAATCCCGTGATGGCAGCATTAGCCTCCGTGTTCTCTTTACTTGCTTCTTTCGTTGCTTGTTCTTAGAAGTTCAAAGATCATAACGGCCTAATTTCCCTCGGGTGGCGACCGCTCAATATTTGTTTCCGATACAACAATCGTGCGCCCTCTTTATTGGACCATCATCTGGAATTTAACGAGGATGTTGATGTTATATTTGCTCCTCGTGATAAAATCATCTATTTGTACAACGGATTTGTTATGGAAACTATTGTGACTATATTAAAAAATACATTAACGCCTGCGCCATGTCCGAATGCCTTTCCTGTCAGTAAATAACAAGAAGTCCATATAATACATGTTAGTCATAATGATTTCTAACTGAAAAGTTTGTTTCTTTCCCTCTCTGATTTGAGCGTGTATTAAACATGTAGTATGCTGTTTGTTCTAAAAAATTTTTTTTACTTCGTATTGACTACATATCTTTTATCCCCTGAACACTCTACCGGTATTTTCATTTTGATACTAGTGTATATAATATGATAATTAGTGATCAAGTAGTATTAACATAGTAGAACCTAGAATAGTTGATCGTTTCATACATGTATATCAAAATATTTTGATGGCAAAATGAAGGTTGTATTGGTTTAATGCAGAAACAGTTACCGTTCTTGCACTGCTACTTTGCAGCACTATAAACGGTACAGAAAGGCTCGGACCTCAGCACGTACTCCAATCACAAATTCTTTGGCCATTCAATCGGTGGAAAAGCCCTCTTGTTTTTCAAACACTGTCGGGAAGGCCAAAAAAGTAATACGAGGCAGTGATTGTGCGTTGCATGAGATTAATCAAGGAACCAGCGTCCTTGACATTGCCGCTGACTGCTTTCTTTCATTAGATAATTACACCACTTAGCCCATTTCTTACTATTGATTAGCCTCATTTCTCTTTTCCCATGTGAGTGAACTCAATGGAATGTCACTGGAAAGAACACAAGATAATTGTGACGTGTTTGATTGACAGCAGTTTGGATTGAATTAGAAGAGCGCCGGATCCTCGGCACTGATTGTTGTAACTCATGTGGATATCTATCCCGATTGTTGTAACTCATGTGGATATCTATCCCGATTGTTGTAACTCATGTGGATATCTATCCCGATTGTTGTAACTCATGTGGATATCTATCCCGATTGTTGTAACTCATGTGGATATCTATCCCGATTGTTGTAACTCATGTGGATATCTATCCCGATTGTTGTAACTCATGTGGATATCTATCCCGATTGTTGTAACTCATGTGGATATCTATCCCGATTGTTGTAACTCATGTGGATATCTATCCCGATTGTTGTAACTCATGTGGATATCTATCCCGATTGTTGTAACTCATGTGGATATCTATCCCGATTGTTGTAACACAGGGCGATATCTATCATGGTTGGTGTAACTAATGTAGATATCTATCCTGATTATTGTAATTTAAGTATATATATATATATATATATATATATATATATATATATATATATATATATATATATATAATGATGGTTGTGGAACTCTACATCAACAGGTGCAAAGGTGTATATGAATCTTTACCTATTCTTAGAGATCAATTTTGAAAAGAAGTCTAAGTACATTGGTCTTCAATATTTAAAGAAGATGGGGGACAAGATAACGCACATGCTCGTTTGGTTAAGTCGTAAAATACAGTTCAAATTTATTTTTTTCAATTAAATTTATAATAATGTTATAATACAAGTTCGCAAAAGCACAATTTCTAGCTACATTCAATTTTGAATATTTTTACAAAATATAAGAAAAAAATATTGCCTTAAGATTTAGTGGTATCGAACACACAACCTAAAAAGGTTATCAAATGTCTGGTGCTCTAACCACTGAGCCATTTCAGTCACAACAAAGTGTCTTGTTTAAATACTATATGCGACTTTAGCCACGGACTTGTATAATTTTTCTAAAACGTTGTTGGGATACAAAATTATATTTTCAATGTATACTGGGTCATCTATCCAATTTGTGGATTGAAATCGGTTTTTTTTATTAGATCTTATTTGGACTATGAAAAAAAAAAATACTGAGCACAGACCCACTCTATAAAAGAAAGAGCATTGAAGTTCTGATAATTAGAGGTTTAAATCACCATATTCCAAATTAATTTGAAAGTATCTTATCCGTCCTTATATAAGCATAAATTTACACGCCTTAAAAACACATCTTTTTCTTAAAAATAGTAACTACTTTAGATTTTTCTACAAAATAAATTTTACATATTAAGTTTTATTTACATATCCGATTTGCTTTGCGAACATACAATGTTATGTACTAGGCTTAAGTCGATTATTTTATTTTAAAGTACTAGCAAAAGTACCAGGCCATAGTTAAAAATTTAATATCATATAGATAATAAACATTTTCATGACTACTTAAGTTATTTCTTAGCGGGGGGTATCAATTGTGAGCTTACTCACAATACCTCTAGTTTAATTTTATTTTCACTTGCTTTGAATGAAGGTTTGAGATAACAATGGTACTTTCTGGAGCTTAAGTAGACAACAAATTTAAGTATGAGCTTGCATGAAATTTGTTTCATCCCAATTATAACATATTGTAAGCAATATCATAAAATAAAAGGTTTTTGGGTTTAAAAAAAGGGGGAGGGTCAGCATAGAATGATGTTATATGTGTGTTTAGGTTATAAAGCGAAGGCTTGCAGTTTGTAGTTTGATAGTGAGGCATCATCTGCTCAGCGGGGTGAGTATTCATGATCAGCTCATATGGTCTCTACACTCCGGAGTTGTCGATCGTTGTCTGTTGTAATCGAGGAAAATGCGTCTTTTACGTTACTGTAGTTTGTATTCCTAAATATAGACATTATAGTATGCCAGCAGTCAATGGGATCTGAGTAATTATATCGTAAATAAAATTTCGTTACTATTATTATTGTATATTTGATTCGCTTTTAATTGCTTGTAAAAGCAGGAAAAAACAACAAACCTGCTTATATTTTCGGAAGATGCTAGATCATTATTTTAGATTAAGCAGTCTCATTTTGGTGGAAACAAGAATTAGACAAAAATGCCTTAAGTTTATTTTTCGTCCTGACACAGATTCCTTGTCTTATTTCCTCACATTGACGGATAAAGATATTGGTCTGATTCTATGTGGTCTTCATGAAAGTATTGTCACTTCATGTTGACAATCATATCATTTCGATAATTCATGTCATAGTCATTAAATATTTAACGTTAAAATACTTATTTTACGAAGAAATCTCTTACTGATTTTAACAGTAACTGTCATATGATTCAAACTTTTACGAATACAGTACAATCTGTATATTCATGAAGATGGTTTTATTTGCTAGATTAGAAACATCGGCAGGATTTTCTTTCAAGGTACAACCTCTTAGAGCTATAATTTGCAATTTTTATATCAATGAAAGTAGTGACCACTAATTTCTTCTGTTCCCAGTCTTTATGGAATTTTTAGCGAAAAACATCATTAGTACTGCCATCAACTTTACGGTGTGTTAGTAATGAAATCAATGGCGGATGATTGCGATCAGAGTTTTAGCCATTAGAGGTCCAACACCCTACCATTAGCTACTTTGTACATAATAGTGTTTCCATTCCTATACATTTTCACATTAATTTGTCGTACAAATTCAATATTTTGTGTTAAAACGCCCAATTTGATGCCGTTCGTTAGAACGGTAAATGATACTTTTCTTGTAATGCAGCCAACACAAGAACAGGGAAAGAGGGTTTTAAAATAACGATTAAAAACACACATAACATCAAGAGAGTAAATGGTCAACAAATGAATTATCAAATCTACCTGAATATTTTAATTATGAGTGTTATAGTTATATGCTAAGTTTAGGGTAAGAAAAACTCCTGGTTTGTAACCTTTGGAATTTGAACATTTTCCTATATCTTTATACAGAACTCGTCCTCTCAATGAGATTAAAGAAGTCTAAAAATGGCACGACCATGGAGCCCTCTTAAGAGTTCCAATCTAGCTGCCTTTTTTTAAATTGATGTTGAATTGTCGAATTGAAAAGTGTTTTCTCGGTGGACAGCAGTGATTTAGGATATTTTTCATATGTTATAACAGTTTTTCCCTTGAAACCATGATACACGAAATTATAGCTAATTTAAGTAGTCGACTTTACTGCCTCAATTTTGGTTGTGAAAGAAAGGAGCTTGAGGACAGGTTAGGCTTTCTTACAGTAAATTATACAACTTGAGGTGAAACCCGTAAGTTCCCTACACTACACTCCTCTTTTTCCGACTGTGCTATAGTGTTAAAACAGATATTAACGAGATAGAAGTTAATTATTTGAAATGATAAAATTCCTCGAGGATATGTACTTAATACGCAATTTGTCGACTAGATAATGACCATAGTTGCTTATACAATCATTAGATGCATTGATACTCTGAGATCAGAATCCATGGATACCAGTAGCGTGTCACACGCGGAGCCATGCACTGTCGTCTAAATCAATAACAAATGACAAACTATTTTCTAATCAAAAGATAATGCAATATGCAAACTAGTATCTCTGCCCCATCCTAATGTGATCAAAATAACAACAACAAACATAAAATGCAGCAGCGGGTGCAGATGGTTAATGATTCGAAAAGAATTTTTATAAATTTGCAAAAACGAACACGTATAGAGGCCTAACGACGACCCAAAGAGCACCGTGACATCTCATGGCACGCATTAGGGTTCTAATCTAAGGATTAAAAAGACACGAAACCCAGATGGCAGGTGTACGTCAATTTGTGTTTATTAATTGAAAAAATCGTGCAAATTCTTAAGAACGTAAGGAAAAACATTGTATGTTGGATTTTTGTGACTATTTAATATTATAAGACGGGGCATGGGTTGGGCAGACTCGAGATCGGACCATGGGAAAGGAGTGGACAGGCGTACCATCAGTAGCAGGGACAACATCAATGGTGCCTTCATTACCCTAGAGGTAAATTTGGCGGGAATTGTTATCGTTTTGTTAAGAAAATGACTACATGATGCGGCTACTGAGCTTTTGTTGATGTGAGCAATACTTGATGTGGAGATAAAAGAATGTCAATTTAACTGTATATTTGTAAAGAATAGTCAGGGAAAAAGTTCGTTTGATAATTGGCAATTATCAAGTTCACGTATTTTCAATCATTGGTTGTTTGAATGACAAAGATAAGTATAATTAACAAGATGATTAGCTACCAACGGGGTCGTGATTTTAACAAATACGTGAGGGTTTTGTGGTTTTTGCAATGTGTCACTTTTTTGTGCAGATGACTGTTATTGATTTTTCCCCTGTTGAGATAGGGACAGTTTTATGAAATCATTTTATGATGCACACATTAGAATTGCCGCGATTTGTTAACGATCCCATTGCGTTAATCTACACTGAGTGAAGTTGCTTGTAAAGTGCATTTACGAGGGTTGTTAAAGCATCTAAATGACAAACATAAAATTAAAAGCATCGTGGTATCGCCCTTTTAGCTCCGTCTGAGCGCTACAGCATTGATGACGACATGGTGATGTAATGTATATCTTGTTGATCATGATGGGAATGGCTGTATGCAACTGCCAAGATTTCACATTTTAATTTTTTAATTTATTATTTTTTTTTATGCAAATATCTCAAGTGACAAAGATTATGATGATTTTATAGAATCCGGATAGGGCTATGTGGTGAAATTCACTATCGCATCATCGCAGCATCGACGTTTGGGTCGTGATTTAAAAGTTTTGTTTGTCTTTTTATTTGGTGACAACAACGTCATAAAAAAACCCAAAGTGTATCGACGAAGCCATCAAAATTAGTTAAAAGTGAGTCGAATTCGTTTTCGATTGAAATTAACTTTTTTCCGATAACTGCGGTACTGTTCTTTTGCTGGACAAAATGACAAAGATTGGTGAAATATACCTAACAGTGATTGTTCATGTCCTGTAAAAAAGCAGTTCCACAGTTTCGTGAGTAGGGTTAATTTACTTAGTAAAACCGTAACGGTATATGAAGAATGATAAAATCCAGTGTAACAATAAATAATATAACTATAAATAATTGTTGAAATTAAATCATAATCGTGTAAAAATCTTCGTTATTTTATGATCGTTCTTGTGATTCTATAGTCGATCTGATGAGTTCTGTCAATGAGGATGCATTCAATATACGTCATTATTGTACGAGGGTTGTCCAAAAAGTTCGTGGACACATGTACTTTAATTCAAAATAACGTCGCCATTATTCAGAAAGTATTTTAATATTTTAATATAACGTTAGAGTATAATAATGTATATGAATAAAAATCAGAGCAATGTACATTTTTGTATTAGAGTTATAATTATATATACATTGCCTATGGAAAACATTATAAACCACTTTAGTTTGATTTGAAATCTTATGACAAAGATTTAGATATACAATATGTATATATAAACTCATTTAAAATGACAAAAACGCGACTGTCCACGAACTTTTTGGACAACCCTCGTCATATATTGGACGAGACATGTAAACACTTTATACATACAGTGATTTGAAAACTTGATAATAACTCTTCTTCTTCGGATTGCTATCTTGTTGGAGAAATCTGGTATTATGACCAGGAAATGACTTGATTAATTTTCATGATGTGACAGTAAGAGCGGGGATCTGTCAATATTTACGACAAATCCAAGAAAATATTCTAATGAATTAATAGAAAAAAATCATCTACATGTACCGTATGAGAAAACCTGCATATGTAGTGTTTATCATGAGGGGTTTTTAGTATCACGTGTTTTCTCCTCTCTTTTTTGGAAATCAAATGGTCTACACCTTTAAATATTAGTTAAAGAAGGGTGGGGGGCATTCAATGAAGGAAGTCAACAAATGAGATTTTCGAGAGAAGTAAATTAAAAAAAATGTTTCAAAGCTGGTATGCAATATTGTGAAAAATTGTTTAGGAAGTCATTTAGAGGATGTTAGCATTGATTGGCGCTGTAACAAGAATTGCCGTTTTGAGTATCTGTAACCCGCCAATATACCTCCATCCTGTCCGAGTATCAGCAGTGGGGAGAGAGATAAACCCAGGAGCCCGATCTCTCCTAGGCATTTTATTGATTGGTTTTTGTTATCAGTAAATTTTTGTTCTTCCTTTTTGAGCTAATTTTGCATTTTATTGAACAAACACAAATTCATTAATTGGCCTATTACTTAGAATATGTGCATCAGTAAGAGGTAATCTTTACCTGTGTTACGCCACTTAAAGTCAATGAATGGAACAACTTGGCCTTTTTCTCGAGTGATGCCTACGTTTTTAAGTTTGCAATTATCGTAGTAAGGAAGGGACTTTTCAAAGACTAGTAATTTTTCCTTTCAAGAAACCTATTTTTGTGCTCAGTTAATACGTAAACTGCTATTTTCATGTTAAAATGACGTTTCGGATCGTTCCTTTTTAGACACGGGATTTGCAACATAATGCATGTTTGTAAATAGTTGACTTTGCTATGCAGATGAAAGGGATTGGACAACTTGCTCTGTTATTAATTTGAATTCTGAGAGAGTAGTTCCAGTTTTGTTCTGTAGCGATTTTAACACAAATGACACCCAGAATGTGTGTTTTGTTGGGATGTCATTTGAACATTTTGGAAGATTACTCGTGTCAAAAGAATCTAGCTATGTTACTTTAACTAGGTCTTTTATTTCACCAGTAATCTTATATATATTCCCAATAAGAGACCCGATTATGCAAATATGATACAGTGTATACTTTCATAGTGTGATTTGTTCAGAAAAATAAGCCGCATTGTGATAAAAAGACATTGCTACCGGTTGACGTTGTTTTTCATAATTTTGTGATCTCTAAGAACAATCTTTAAATTTAATGATCGAAATAGTCCGTGTAAAAAGAGAATGTGCAAAACAGCTTGCGTCTGAACTTGTCAGTCTTCAGCTCGCAAGCAGACTCGGATTTGTCAATTTACTATCACAGACGCAGAAATACAATCGCTTTTCAAACAACGGAATTCATATGGAGACACTGGTTTTTAGAAAAGGTTGCTATGAGACCGAGTGATTTCAGATTAACGATATTTCATGGAAGGCAATAAACAATACGGTCACAGTAAAATGCTAAATATGCTGGACTATTCAGAGGAAGGTCGTCATCACTGAACAAGCAGTAATCCCTGACGTCTTCGCTGGATTAGGATTACAATGAATCAGGTTTATCCACCCGTGGGCAAGGAGTCAGGCCTGGCCGTTACAGATTGACTATCTCCATGTGATCATTAATTATCGTTTGCTGATATTCTAGCGGGAGAATATGTACGAGAGGGACAATTTTTTTCTTTAAAATACTCATTGAAGGCAGATATGACACGCGCTCGCCCACCGGTCATAACTATCAATAATACAGCGATGGCGCTCTTGACTTGGCTGTGATTGATAAGGTTGAAATTATTTTCACAATTTAGCCATATTTTTTCGTCGTGATCAAGTGTGCAGCTGAAGCAAAAGAGGTTGACAGCAGGGACAAGAAGTTATTTACAGAAACAGTTTGATAAACACATCGTTGCTCTACTAGTACTGGTCGGACGATAGCATAAGGGGATCAAATTTGACGTCTGCTGATGCATTTGGTCATCTGATCAGGAACTGTTCTTAAAGTGCTTCCTCAAGCACAGACCAGTTGTCAAGCGATCAGATTAAATTGTATACTTTTTGCCAGATAATTATCTGCGTTTGGAAACAGGACAAATAGTGGAAGTATTTTCGTCGTATTTTATTGAGTTGAAAATGGCTAAAACGATGGTCTGTACAAAGTTTTCACTTTGAAATTTAATGAAGCGCTGTGTTTTACTTTCGTCAGAGTGATATGAAGGCGTTCTGAAATGCTAGTGTTCGAACGAGATATTAATTTAATGTCTAAACCAGCCAGTGTGCAACGCTTCATAAGGAACTCCCAGTTGACATTTTACGAAAAATGGCTAATTTGCACCTGAGAATAAGCAAAAGTTCACAAAACAGGAGTATGGATAGGAGAAGGACACTCAGCTTTGGTTCTTGACGAGAACTTGATGATCTAGTCATTGGGAGGATTATAATGTCCAAAGGCCATAACTCCAGTTCAAGAATATACCGACGTGCAACCATCAGTAGCAAGGATGCAATAAACAGCCCTTTTATAACCGTCGAGGTGGGTAATTGACATTCTAAAATTATTTTAGTCGACTTTGAAATTGTGGGAGGGAGTAGTTTGTGGTCAAACAATTTCTATTTCCATGAGAGATGCTATCACTTTAAATGATATGTTCCATTACTTATAACCTCGTTGTGGTAAAGAGTATCCACAAGTCATTGAGGTATAAAATATCTCAGTCGGATTGCTGCCTGCTCACGGGTTAGATAGGGACAACTTATAACATACTACAGCTAGTATTCATAGTGTAAGGTTTGGGCAAGCTTTACACCTTGTCTTACGTTTTTGGCAATGCGAACGCTAATGTGTTAACTATATTTAGTGAATAACGAGTACTTTGTATTATTAATAATTCAGTGCCTTTTAATGTTTCTATCACACGGTGGTTATTCACGACTACATCCGACTCGCTGCAAGTGTGAGTCCTGAAGCCACTACCGGCCAATTCTTGGTTGTTAAAAACCATCAACTTTTGCCATCGTTGAAAATCATATGATTTAATTATGTTTTACTCATGACACCTTAAATCTGCTCGTGCCATTCATCCTGTTGACAACGGGTGCGATGCTAGACAAAAATCTTGTTCAATCTATAATTAAAAGCCCATATCCATGTACTATAACGTTCTAGCACATCGGAATGGCCAGGCTTAGACCGGATACCGGTAGTGTTAAATCTTTTTTCTTTAATTTTAAATTAAACCTTAACCACTTTACAAAATTCATAGTTAGCTGATGAAAAAAAATGGATGTGTCAATCACTTACTTTCCCCCTCCATCATGTTAATATTTTATTGTACGTGCAAAAGACATAAAGAGTTATATTGGGAAGGAATTTGTAGCTTGTAATCTTGCGTTATTGGAGTGTAATTGCACGTTGTCAAAGGTACTTACCCCCCAGAGAATCTTTATCGTCATATATTGCATTAAGCAATACGGATTTTCGACGGATTGGTTCTTTCCTTGTCTGGTGAACTTTGGTTGACTCGACAAAATAAAGTCTTCGAGTAAATGGATGCGATGTGCTAATTGCCTTACTTGCTAAAATGCATGTCTTTATGGGGATTTTTCTCTCCAAATATAACTCTCGTATACTTTCATGCACAAATAACATATTTAATGACCGTATGAGGAGAGTGGTGATGTCATTAAAAGAAATTTAGACTTCGAAACGTGTTCACAAAGCTGTGAATAGATTAAGTAGGTCATAAATTTAACGTTTGACTTCAAACATAATTTCAGAACTAAGGAATTTTAATTTCAAAGAAGATCTTTACAATTATGTAGAAGTCTTTTAAGGTTAGTTTTTGTCCAATATCTTGTTAGAACCTGGCTTTAAATTTGCTTCCGTAATTTGAATTTTGCGTCAGTGTTGATAAATCATTGGTTAATCAATGAGACCTCGTGTCTTTTCATCCCTGATACGTTTCTCTCCTGTACCCTTTTGGGTGAATTGTCAGTCGTCAGATATTGTATCGTGAATTTATTACGGATTGTTTTTCCATTTTCCTCTGGTTTCTTTACAATAATGAGGATTATTGTTGTTGTAATGTGACCAGATTTTCGCCTTTCTGTCTGTCCCTGTAGACTAATGAAACGACGGCGCGTGGAAACATATCACAGATGACAGATTTTCCAAAGAACTATCTTTAATACAAAGAAGAGCTGTTTGTTGGCAAACTACATGCATATTGCAAAAACTGAAATCGATTTTAAATCTGCATATACAGTGTAAGTAAACCATAAGATGAAGCAGCCGACGTCTATGGAGGGGGTGTTAGATTACGTGTAATCAGACCTGCGTTAGTAATGCATGTAGATCATGAGAATGACGTTTTTCTCCAAGGGACAAACCAATAGATTTATGTTTCTTAAACGGGCGATTTGTATTCACTGTAGATTGTGAATTGCCGCAGCATGCGTAAATGTACGTAACATTGGTCTGCATTAACACGGCGGTAGATGTTTTTGAGTAGGATTCTCTGTTATTTATGGATTTTGATTGCTAATCTTCTTCCAAACGAACATATTATACTTGCTGAGTTTTCCCATTTATCGCGATTTAATTCATTATTTGTTAAAACTCTATTGGTTTTGGATAAGATATGAACATTTGGTTGTAGAATTTTGGAAATGGATTCAAGGTGTCACGCAAGCTTGTAATGTTTCATATATGATAGTCATTCAGTGTTGTGTTTACCAACAGCCCACATAGTGATATTAACAGAGGAGTTAAAATATCATAAGTATACAAAAATACATAATAATCGAAACTTCAAATACTAGTAAATGGAAATTTTTCCGGAAAATGTACTGTACATTTAGAGATCAAAATATCTTTGATGCAATGTCTATGTGTTTTTATTAATTTGAATAACAATGTAAAAAATTATACATGTATACATTTGTAGTAAAGTAATTTTCAATAAAATAATTGTGGAGGTAATGGTTCCAATTTCATAGTGCGTATTCAATTTAAACTTCCCCACGAGTACAAAAAATTACTAGATTTGCACATTAATGTTGTATCAACCAGTTTCGACGGTGAGGCAATGAAATGATAATCTTAGTTTACATTTGAGTTTCTTATATCGTAAAGTTTACATCACCCAGTAATGGCTGATTATAATTGTCAAAAAGACGTTGCTTGGCAACTGTAAAATAAATTCTGGCTTTTCAAAATTTTGATTCACTCATAAATTCATTGATTGATTTAAAGAAAATTAATATTAAAAAATGATCATCGCAGGCATAAAAAATTCTTATTTTATTAACATCAGCTTTTTTCCTTTCGATAACATGTCTGACATGTCATTTCAGGGTCTTTTCTCGTCCCAGTTAATCAAACAGGTCTGTGGTCGATAATTAATTACCATCAAGCCCAGTGGCCTTCTTGTATGAAACTTACTTAATAGCTAATTAATGAAATCAGATAATAGAGTTTACGCGCGATATTTATGGAACAGCAAGTGACACAAGGACTGTAGTCACCAATATTATCAATGGGTGCATCCGACGGAAATCCAATTGGTAATAGAGCAATGTTTGATAAATTGGATTCAAATTGGCATCGTTAATTGTTATGGAAAGTGGTGTTTGTTGTTGTCAAACATATTCGCACGTCAAACGCGATTTAACGCACCATTCTTCGCTGATCAGAATTCCTGTCAGTGGGGTCGAAAAGATATTTCAAGAACAGAAATTGTTTTTGTCGAATTTTTGTCTGGACTAACAGGAGACTAAAAAAAAGGCAAGATTGCAGATTTACTTTGAATAATTCAACAAAAAGAACCCCCGGAAAAAATCAGCTTGCTTTTGGAACAGTTCGCATTTAGATGCAGACTTCCGGTTTGAACAGAATGAATAAGGCGCGGTAAAAGACCTCATGCGATTTTCCCCTATCAAAATCGACGTCAGTTGCGTGAATCTCAGCGCCAGTTATATAGTGTTGGACACATGATATTTTAAGAACCAGACGTTTGCGTGCAACATCTTTTTCTATATGGGCATTCTCCTTTTCATATTGATTCACTTGGCCTGTTCCAAATTGCAGGACATTAACATGCGGACCTTTCAAAAAATAAACATTTGTGTAATTATGAAGAAGTGTATTAAGGGTAATTACTATGTGCCCGGATAAAGGGGTTTCGTCATCAGCAGAGAGATCGGGTTTCTTTCCTGGAAGTTCGTTAGCAAGTGCGTGACACGAGATACGGTCCTACGGTTATGTCGGAACCCATGGAGTTTTGTGAATAGTGTGGGAGGGTCCCATCACTTGGAGCAATGAGTATCGGGGTCCGTTTTCAGGGGGGTAAGGATGGCCTTTACTCCTCGTTTGACAGACCAAGGTGTGATCTGACCCGGCAGCCTAGTCGGGACCATGTCAATGAGCCCTTCTTACATGCTGAGGTAAACAATCCTTCGTCGTCTTTGCTACTTTCAGTTATTTTTACTCTTATTTGATAGCTTTGAACAATTGTTTTAATCGTTGATTTATTAGTTGGACAATATTTGTAACAGGAAGTGATACTTTTTTTGCTAAAAGAATCAAGATCACTTTAGTCACAGTTTTCAATGATGAAAAGTTTGATATTAATTGGCTGATCCGTTCATAATTACAGCATTGTTTCTTGGAGGGAAAAACGTCTTAATCACCATCAGCATTAATTGTATACTGGTTGTAGCCAGTGAGTGCAATGACGATCACATATCGATTGTGAATGATGAATTTTCCGCGTAAAATGAATTGTTTTTAATTAGTCAACAACAATAATATCGTAAATTAAATGGTACTGTGAAATAAGATGTTGAAACCATATTTTGTTAGTGTTAGTTTATGGACATAAAAAAACTTAATTTAATCTTATTATATATAGCTGATGTAGTTATACATGTAAACGTATACCTCATATGTATAAAAATATATAAAAGGTATCTGATCGAGTCTTATTTTGAAATAAATGTACGTTTGATTGGAAAAATAATGACTATGCTTACCATTGTCCTAGTCATCATTATCGTTATTATATTGCTAGAGCCTCTTATGTGATAATAAACTAACTCTAAAAAATATAGAGGCATTGACCATTGAGGTACATATGTATATATTCAATTAGCAAAATCAGGTTTTTACATGGCATGTAAGGTGTGCTCTTTTACCCTGTCTCTCATTTAGCACTACATTTCACTTTTGAGTTGTCATGTAAATTTTGTATTTACTGCCACCCGGTAAATTCAAATTTACAACATGACACATCTAAAAGAAAAGGGGGAAATTGTCTCTTAATTGCTTTCGGGTTTCTTGGTTCAATGATTTTGCAATTCTTTATTTTTATTGGACTCTTTAATGTTCATTATTTGGTGAGTGGCTTCTTTCAATGTTTTAAATATCCCATGCAAATGGATTTTCCTCTCTGTAAAGCGTGCGCCTACTTTGGAAGTGCTTTGAATTATGCCTTTTCTGCATTTCAGAAATGTTCCAATGAAACCGACGATTAGAAATTTATGTCGTTCTCAAAACCAATAAAACCGAAAAAGGAGACAATTTAAGTCAATATAGAGAAATCATTAACGTTACTAAGACTTTTTATTTTACAAAATTAAATCCTAAGAGTATTTAAGCGATTTTGAATTAAGACGGAGGAGTTTGCATTTTAAAGAGACCCAGACCTAATAAAAACTTGTCTTGCATGAAATTAGGACACTGTGATGGTAGTTAACTAAGCTGTTATTTAGAAGTTGCAAGCCCTTGGGGTACATTAATACAATAACATTTAGTGTTCCTATTTATTTCTTAACTTTTTTATACTGTACTTTATATAGTACAGCTGTTCTTTATACAGTTTTTTCCACTTATTATTTCACACTATCAAACCTTGCAATCAAACAATACGCTTGAAGCCAATTTTTTGAATAGTCAAAGTTACATTTAAACGAAAACTGGATTCGATGAAATCTATTAATGTCTTTAAAAATCACATCTAAAGACCGATTTGGAAAAAAAATCTCGTTTTACTTTAGGTGGCAAAAGACCTTTTGAACAACATGAATTGTTTCATTTCTTAATATGTATTGTTTATGGGGTCTTGAAATTTTGCTGCTTGGTTTGAAACATCTTATTTTACATTCATTAAAAAAAAAAACTTTTCCCTGATTCTACTTTAGACCACTTTACTATATAATCGCCAGGGTGTATTGATATGCTTACTTCGAAACTCTGCTAATATTCGCATTCAATATCATTAGAAGATTACCAGCATTAGCGTAAATTAATAAAACATAATATGGTCGCTAAATATAAAAGGACGCCAAATATCAATTTAAGACCACTTTTAGACACTAGCAAGGGTCCAAACGTCGACAATTTACCCAGCCCTCCGCACAACGATCAACAAAGATAAAGAACCTTGGGATTAGCTATAGTAAAAGGTTTAATGACTGTGGCACTTATCTACCTTAGGGATTAAACATAGGGATTACATGTTGTGTAGTGATATGCAATACCCCTCTGCTTCATCTTTCATAACCTTAAGTGGTGAATTTCTGCGCATGCACGATTGCGTATAACACTTGTGTGTCAGCTTTGCCAATGACTTAAAGAGGCTTTCACGGGAAACGTTTTTTTTAATAACTATTCTGACATTTAGAAATTTGACATATTCCCTTTAAAACAAACATTTCTGATATTGATTCATTTCACATTTTTTAATTGAAAAACAGTAAAATGACGGTCCTTGTCTGAAATTAGACTGTTTGATTGATGGTCTATTTGCAAAGACATATTTGTTTACATTTCCTAATTGATGAGCTCTTGCAGAAGAAAGAATTTAATATTGTGATTCCTCGAATTTCTGTTGAATGTCTAAAAAATTGTCGGCATTGAATTGATTAATGTGATTAAGATTCCGTTTCTGGCCAATTGTTCTCTTTGAACATAATTGACACTTTGGGATTGTTGGAAGTATGTAACTATGAGGAAAAAAGAGATGACATTTGATTTTAAAATCAAAGTTAGACATGGAGTGGCTTTATTTTCTGGCCTGTTCGTGCTGAGCGCATGGCCATGACTTCATTGACAAGCCTTGAACGTGAAACCAATGTACACAAAAGTAAAATGGCTGTATCATTGTTCGTCTTAGGACAACTTTCCACAACTATACTATATTAAAATATGTTCATGTAACACATTTAGGAATCGTTCGACATTTATATATGCCTCAGGGTTCAAACAATATTCATTCACGAGAATGAAACAAATCTAAAGCCTTTTCTTTCTAAACAACTCCCCTTACTTGTCAGGCTGAGAAAGCGACTGAAATACATTGTCTAGGAAGATTTTGCATTACAAACAACATAAAAGTACCCGGATGATAACATTGAAAAGTTGTGTGAGGTATTTTAAAAACTTCCGATTAAAAAAAAAATCAAATTATAAACTCCGTAAGAAATCTATTTTCGTTTTTGTCAATTGTTTCAGGTCAAAAGGGATGACATGTCAATTGTATTTTCCCCCTTATTCTAATTCCATTTGTACTTCTTTGACGGATGTGTGTATTTTCGTTCAAATTCGTCAAAATGACGCTAGCCTAGGAAAGAAAATATACCCCCTGATAGGATTCGATCCATCATTATTTATTTCCATTTCCACTTAGCCATGCAAGGAATTTAAGAAATTATTATTTAGGAATGTTTACTGAAATAGCACACTCACAAAATGTATTTTCTCTGCATACGATATTGCAACTGTATCATTCAAATAATCTCGACACTCAAAAAATTCGTTCATTCATGAACTCAAATTCATTTATTTCTCTAATCCATTCAACCAAATTCTAATCTAATTTTGAGAGATACTTTGATTTATAATTAATATTATCTGTTATTTAATTATACTACAGCTACTGGATTCCCTTTATTTTATCAAAGTAGCGAATTTCTGTTGCGTTGAATGCCGTGTCCTGCGGAGAAAGCTTTCATGAGATTATTTTATTCACCGTAGCAAGAATGTAGAAGTAATTGCTTGTCCAAATGTTACTATTTTAAAGCGTTTGAGTATTGTCTCAATGATTAATTCATTAATATACCGATGTTATGATAAATAGACTGATAAAAGTCTAGAAATACTTGACTATTCTAGTAAAAAAAAATCATTTACAAAAAATGGGTATGAGTAAAATATTAATATATTTTACAAAGGATATTTCGAGTGGTTGAACGAATTTTCCGACTGTTGGTACGGGGGAAATTGCTTCAAGGTAAAAACAGGAAGTCTTGAAATGTTGTGGTAGTTTTGGTCTCTGATTAATCCATGTTCCTATGATGGAATCTTTGAAATTAATCTTTGCATCTCAGTGCTCGGCTAATTGATTGAGCATGGATGTATAACGAAAATGTATCAACCACGGCCCGGAACGTCTAGAACTTTCACTCATTTTACCGCAATCTGACGTTTGTGTGGAACTGTCAACCTCATGGTCTACCCGATAATTGCCAAATTTAACACAATTGCTGTCACTTCTTACTGTAAATGGGCGTCCGCTTGAGAGAGTGGGTTTTTTTTCTGAATGGGAGGGATGTTGCGAGATTGTGTAGGGGGGAGAAGTGTAGAGAAGGAAAACAGGGGCATGGATTAGTTAAAATTAAAGTCTTAATTTGTGTGTTGATTGAAAATACTAACATGCCAGCGCAATCAATCTGGAAAAGACGCCTCAGCTCGTAAGCGCAAGCTCATTTTTTGCCCAATTCATCTTCTGTTTCAAAATTGTTTCCTATCCTATAGAATTAAATTTCTGTCAAATCGGATTGATGAACGCTTTTCGTGGAACACAGAGATACGGGCACCGGGAGATTGAGGTTTTGAATCTTATGGAAGTGTATTATTATACATCTGCTCAGCGTAAAAATGGATGGATAAAAAAGTGTCTTACCTTTTATGTGAGTGGGGGACAGTATCAAGACCGTTAGGATGAAGCAGAGAGCTATATACGAGCGAAGAGCATTCAGCAGTGGTGATAGCATTAATAACGCTTTCATTACTGTCCAGGTAACAAATTGTTGTTTTAAAGCTGTAATTTTTTTATTTCTTCATCCGTAAGAAAACTTAAGGAGAAATAGTCTAACTTAACTAATAACGGTCTCATTTGGATCTATACTAAAAACAGTATTCCTTGTCCTAGGTTTTTGATATCAATGTCAGGGTTTTGTTATTTTATATTTCAATCTTTGAAATAGTGTGTCATAACGAGTATTGTTGGTAAATCCAAAATCTCTCCAACTACATGTATATGATATGGGGATACCGGTTCGTACATATCACACGTGTCTAGTATACTTTGATTAATATAAGATGTTATGATTCTTTTTCAAAGTCCTGATCAGGTGGTGATTGTGCGCGTTGCTTGGTGTCGTACCTACATGTATATTCAATTAGTGTATTTGGCTGATTCTGCGTCTCTACTTTGCGATTGTGTCCTACTACCCTAAATTGTATCGTAATCAAATCTTTGATCCCCTTGAAGTTGTATTATTAAGTACCAATCTCGACTCCCATCTTTCATTAAGCTGTTATTATTACTTTCATTGGTTTTAGAAGAAAAAAATTATGTTCTTAGTTGATTTGACCACGGCTTTTATCTTTCAGTGTTTCGGAATCCATAAAGTATGAACAGTTAATCGTGGATTTTCATCATTGTATTTTATATTGTAAGGTTTGCAGTTGCTTTGGTTCGATTATTTTACATCTCGTCATATTGAACAAAATCCAGTATCGTTAGTGTTATACCGGTAGTGTGGCTTCCAAACATCTAAAGCTCCTTTCGTTCACTACACTTCGGGAATTTTCCTGGTTTTTTTTTTATGAAAATTACTGCTTAGCTCTGTAATAAATGCATGAAGTAACGCCTAGAGATTAAATCTTGCATTTTACATGTAATGGTACTAAATCTTTCCTAAACAATCTGTGTTATAAAAAAACCATTTGGAACAGGTGCTGCAGCCCCTTGGGCAAAGATGAAACCGATTTAATCTTGTTAACGAGTTATAATGGCAAAGACAACATCATGTGTTGCATTAACCCACTGTCTTTGATATTCGGTATTACGTTGGTGGCAAATGAAAAGACCGTGCCTTGTTTTAGTTTATAAAAAGTTTGACATAAAATCAATATTGCCGAAGATCTGATACTAGTATTTGTTTTAAATTCAACAGTGACTAACTTGATCTCAGGAACAAAAAAAAAGTACAAGGGCAAAACAGCGTTTCAAATTACAGAAACACCGGGACCATTTTATAGTTATGGTTGGTAAGGCTTGGTTTGATTCTTCTTTTTTGGGGGGTTTTATTGAAATTTCCTCTTTTTGTGTGTGTGTAGGTTTGGTTTTTTTTTTAAATACATGAATGTACAGTGTGCGTTTCAATAATATGGATAACCTTGATCTAGAATTATGACATGCGCTTTTGAGGCATAATGAACTAAATCGTTCCCGATTTTGGATCTCATCTCTATGAAATCGGTAAATCAAGGCCAGCAAGAGCGCGAGGAGTCTGGCGCACTCCAGTGCGTGAAAAGGGCACGGCATCTTTATAGAACAAGTTTACCATATATCCAGGGAATTAAACGTCTGGGCTTTCCTTGTTTTCAAATCAGTGTAGCAATACTCTAAATAGCCACGTTAACAATATGGAAGTTCCTTTTGACAGGTTTATTCCCATCTTGTGCAATGGACAGCCTGAAAATTGTATTTTCATCCAATCAACCCAGTGACCTTTATAACAAATGACAGGAACCGTCACTATGTCGTTAAAGTACCAAAAAAGGGAACGAAGTGTCTTCGACTGTTGTCGTAATTAAATCTGCATTATTAGTCTTCGCGGTTTCTTATTTATCGTCAAACTAATTGCAGAATTGTTTGTGAGAAAATCTACTGCTCACAAAATACATACAAAAAAAAGGTCTAGACAAATTTTGTTATCTTAGAGGGGTGAAATATATATAATAACAAAATGGCATTCATACTATAGAAGTAAGAGAACAAATCCATACTTAGAAAAACCATCAATACATATATTACGTAAAACCATTTCATAATATATGTAGCATTCCTTCCATTTACAGTAATAAAACTTTGCTATAGGTTGGATTAACTAGATCGACTGAGACTGTTTAGTTCAATACGATTATGATACTGTGGAAGGCTGTGTTATTTCTAGTAGAACTTGAGCTTTCTTTAGGAGTTCAGATTAAAACAACTTTATACTCTAGACAAGTATCGGTATCGGACACAATAACGTGCCAGAATTTGAGACCCAAACCGTGATCAGTGGTCCAATATAAAAAAAAAATAATTTCCCTCTGATTGAAGGTTCAAAATTTTAGGTATATACATGTAAAGTCTACTTGAAGTATATATGAAGTTGTTTCATCAGTGAATATCCAGATGCATGTCGGTTTTTTTTTAGGATGAAGTATGATTATCTTCAAATGTTTATGATTGCTTGAAGTAATTTTCTTAACTTGAAGAGCGAGAAATAACAATGGCATTTAGTTTTGTTTTTCTCGCTTCTACCTGTAGTAGTCTGTGCTACAAAGGGTATAATGGACTTGAATCTCTCCGATTTTTCTAAAATGTAGAGGGTTCATTATTTCACATAATGATAGTTCGTGGCAACATTAAACAAGGGTTATTTGGACCGACGCTCGACCGACGTCACTGAAGTCGGATCTGGTTTGGGTGCGCGCGCGTCATGCGTGTTCCAGAACTACGACAGGCATCGGTTCCTTCCCATCGTCATGGAAACTCCGGTCATTGGAATGGCTCCAAGAAAAAAAATCAGATCTTGATATCCATGACTTGACCTTTTGAACTCGATTGAAGCTTAGCTTGCCCCAAGATGAACTTTTTGCACTTAAAACGAGAAAAAGTTGTATAAAGTACTACTTTTTTTGCAGGATATAAAGCCAGATTCACAAATCAATATGATTTTAGAAACATATTAAATGGCAATTGCCTAAATTTATGTATTACGGTTCATGAAAGCGATGCAAAGACTTCGCTGTATGAATTATATATGCGTAATGTCATCTCGTATGTTAAACACAACACAGGTGCTTGGGGACAGGACCGACTCCCCCCCCCCCCCCCCCCCCTCCTCCATCCCCCACCCCCAAGTATCTAGATCCCCGGGACTTTACTAATTTTTTTCTTAAAATTATCTTTATATGACATATTTATAATCTAATGCATACAATCATTGCACAAAATTACTTAAAACAAACATTTTGAAAAAAATCATATCCCCTTTATATATAATACAACCTTGTTGTATTATATATAGAGGAGATTTGCGCAATGATTGTATGCTGTCCTCAAGCACCTGTGAAACACAAAACTGAATAAAAAATGAAAAAAAAAAACTAATGAGTTTGTCCTTGCTGTCGTTATTAATATCTTGATAAAGTCGCCATGATTTCCTTAGAAGGAAATGTTTCTTGATTTGTAAACATATGTAGAAGACGAAATACCATGTCTTCTGTTGGCATGGAACAGCTAAATCCAGGTCGTTGGGATGTTTTTCTGAAGTATATGTACACTATAATTATTTATTTGAGGATGTTTGGTGTTTTCCGATTGAATTCACTGTTGGTTGGTGTGTAAGTCTGGATTATATTCTCAGTGATCTCTATAATGGCCAAAGGACCGTCCGCCTCGTCTGGTGAATACGTTAGGGTTTCTACTTCCGATCTGCTGCTGGACACAAGTGTAAGATTCTAACTTTCTTAACGTTCTGGATTTTAACACATTAAAAGGGATACATCTTCTCATTTATACTACATTGACCAAAAATAACATTATGTCAAAGTTTAAGGCAGATCTGATGGTTATTTTGTTGACCACCCAGACTCTTTAAGAATGGAACAGGTCAATTTTATTCTGTCGTGATCAGCGGGTTCCGTTTTCCTGTCGCTTCTTTGAATTCGCCGATTTCTTAACAAAGTTTATGATCACGAAAGTCTTATCAAGGTTCAATACGTAAAGATAAGGCATCATACAATATAATTGATATCATACAATATATGGACTGTCCCTAAAGTTACTCGATAGTAGCAAGCCCAAGGTCTTAGAACCCAAGAGTTGTATCTCTCTGTACTGTGGAATTGGGGTTAATCGGGAAAGAATCCGTTTTGGGGATTTTTTTCAGATTCGTGTAGAGGAAATTTGCATGACTAAAATGGTGAATTGAATTATTTAAGACGGTGATTCAGTTATATGTTTAGGATATAAATATCCACAGGTATTACAATGAAAGCCAAGAAAACTGAGCTTTCATGGTGATTCTATGGTGATTTCTAATTATATAGAAATGTCAACCAACCATCATACCGGTCCTTGACATTATCTTCAGTTAATGCGAATACCTTGGCAATTCTTTCAAGGAATATGCCCTTGTCTATTCTATATTGATTGTAAATTCTTATATTTATATTTTCCAATGTCTTTGTCTGTGATAACTCTACGAATCGATTTTGTATTGTATAGACCAATACAATTCATCAATGACTATTTTAATATTTAATCGTACAATCGCTGAAAATTACATAAATATACATGTAAGTGATAAGGAATCATTCTTTGAATATTTTGAGGCGATAATTTCGGTCAGAGCGTGATCAAATATATTATATAGCCATTCGGGCTTTATTGGATTTGATCACCCCGACCGTATTTGATCAACTTATAATACTCCAAGAATGATTCCTTATTTCCTTGTTTCAAAATTATTACAACAGTGTGTACATACATATAGTTCATGCATTTAGATGTCGTGCAACCCAAATGCCTCGATCGGAAAGCAACCGACCGTAACTTTGTCGACTGGTATATATACCCCAGTAGCAGTTGAGGAGCGATGGAAAATAATATGGCGACCAAATACTTTTATGAATTCATATCATTTTTCTTGCGACTTCGACTGTATTACTTTGGGATTGCAGACAAAGCGAGATAACTCTGAAATGCATAACGCTTCTTTCGCTATATTCTGCCGCCTCAATAAAACACCTGTAATGAAACAAACCAGGAGCATCTGCCTACATAAAAGAACTAGAGTATTAAAGCAAATTGTGCGACGTTGTTCTATTCAGCCCGAGTATATTTAGTCTATGAATAGAAACACTTAAAAATGAATTATCTTAAATTTTCTGTATTAGCCTGCACTTAGAAACAGTTTACGAAGAATCCGCGATACATTTTTTTTTGGAAACAAAATGAGAGTAGTCATGCGGAGGATAAAAAACCCCACTAAGGTAGGCCGATAAAATTCTACCAGCATTGCAAAGCGATTTCTTTAAAAAAAAAAACCTCAACTCTTTGGAGGTTTAATGAAGACCATGCTCACCGCACTGTGATATTGTAGAATTAATCTTATCTAAATATATATTTTTGGAAAGGTTTGCTGCATCTTAAGACTCAAGACATCGTAACAAAACCTGAACACAAAATCTCTGTGGTAGGCGCACCATGCGGGGCCTGCTAAGTTTGAAGACTGGCAGATGGAAGTTTACATGAATCATGTTGTTTCTGGTGCCTTTCCTTATTAATATTTGAAATACATGTAATAGCCATCGGATACTTCATAAGTCATTCTATTGCCGACCTGTTTTCCATAAAATGTAAACAGTGTATTGCAAAGATTTCAGATTCTGTGCGGGTTTTTTTTTACAGCTTGTGAATTTGTTGAAGAGAAAAGGGGTATAATTCCTGGAATCTTGGTAACAAAAAAAAAAATCAATGTTTGATATTTGTTTCTAACTCTACGTATCTGTAGTAAACATCTTCCTATACATGTGTTACATCAAAGATTGTTATAGATAGTTTTGAATTCTTCGAATTATAAAACTTTAATGTAACACATGTAGGAACATGAATATCTTATTCATATTTTTTTTTAACATCCCGACCTAGCTAACGTTGCACCGTGTCACGCCCTTCCACTGCCTGACACTGTTGTTTGATGGGGATCTCGTCATGCAGTTTCATTGACAGTAGTTTAACACTATGTTAATTTTAATCGGAAAGAGAGCCTTTAAAAGTACTATGTAGCCCATGTTTCAAGCCTTGTTGAGAACAGCTGGGAAACGCGCGAACAGGCATAGATGTACACGTAACAAGTGTTGGTCAAAGCTTGTCCGAGTGGTCTTGTATTCTATTCACGCAGGTCATGATTATCAGTAAACATGAATTGTCTTGTTTGTAGTCCCAATCCCCGTATAACTGTAAAATGAATATGAAGTAAAAATCGCATAGTTGCATATCAGTTTTTCTCGTTTCAAATCATGGTACATAATCACTAATTATCTTATTCATGCCTACATGGGCTCATGTATTGGATGGGGATATTTTATATAGTCTGCTCTGGTATAAATGCCATACATCTGTTCTGCTGTTCTCCATTGCAAAGATAATACATATATATTGTTCAAGCAATCACCAGCAACATTTTCTGGGATACGGAATTTAGAGCGAGTGTAATTGTGTGAAATATCCGATGAAAGCTAATTGGCTGCTTGAACACCATCCCTCGCTTCAGGCCTCGCTTTATTGATTGCCAGAACTAACACATATGTATCAAACAAGTCGATATTAATGAAAATTTGAAAAAAATGGATGAGGCTGGAAAGCGTTTGATTACGAAAAGTGAGGTATCGGTGAAACAAAATCCCCCCGATGATGTGGAGATTGTGAGTACAATCAAACTGATTTGTCTTGAAAAATTGTTTTTTGTTATTTTTCACAGGATTAACCATCTTTTGAATCAATCTCTCCCTCCCTTCCCCTCTCTCTCTCTCTCTCTCTCTCTCTCTCTCTCTCTCTCTGTGTTTTCATGAAGTGTAATTGTTATCTTCACTTTTTCAAATAAACTATGTTAAAATGGTGAGAGCTGTATTACTTTATTTACCATTTTTGGTATACCATATTGAAAATTCAGATAACTTTACAAAATTATTGTAGTGAACAAAAAGAAGGTGTAAATGGTAGTTTATTTTTTTTTATTATTCTTGAAATGAATATTCATTTTGTCACCAAAAATCCTGCAAAAGCAATGATAAAGAATATGGCTTAATGAAGTAAGAAAATGAATTTATTAGACAGTACTGCAATTCATTCCAGGCTTATCAATATTTCAGGTTGAACAGATCAGTTTTCATTTTATTGTATGTCCCTAGAGAGGTTTGCTATACATATACATGTAATATATCATATAATGAGGAACGTTCCTAGGTTAGTTTGAAAAGCATGTCAGCCCAAACTTGATTAATACATTGATATTTGACTGTACAAAATGGCTAAATAGTGTAATATAAGATTTTGATATATTTCTCTCCCATAAAAAGTGCTTGAATTTGTATATACTTATAAAGAATGCTTTGATTTTTATGTTTGACAAGTATGGTTTTGATATGGAAATAAAAAAATATAAATTGCAGATATGAAAACACATTTTTCATACATCTGTGAAAATGCTCCTGCAATATTCAAAATATGGCTGTACAAGATTCTAAAAGTTGGCCAGATAAACTTTCTATCCAGACCAGAATTTTTATGACTGTCCTCTTTAAATTGCCAGTATGTTTTGATTTATATGTGTAGAAGTAGGTTAAAGCTATCAGTCTTCTGAGAGACCAGGTATTGGGTGCATTGATATTGGTTCAAAAGCAACCAAGATATCCTGGTTGTCAAGATACCAAACAATTCTAATAAAACCCCTCAACAGGTCAAGAAAAAGTTGTCTCAAATACAGAAAACTGTCTTCTGCTTTTTTTTTGTGGAGTTGATGCAGAAAGAAAAGTTTATTTTCTACATTTGAGATAAAATGTCAAAATCTACAGCTGACGAAAATGGGAAGAAAAGTTTCACGGATATCAATAATGGCAGAGAAACCAATCAGCATCCGGTCAGTTGAAAATTAGGTTTTATTTTTTTTCAAAAATTTTGAGTTTCAGAGTAAATGTTATCCAAAATATGTCCTAGGTATGGTGGTAATTGTTGGAAGATTCATTATATCTATAAATTGTCCTTCTCCCAATCGTAAAAGTGACATAACGAAAAGCACCTCTTGTTAAACTGTGTGCCACCAAATTTTTACATTCTGAGGAGTACCAAGCTATTTTTGATATATATAGATGTTTATATTGGGTGTGTATTGGTGTTATAACATAAAGTACATGGATATCTAGGTATTTGATGAAAAGTTCATCTGTTCTCTGAAATGCTTTTATTGTTCTGATAGAAATGGGTCAATACCACATTCTCAAACATAATAGACAAATATCTGATGGAGTGCCATCTGCTCAATAGAATGCAATCAATAGTTCACCAAAAATCGGAATAAAACAATGCGGCTTGCATGCTAAAAAGTCGATGTCGTTAAATGCAAGATACAAATTAATGGGACCATTCCGGTCTTGATGTTCAATCACGATTTTGTCATCTTGAGGCAGAAACTTTTTCAGAAACAAAAATCAATACACCCAATAGGATAGCTGGAGAAAAGCAAAATATGATTTTAAAAAGCAATGCATGAAATTAATGTGTTAATTGCAGCTCGTGCAGTGTAAAAAGCCTCTAGGATTAATTTGTCACTTTGGGAGCAGAGCATCATGTTGGGATATGGTGTGAAAGTGGTTGGACTTGTTGCTTAGCTTTCACGACTTGTAATTGACAGCGTGCTAGCACAGGGGATGCTGCAGATACTTCTCTAACTGTCCTGTGACTATCGCGGTGTCAAATTTCAGAACTCAGACATTATTATCTGTGAAAACGCCTCCCATTTTGACTCTGGTTCCATTAATGGTGAATATAAACCACATATTGCTCATCTTCGTTGATTTTGCAAATTGTAGTCTTCAGAGCAGTTCTAATCAAAATGACGGTAAGAAAATGATTTGTTCATTCTACTTTCACTCAAAATCAATGTGACTTATTGTTATCTATATAATTTAATATTTGTTCAGTGTGGTAGAAGTTAAAAATTGTGAAAAGAGAGCAATAGGGGATATTATTGTCTTTTTTTTTTCTAAATTGCCAAATAAATTTCTTACTATGGTTTCAAGTTGTCATGACATTGCAGCATCAGAATATGGCAGGCACGCAAGCTTTCAGGTTGTTTGGCTGACATCCATGTACACTTTCCTGTTTGGGCACAAAGCAATTTGAGGCCATTAAAGCATTGTCTTTGATCAAGACCCTATTGTACCTTAAATGGAAAGTTGGTACATGTATATTTAGGTTAATTTCATCAGATTTTTCAAAATCATTAAAGTGATGGGTAATGCAGAGGAGAAAAAAAAACCCACCTCAACTTTATTATTTGAAGATGGAACCAATCTTAAATATATACTAGGTTAAATATTTGTTTCATTGGTGACAGTCTGTGTTAACAGAACGGTCTCAGATGACCGTGCACTGTGTACTAGAACTAGAGATCTAGAATTTGGGATGTTTCATCTCTGTATTAAAATATTTTTAAATTACAAAAGTCACTTTTACCTGTTGTTTCTTGATATTGCAAATAGTAAACTTACAATTGATTATCAAATGGTTAAGGTTGCATACCAAAAGTATACATGTTTACATAAAATTGAAATGAAAATTTTGGGTTGTGTCATTTGTAGTTTTAAATTGGACACGTTTGAGATATTTTATTGATAGAAAAATTAAGGCGCAATGTATTTCACGATGAATTTGACACAAGTTCAATTCCTGCCTGATGAGATGCTATGCAAAATAAAAAGAAAAAATCAATGAAAATTTGGTTCACATCAACCAATAACATGCAAAGTTGTCTGGAAATCTGAAAACAAAATCCACATCCCTCGTAATCCCCATGGTAATAAGTAGAACATAGCATTTGTTTAGGTGCTTCTATCAGATTGATTGAAAGAATAAATCTGAATGCTGACATTTCTTTCTAATATTATCCTGATTCCCATGATGGAGAATCAGTTTTATTGCTTTGGAAATGCTTTTACTCTAACCAATTGGAGGATGTTTGAAAAATTGGCGAAAATTTTATGTATCTGATTATGGCAGTAAATGCTGTGGAAATGGAGAGAAATTTACCATCAAGAATTGTTGTCATTATGAAGAAGTTTTTAAATTTAAGTTAAATTAAAAAATTGAATTTGCAGAATTATATTCTATGCAAATATCAAACTTTAATGGTTGAATAAAGATAATGTTTAGATATTAGTTCATGAATTTAAGTAATTTTACAGTCAGCTCAAGGTACTGAAACCGTATTATATTTGGCGTGTACGATATTTGGCAGAAATTAGTTTTTGAACAAGTTACTGTAGATTTGAATTTGCGTATTCCTGAATGTGACTATTCTTATTGAGTGATGTGCTTGTTTTAGCGGAAGCCATATTCCGCCAAAAGCGCTAAATAGAATACACAGCCAAATGTAGTACGTTTACAGTAAACTATGTATTGATTAGAATTAGGCAACATCACTCAGTTATTGTTTCACAGCAAATAGTTTATGTTTTTAGTCTATTGATACTGGAGGAATTGTTATAAAAAAGGCATTAATGAAACCATTAATGAAAGAAATACAATGTATAAACTCCTTTTTTTACCTGACTTTATGTTGCATTTTGTATTTTATGTTACAATTTACTTAAGTTTTGTCTGGGCTGTGTGTTGATGGGATAATAACAGCAAGAGATCTAAACCCTGACATTGCAGACTTCATTTGAAGTATGGTGCAAGGTTTAAGTTTTGCTGAGATAATTGACAAAGATTGATCAAATTGTCTGCAAGCCTTCGAGCTGTTGGTATCAGCCCTGCTATGGCTGTTTTAGTTCATTCTGGCAGCCATAGGAAAAACTTACATTATATATCATTTGAAAACATAACCTAACTTACCATTATGTGAGTTGCCACTACCTATCTATTGTTACATGGTTAGAGGATTTTATGCCAAAGACATAAATAAATAAAAAAGTTTAAAGCTTACTGTAAAAGTGGTTATTTACACTGGTGGTTAAATATGCTTTTTTTATGGTCAAACAATATGCGTCGCGGGTGTTAAATATGGGGATGCGTGATTAACCACTCTAAAGTTTTGACTGTTTTACCATATGTGCAGGGGTATTTTACGTGGAATATTAAGCTTGCGGCATAACTAGTGTAAATTCCCCCACACGTAAATAATCACTTTTACAAAATCTATTTAAGGAAATAAAACAAGATGTTGATGTTGCAAGAAATACAACAGCAATTCAAAGTAAATTTAAATATTTTTACGATGTATGAAGTTTACTGAAGTTTTTATACATATTACAAAGAACAAAGAAAACAAGATTAAGATTAGGTTCTGGCATTTTTATATACCATAAACACTCCATCAGAACAATTTACAAATACATACATTGTATCAACTTGTACATACATGTAATTTCAGTTTAAGTTTGAGAGCCATCTTTTTGATGATGTTTTAAGAAAAAGTTAAAAATGTGCAAACAAGTTTTAGCTCTCTGTCTGTCTTCCTTCTAAAGTTTTACAGTATGGCTCTTGTCAATTGTTTGAGAGATACAAAGAGATCAGTTTGTTTTATGTAGGTTGATATGTCTCATTATAAAGCTCATTTATTTCTTGTTAAACAAAAATGGGTAAAACCACTTTGTGCAATAAGAGGGCAGCAATATGCATGCTTTGTTTCTTGACTGAAAGTGCATATGAAATACTGCAAAACCTTGATAGGCAAGTGAAAAAATGAAAAAAATTCAGCTGAAAATTTTACTATTTACATTTTGCAGTGTCTTTGCGTATGACAACGCTATGTATTGATTTTGTACTATACAATCCAATAAATTCAAATGACATATAATTGGGGGGGTTTGTTTATTTACATTCAAATATTTAATCGTACAATTGCTGAAAATTATATAAATATTAGTAATAAGGAATCATTCTTTCAATATTATGAGGTGATAATTTTGGTCGGGGCGTGATCAAATCTATCATAAAGCCCTTCGAGCTTTATTGGATTTGATCACGCCTCAACTGAAATTATCACCTCATAATACTCAAAGAATGATTCCTTATTCCTTAAATATATCCATAAACTATTAGGTTATATTCACATTTTGATCATTAAACATTCTCCCACCTTTTTCTTTTCAGTTCAGAAGAGTTATATTGGATGCTTAGATTTTAATTGAAATAGTTGATCTAGTTAAATCTAAAAACAGAAAAGATCAGCAGTGGGACTGTTTGAACAAGTCGTCTCAATTTGTTTGCTATGATGTGGGCAGCCTCAGATAAGCAATGCACCATATATGATTATCGATAAAGGTCTAAGACAAAGACCTGACTCTAAGCTGCAAGTCTATCTGAGTTGCCAAGACAATCATTGAAAGCTCTCAAATGTGAGTGACCAATGTATTGATGTTTAAATAAGGTCATTTTTTTTTACTATACTGTTGCAAAATCTTATTGTTCTTGAATTTCTATGGCATCACTTTAAAACTATATACTACCGGTATTTGACGTGTCTTTTCTTCGTCTAATTACTTCTTGTTTTCATGTTTTTTGGGATAAGGTTTCAAGTCTTCATTGGTATTTGTTGGGTCTCATCAAATACTTCAGTCATATGAAAATTGTTCAAGAAACCAGAGAAACTTTCTTATTAACTATTTTAACCTAAAGCACAGAATGAGAGAACATGGTCATTAATCAGCACCCTCTTCTGAAACCATTCAGTCCAAATGTTGGAGTGTTCTGACAACAGGGGAGGAGTGTACCAGCTAGTACATGTATTTCCTTTTCTTGTTGACGATCCTAGTAAGAACCAATCATTTTTCTTGAGTAACTCCACAAAAGGCCTAATAGTGGAACTGTTGTGTGCTTTAGATGGCAATCTCAGTTTATAGAGCCTTGTTTGATCCGATTTCATCATTTGGTGACTGCTTACTATGGCTGGAAAAGTCATGCAGTATCTTATGCAGAAAATGGTAAGAAAAATCAAGTTAAAATCTTATCTTCCAAATTATCTTCTATGGTTTTGTGGAGAAAAAAAAATCTGATCTCAATGTCTAAATATGAAAAATGAATCAACAGGCATGTAAAATAATGAGTCGGTTAAACAATACATGCCCTTAATCTTGTGATTTGGTTATAATTTGTTTATGCAGAGTGATAATTTAGAATTCTGCAGTTTCCATGAAAAATTGATATATCATTTTGAATGCAGATTTGATAGTTCTGTTGCATTATAATAAATGCCAATATTTAGGCTGTTCCTAATGTCTGATGATCAATACTTCAGTAATGTTTCACATGTTAATTTGAAATTCAAGGACAGATTTTATTGTCAGCCTGAATAGCAGAAAAATTGGTAGATTAATATGCCATGAAAGTATTGACAATTGGATTGGAGTACTGTAATGGTACATTGACTTGATTTATGTATTGTAAATCACTGAACTGTTCAGTGGATGCTAAATTAAATGTATTCAAGGATTATAGGGAAATTCAAGTTAAAAATCAGAATATTCAGATTAATTATGAAATTTAAATTGTTTAGAAATTCAAATTCACTGTCATGAGTTTACAGAAATGCCAGTAAGATCATATTTACACTAACATCTTCAATTTAACATCAGTATCTGACCTGATTCACTGATAAAATGTGGTACCGGTAAATACATTAAGTAAAAATAAGAGTTGTTCCCCTTTAAAATCTCTCTCTCTCTCTCTCTCTCTCTCTCTCTCTCTCTCTCTCTCTCTCTCTCTCTCTCATTTATGTAGTGATGTATGTCACCTGTCACACTTGAGACTATAAATTGAGAACTGAGTGAAGAAATTGTACTCTGGTTTGATGTATCTCTGCTTCTGACAGCTTATTGACAACTTCATGAATTTAATATTTGCTGAATTAACATTTGTGTAATATACGCTTCATAAAAAAAGACTAGAAATACAGAACAATTGTTGCATTTTAGTTTATTGTTTTCAATATTTCAATGTTTTCCGTTTTTTATATTAATATTGCTTGTAGCAAAAAGCAATGATAGAGCATATACCTAGTTTTATTGCCTTTATGACTTTTTGTCAGTGCTGTTCGCTTTTAAGTTTATTTTAACTGATAATAAAGGATATAACACATTGCTGTTTCAAGGAAGTTGTAACAATTAAATACCACTCCTGAAAATTGAACTGTAAAATTTTTAAAGTTGCTAAACAGTGATGTTGTGATGTTCAGTCTAACAAATTGTCCCTTTTTTCAATGCCCACTGTGTCCTCTAGGCCATTATATCTGATGTTTCAGGAATTAATTTCACCTGACATATCTTTTTATATTACACTGTGACATAACTCATGTGAAGCAAGATTAAAATTGGTCTGCACTGTCTATTTGTCTATTCAGCACAGTTGTATTAGCATATTTTCAGTATTTGTATGTACAAGTCTTTTTGGCTCTAAACAGACCAGGATGGGACTTATGAAATTTTCTGTGTCAGAAGTTGAAAAACAGGTATATATAACATTTTTATTTAAATAGATAATTAATAACAGGTTTTCTTTATTTTATACTTTTTGATTTCTAGATTTGTAATTTTTGATGGTCAAATTTAATTGTTGGTTTTTATGATGTGCAACCTAATTAATATGAGAGCTTTCTATTGTAATAAGGAATGTGATAATATTAGGTTGCTATATTTATGGGTCATAAAATACATCAAGATGTGCTGCTAGCAAATTTAAAGGTGCAATACAAATAGACAAGCAATGGAAAAACTGCTTTACTATAATTTATGTTCATTCTCTCTCTCTCTCTCTCTCTCTCTCTCTCTCTCTCTCTCTCTCTCTCTCTCTAAGATAGATCAATGAACCTTTCAGCTTCAGTAAGAGTTTCATATACATCTGATCTGATATTTGATAGGCATGATCATACATACCTTGAATAAGATATAAAGCTAAGATTTTAGCTATGACATAGATGATGTGATGTGGTATGGTGGATGATATCCCCACGATTACATGTCCTCGATGATGTTGTGCCGTGTAAATAATGCATTAGTCTTTTATCTTTGAGATGATCAGGAGTTTCTGATACATGCTCATATCAACTGGTGGCACCCTAATGGAGCATAGCATGTACGTCAGGGTCAGTGGGCAAATAGAGAGATGAAGCGTATAGAGGGTGCTTTGTAATGTAAATCTTTTGCGGTAGGTTGCTTGAAGTCCTGGGTTGACTAAATTCCCCACCCATTGTTCTTTTAATGGAATATGTAAAAAAAAATAATAAACACAAAATAACAAACAAAAAACTGTTTCTATACTTTAAAGTGAGATAAGGGCATTCCAGAGTTCAGCGTGATCCAAGCTGATAGCTGCATCAGTTTATCATTTTATTGATTGCATATTTTCTACACATAATGTGTGGCAGATGAAACCTTTTTTTCTGAAGATTTTGTTGAGGTATTTGTTCTTGTTTGGTAGCTAGATAAAATATGAAATTCTTAAAGTAAATTTTTGTAATTTTATAACGTACACCATCCCTTCGACCCAGTCCAAATGGCTATACCCAGGTATTAACAAATAGTTATACCTGTTAGTATGCTCCACTAATGTGCAAATGATAAAAAAAAAATCAATAGGAAATTGTTCAATATTCCTTTCTTTTTCATCCATCAATAAAATGATCGATCCACCCGCTGAATCAGGGATTGTCTGTTTTAAAATAAAAGAATTTACCAGATGCACGGAAATATTATAGTGCGTCATTATAGATAATAGAAGTATGTGAAGTTAAGTGTACACAAAATTAAATGGTTAACCAGCTGTGATATTTCAACTAAAATTGTTCTAATACCCAACTAATTATTATGGGGAATGCCTGTGAGAATGCTGTGTAATATATCTCAGTAATGCAGACCTGGTCTTTGTTAGTATTGGCACAGTACTCTTACTGATGAGTATTTTGGGACATGTGTTTTTGTGTAGCGTGGTTAATTATGGGGCATAGCCAATGTGACTAGCAGCTACTGTAAGCTTGGTTGGTGTTGTATCCAGTGTTTACTATAGAGTTCACAGGGCTAAGTAGCTGGTGTTTTAAATTCCCAATGCTCGATTGATACGTAAGCATCAGCCTCTGTATAGAATAGCCGGGACAGCCTAACTATAGGTGTCTACTTCCTGAGTGGGTAGAGGTTCTGTTGTGGAGGGAAAGAAGAGAAACAAAAAACTTCTGCAAGAATTTTCATGTGCAGGTTATTTTCAGTGAAGCTGGAAACTTTGTATCTAATTTATGAGTTTCTCAAACTGTGCAGAGGCTCTGCATACCTGAAGAAGAAGGTCTTGGAAGGAATCTTGTTTTGGTGATATTCCAATAGTTGATTAATTAGTATGTGATGATGTGTTAAGGAGTAAACCATTAACAATACTCCAAGAGCTCAGAGGGGATTATTACTTATATACATCGATGGAACATTGATTATTTTCACCTTATTTACACCTGAAGTCCAGGGACAGGTGCAAAAATAAATACTTTACAAACACATTTGCCAGTGATTAGGAGACGTAACTTCTGAAACGGAGATGAGTGATGCTGAATCGTCTGCTTCGGATTACAATACGGTAATTACCTAGTTTAGAAAAACCATTGTCTTTTTAGAAATATAGGGTATATTTTTGATAACCTTGGAGGGAGGAGAGGTGTTACTGCAAGCGATTTCTTTTATATTATTGTCATGTATTTTCAAATTATCACTTTGCCTTGAAATCAAGTATATTTTAAGATGAAAAGATAAAAGATCATAAAAGTAGTTGATTTTACACAGAGTCGGGGTTGGTTTTTTACTATTGATTGGGAAGTCTGCATTCGAGTTTAATGGCGGTTGCCGTGTATAAGAATTTAGTTTCATTATTGATGTTGCATCCAAACTTGATAAAATTTTAATGAATTGCTGGTGCTTGTTTCTGGTGACACCAGAATTATTAGAAATCAATAAAGTAAAAAACAGTTGCAATTTTAAAATGTAGTGATCAATGCCAGATGCTGCAAGCTGTATGTTGGCTAGCTATTGCAACTTTTGAATGGAAATCTTGATGTTTTCACTCGATCGGACTAATGGTTTGCATTAAGATTTGCAAATACCTGTACATAAAAGACCTCTTTCCAACTCCCCAACCTAACGGTATATTTGATGCAATGCCCCTCCCCCTCCTCCACAGCATAAAAGCTATTAAATAAAATCAATTGTTCTTTTATATGATATGGATTGCAGGGAGGTTGATAGGGATATATGATGTGGACTGAATAAAGTATGAGACTTGGCTGAATTTACTCAACTATTCAAATGGCATATTCCCGAGTCATTATTATTATTGATTCCGGTGGCACGGGTCACAGTGCTGCTGTGGCTCTTTTACAGACAACATGTGTGGTGCATTGTCATTGTATAGGTGTATATACACTATGTATTAACACATCAGGCTATATACTGTTAAACTACACCACGCTTTAATAGTTCAGATGAAGCCAATCAATATGTCGATTAGAAATCCTGTTTAGTTTGAAATGAAGTAGGATATCATTTGTAACTGCTAGCTGGTATAAGAACATAGGAGAAATTAGACTGATCAATAAAATAAATGTGTAATTAGCTGGGCTTTGTTTAAAACTACTCTCTCTCTCTCTCTTCATCAGTTAATATAATGGTAGCACTAGCTAAGGGGTTAACGTAGTTCATTTGTTTTTAAACCGAGGAGTCTGAAACTGCACACCTCCTGTCTTATCAAAGTTATTCTTGTACCTTACTTGATCCTTAACTATTTACAGAATTGAATTTTGTTTTAGCAGTTTTCAACACCTAATCCATGCATCCATGAACAAATTCTTTATTCAGGGTTTTTTTTCTATGATTGAGCCAAGTTTTTGTATACTGTATGCACGGTTTGTGATAGTTGCACAGTTCATGATCTCTAAACCTGCACTCCTTATGACGGATGACAGGGCTGATCAAACTGAACAATTCACCTGTTTGTTTCTTTGACAAAAGGTACCTAATAGTTCAAACTATGCACTTCAATTTACTCTTCAATCAAAATTAAATATTGGTTTTACCAAGTGTGGTAAAGCCTATTTTAAAACATCTTCGATTGCCAAGAGTTTACAATTTGCTCCTCTCCTCTGTAAACCCTCGGCTAGTGAAGATGATTTCAAAATTGCTTGACAATAAATGATTATTCAAGTTCTTTATTCCAAGAGACAAATATCTCATAGGTTATACATGTAAACATACATATTAAATACAATAGGATATACAAAGTGTACATAATCAATTTTGATTATTCACATTAAGAGTTTGATGCTTATATGCATAATATAAATTATTTCCCTAAATTAAACAGTTCTTTAGTATTTGAAGTAGATAGTAATTGTATAACTTTATAGACACTTGGTTGGTTAACACTTGATCATATACATATATGGTATGTGCAATCTCTGCAGCATATTTTAAAATTCACAGTTTTTAAAAATTGTTATTCATGGTAATTTACCGGTACTTATCAATTGAAATCTCTAATACACTTATGATAATTATATTAAGTGGATTCTTTCAACTCTAATCTATTCATCACTGCTTCTTCTTAAATTGTCTTATTGAATTTCATCAGTCCAAAATCCGTGATCATAATAATTTTGTAATTTGAAAGAACAAAATCCCTTCGTTTCATATAAACTAATGTTCTTAGCTAATTTCCTGTCAAAGTTAATGCACATGTCTATGGCAAAATTAAAAAAACAAAAAGTGGTTGTTTCCCAGCTTTTCCATTATCATGCATTAAAGATTTTTCTCTGAGCCTTCTGCATCAATGATGATGCATATTCTAAACAATTATGACAAATAGCAAGCTTCCTTTGTGCAAAAAATATCTAATGTCCTTGGGCAAAGATGGGAAGAATGGACCAGATTCTGACAGTATCTCTAAGAGTTCTTGAGCCTTTCTTCCTTAAATATACCCCTAGAGATGTGATGGATGATCTATTCAGACATGTCTTAAAATGGCCAAAAAATAATTAACAATCGGAGCCCCAATCGATGCTTCAGTGACAGAAGTTTTGTGTCATGGTAGCTAGAATCGGAGAATTATTGACAATTCTTTCTATGGTCTCTCCAAGATTTGCTGCAATTAGGGACATCCTGAAGACAAGCAATGCTTCGGTATTGAGCTTCATTTCAGCTAAGGCTTATGTACGCTGACTCATCGCTACAGATCATTTCCTGAATGTGTATTCCTTTTTTTGCCGAGTCCCCTGGTCTGGGTATCATTTTTCTGCTGAAATCAACAAGTTTGATTTAATTTTCCAGCTGTCTTTTAATGGAATTTGGACATGTATCCCAGGAAGTTTGGGCTTCATTGCTTTTGTGCTTAATGGAATTCTGGCAGTGTTTTTGAATACTGTGTACAGGGAGAATTCTTAACTTAATAAATTTTGAACCTGATATTAGTTCATAACCATTGCACATGTACTGTTTTTCCGCTTTGCTTTAAATTTGTCATTTTGGAAAGACATTTGGATCAACAAAAGCAACTTCTAATTCGTAAGGGATCTGTGATTTGCATCCATAAAGGTCAGAAAAATTATGATAGATAAAAGAATGAAGAAAAGTCAAAGCATGGAAAGTGATGGGGAGCAGGTACTCATCTTACTAAAATTCCTATTCAAATTACTGGTTTCATCATTTTTTGTTAAGCATCAATTTTCATGGCTTAAAATTTCACTTGTTGAGTTCAGAACACGAAATTACCCATAAATGTTCATTAAAGTATTGAGAATTATGACAATTATTTGTGTTGTCAGACCTTTTGTCCTCAAATTTATGTATCCTTGAAACCATGATTTTTACAAATTCTATTCTAATTGATGCCAGCGAATAATAATGAAACCACAGAATCAACACCGTTTTTGTTTTTAAGGTGGTATTGGGACACCTGTGGTGTCGATATTAATGTGGATACATTATAATCAAAATACTCTCACTGCATGGTTTAGAATTTTCTAATTTTACAATATTTGACCAAAAAATGTTTAAAAAATTTTTGGAAAGGTAAAAATTATAAAACCCCCAGCGGGATCAAACTCATGACTTACAGATTCATAGTTAAAGCTCTAACCCATTGCACTATGCTGTTATTATGTAACAATTTCGGGAAAGAAATTATTTATAAAATTATGCTTAATTGTAGTGTTTATTTTGAATGGAGGTACATCACAATATGATAATGTTTCCCGTTTACTCTTAAAAATTAAATTATCTTGCTCATACACGATCAATCTTGGGAAGCTATTAGAATATGACTGTATAATGGTACATGAATATGTAAATGCCTTCTGTGTATGTTCAGTCTTGGTTGTCATGGTAACAGATGATTGAATTTTTTGAATATGTACTTCTGTAATTTGATTAGGTATCCTTTTTATCAGCTGCCGATCTTCAGTGTGAAAACTAATTTTAACATCTATCGAACTAGTGCTCATTGTGTCATTTTTCTCTGGAAGTTTATGAATCAATTAATTTATTTGGAATCCATCTTACCTGTTCAATCTTTCATAATAGAAAAACCTGTAATAAACTTGATGCTTTCTGTTGAACATAAAAAAATGGAATCTTCTGAGGTAAATCATTAAGATAGAGGATTAGGTATATCCAGCCTCAGAATGAATTCAACCTGTCAGTGCAACGTATTGGAATCGAGATTCCATCATCTTCCATTGTGGAAAGCATTGCTGCTGGAAAAAAAACCTACCATCTGCATATCTTTGTTTTCCTGCATTTTGGCGTTTGAAAACACACACTGTGATTTTTTTTCCATTTAATTTCTGGCTGGCACTTTGATTTTTGATTTTTGGATGGATTGAAGTGGATTGAGTCTTGAAATTGTTTTCATCATGCAAATATCAGAAAGCACGGTAATATTATTGGGTAATATTATTGGAACCCTCTTCTGTTTTTGTAATATTTGGCATATGGTGGGAGGTAAATTTGGTAACGTGGATAGGAAATTTTTTTTTGTATTTATTGGCTTTTATCACTTGCATGTTGTTTTGCATTCTTAGATGAAATTGATAAGCACTAGAATAAATGCTAAGTGAGACAGTATGCCCAGAAAAAGATGAATTTTTGTTTTTGTTTTTCAGACAAGGAAATTCTTTTAACTGTTTGTCTTCATTTTTTATAGAACAAGTTGTTTAAGTCTGTTGAGGTTAAGTTCTATTGCTCCTATTATTTGGTTAATTGTAAACTATATGTTTGAAGTTAGGTTTAATTAAAGGAAGCCGGGGAAAATAATTCTGGTATACTTGAGTGCACCTTTGAGTATAAGAGTTTTACATAACAATGGTCCTTAATAACACTCACTTGTTGCTTGCATTAACTTCTCTGAACACAAAAATTTGAAGTACTTTTGTACTCTTCTATAGAGTACAGCGTGTAAAAGTATAAACATTAATCTTTTATTTGCATTGCAGCATTTTATAATTTTGTTTTTGGCAAATGGGGACACAAAGGGAAATAAACCCACAAATGGCTTTTTGGACTTTTGTTTACAAAAGAATAAAAAGAGGCTGGAAATTATTTCAAAATGTGCATTTGAATATGCAACAGAGTGATTGAGAATATTGCTTTAATTTTGTAGGAGCTGGTTGGGGGTTCAACTCAACAGAGAAACTGGAGGGGGATTGCCATTGCCCTATTGGTGATTCTGATCGTGTGTGCCCTTATCATCACTGCCATTATCCTTGTCACCCCAGGTATGTCCGTCTGTCTGTCTGAATTGATCTGACTAATTTGGATACAGTATTTTTTTATGAGTGAGAGAGAAAGAGAGAGAGCTGAATGAGTAAAACAATACAGAGAGAGAATTTGAGTGTTGAGATTTTTTAAGGTACACAATTTCTTCATTTATATACTGAATTCTTTATGTTGAAAGCTAGCTGAAAAGTATGATATAGGTTAATAGTATTTGTAATATCATGAGCTTTGTGGGAAGCTAAGCTCTGTAGATCAAGGGTTTGGGATTCTTTGAACACAAGTTAGAGATGGGGGAATTTAATTTGAATCAAGTGGGTTATCTTAGCTGCAGAATATTATGCTTAATTCTTCTTTGATGCTTCTGAAATGGCATCTATAATAATCATGTTATTTATTATAAATACATAGCCAGTGCCATCATCATTTAGATGTGTACTGGGATTTCAAATATAATTGCAAAGAAAAATGTTTCTAAAATATTTCTTCAATTAACAATATTTCTTCATTTAATAACTGATACTGTGGAATCATTTTTATTTGTGGGGGTCAATGTTCATGGGTAGCCAAAATTTCCCTGGTTTGTGGGAACGTAATTTCGTTGGTAGTGTAAGCGGGATAATTTTTATAACTATTAAACAAATGATTGTGTATAGGTTCGTGGGGATGTTAATGCATGGGCAAGGGTTACCCACGAAAGCCACGAACACTGTCCCCCACAAACAATGATGAGTCCACAGTAGTACTGTAGTAAATCAAAGTAACTGTTTCAATTATAATTCAGATTCTCAAAGCTAAAATTCTAGCCCCTGTACTGCACTGTGTGGTCACTGAAGGTGTCTCATAATTTAAAAAAAATGTTTATTCAGTGAAAGTATTTCTTGCCAAACCAAAAGAGCCTGACTCTCAGGTGAATCAATTGTCAATGATGTGCTCACTGCCAAGACAAGAAAGAGAGAAGAGAGAGAACTAATTCTTCATCTATGTAATTTTTTGAAAATTTCCATTTTAGCAATAGAGAGTAGTCACAAAAGTGAAACTTAATTAATCAGCAAACCCCATGCCATGAGAGTTTATGCATGTAAAGTAATGCGTGCTGGCTGTAATTGGATTTTTACTTCTGATCAAGACTCTAGATCTAGCTTTCTCCTTTTCCTCTGAAAAAGGTTGAGGATTATAGTTGTAAGCATATTCAGTCAAGCCATCAATGAAATGAAAAATTTTTTCAGTTAAGGTTGAAAACGGGTTAAATCATAATTCATAGTATTTAAAAGAGTTACATGTATATTGTATCAATCTATAGCAAGTTTCTTTTCATTATGATCTTTTCCATTAATTATTTTTTAAATTTGGGACCAAAAAAGTAAAACCATTTTATTGAAGAAATATGTTTTTTTAAAGTAAAGCAAATTGGCAAATGCAGTTGTATGGAACTTTTTAAGAACATTAAACTTGAATATCCTGAAATTAACACTTATATTTTGCAAAGTGCAATAATAGATACTGACATATGATTCAAGCTGAAACTGTTGCTGTCAACTATCTTGAGAATTGACACATTTTGCAAGTTCAATGTTAAAGTTATTCAAGTACTTATACCAATGAATTTACATAAGAATGATTTTAGTCCAATGAACACTGTTACACAAGATGTGTGATGGCACCGCATGTGACTAAAATCTGCATTATAGTCTAGTGGGAGATGAAACTTGGAAGAGTCTGCGAAAAAACCTGCTGTGAGCATCAAATTATATAGGTCATCTGATATAACAGGCATACACTACAGAAGTATATATCAACCTGTCCTTGTCAAAAAAAATAATGGTGCAAAAAACCAAATCATTATTTTATTGATTTTGTTGTAATATGTCAAAGAATTTCAATCAATACATCATTCTGCTTTATTGTTTATGTACGCTGTGACATTATTCATATGAAAGAATGAAAAAAAAATAAGAGTGCTTTATTTTTTATTTTTATTTCTTCTTTTTTTTTCTTTTTAGATATATAGATATATAGATGTTATTCCTTAGTTGCTTTTTTATTTCTGTTCAGTTAAATCTGTTATAGAGATTTTATGTTCTGTTCTGATTTTTGTAGATAATGAGAAAAAAAAAGGTATATTGCTTTGGGGACGTGATGGTTTTCACATATGATAAAAGCATATTGATATTAATCAGAGCCTTTTTTTATACTAAATGCTAGTACAGGGACTGCTTTGAGCAAAATCTAATAGCTCGCTAGTGCACCTAACATAGGCAGTTGGATTAATGCAAATGCCAGCCATGAATATTGTTATTTTTACCAAAGAAATCCATGATTTTAAAGAGAGTTAGGCTAGTTTATGTTTCTGTGAATAGAGGCCAGAATTACCTTGAAGAGAATATTTTTCATTCCCGTCAGATACTAGAATTGTTAAAATAATGCTTTGATGCTTTCAAAGTGATTGCATTAATTTAATTTGAAGAAGAAATAAGTTAACAACAATATGTCCACAACAAGTCAGAAAACCTTTTAATGTGGAGATGATAGGCAGGTTAATAGCAAGTTAATTAAGTTAGTGGATTAAATAATTTTACATATAAATAACATCATTTGTGTATATTAAATTAATTTTCTGACAATGATACTGCAACAGTATACCTTGATAATCATCTATGGCTGCAGCAAATCATCATGCACATACTGCTGAACTAGATATAGAAATAAAATATCGAAATTCTGGGCAGGGGTTTCAACTAAATTGTACATGATTTAATCAATCCACTGTAATACATAGCTTTCATATTAGAGCTAGAATTTTGTATATACCACAATTATTGTCACTGTATTAAGGAAAATGTTTGCCCACTAGTGCTTAATTAAATTAATTTTGGCCCTTTCACTCTAATTGCTTATGACAGTAGAAGAATTTAAAAATGGAACTTAAAAATAGAAAACTGCAAGTTTCTTCTCTTTTATCACAACTGTTTTAGGGCAAAAAAATCTTTCACAAAAATATAACAATCATAAAGGGGCTAAAATAAATAATAACTTAGCAAAAATGAAATGATCATGCTACGACTTTTGAACGTATTAGTTTAAACCAACTTTTATTCGTGTGCGAGAAATTTTTGCGAGGTTCATGAGAGCCTCAATGTCGTGAATATTTCTCGTCACGGACTAGTATTTGCCATATAGTTGTAATAAAAAAGAGGTGTAGATAAGGTTTGGTTGCGAAATTTAGTCGCCGCATACCAGTTCATCTCAGGTAAATTGCGAAATAAAGTCGTCGCGAATAATAGTTGGTGTACAGTACTATATCCCTGATTAAGAGATATTCAAGGTCTCTTGACAGCTAGTCAATTTTGAAGGCACCAAAATCCTTTGATTTCAGAAAATATTCATAATTTCAATTTTCTTTATTTGTAAATAATAATGCATTTATGATTTAAGCAATCAGGAACAATAAATCTGGTGTATGATTATACTGTTTAGATGACCAAATTTGTTGTTGTTGTTGTATATAATACTATTAATAATTGGACCTAGAACTTGTATCCCTTCATGTATATGAAACTATATTTTGAGTTATGGTAAAGAAATGCTCTATTATTTACATTCTGGAAATATGCTTGTCAATTGACAGGTATTGAAGAAAAGGGTCATAAAGAGAAGTTCACCTTTGAAGAATTCTTTGGCCATGACTACAAAATCCACAGATTTTCCCCTCATTGGAGGACAGGTATTTATAGAGCTTTTGATTGTGAAATTTTGAAGGGATGAAAGATCATCCATGAAGAAGTAAGAGGGTATCAGAATTACAAGAATTTCAGATTGATTAATTTTTAGTAAAGTTAGAATGATATATGGCATAAGAAATGAATTTTTTTTTTGCAGATTCATTAAGTTATGAACTTCAAGGCTATATTCTTAAATGATTCATTTAGATTAAAAATAAATAAATTAATTTCTTTGGTGTTTCATGCGAGTATGAAGGTAGGTAGCATTGCAGAAAAAATGCATAACCCACTAACGAGTACACTATTTGCAAATGATTGCTACCATCATGGTCCATATGAAACACCAAAAAAAGGAAGTTAAATAGGGATCTAAACATGATTTGAGATCAAAATTTTTAGAATTTATTTTTTCCATTTTTTTTAATGTATAAAATGATTGACTTAAGCATTTAAAATGTTTGATTAAAATTTGAACATTAAAAGTTAAGTTACAACAGTCAGAATTGATTGTTATGTAAACAAAGCTCGAGTCACTTTTGCAATTGTAAATATTTTATCAATCATAATGACTGCTATGATTAAGCTAGTAACTAAGCAAAATTACACTATATAATACAAATCGTGGAACTGTCTGAACAGGCTGGCTCTCAAAAGCTGGCATTTTGAGAGATGGACAAGAGAAAAGATGCTGGCATTTACTACAACTTCTTGGGAATCTAGTAAAGTTAATACAACAAATATGCTAATAAAATTCATGAAGGAAAGTGGCACACAATTTCAAGTCGCATTTTTTAGCTCTGCAGTGCAATAAGATTTTAGGACATCAGTAACGGACGGATCAATACTCTGGTTCTGCGGCCTAACGCCACTTATACAAGCTCTTTGAAAAAGATGTGAGCTTTTTCCAGGCTTATATTTATCGAAAGCACCCTTGTTTTTCTTGTACCATAGTATTTTGAAGACATTGATCATTTTCTGCAGCTGTGTTTGACCTGGTGTATATCTGTTAAATTAATGTGTCTGCTGATTCTCCCATGGCTATTTACTGAAGAACAGCTTGCACATAGGGAAGTTTTAAAGCGTCATACATACATGTACATACTGATAGAAGCAGATATTACAATTTCTCAAAAATTCAAAAAAATTGATGAATTAATTAATATTTTATTAAAATGATAAGAATTTTGCACATTTTCATTCTCTTGAAACCATTGCACTGCATGATGCTTGTTATTTTTGTTTTTATATAACATTTGCCATTAAATAAACACCAAAATATCACTAAGCTGGGGTTTTTTTCTATGAAGAGACGTCATATCATGCTCATTCCTGAAAACAAATGAATCTGTAGTGCAAAATGTATGCTTGTACACCAGAATCCAATCCAGCAACAGTTATATAGCCTTTGTTTTTCTCGTAGAGATTGTTGTATGCGTTACACCAGATAATACCTTGTGTCTGCATTTCTGATTAATTATGATCTTTTCGTAGCTGTAAGAACATATGTTTCTGCTTCTTTTTTTGTAATGAGGGATATATATATATACTGGTACATAGATGAGTTGATCCATGCAATTACCTGAAGCCCCTGATGACTGATGCGTCTATGCATTCCTTCTCAGTACTGCAATAGGTATCTCTCCAGCTTTGTGAAATATAACAGTGTGGAATTAGCATTATAGACCATCTCTTTGCAATCATTTACTTATAATGAAGTACAGAACAATCTAATGGGTGATCATAGACAGTATTGAACCATTCAGGCTCAAGTCGATTTAACAGTGAATGGGTTTACTAAGGAAAACAGTACATTGCAATTTTTGCTCATAAGACAGGGTAAAGAGTTAATGACGTTACATTCTTATCTCACAGCCTGCTCCTTTAATATAGAATCGCCTAAGACATGTAGATTTTACTGTTTTCAATTTTTGATAGGGTTTGTGTAGATGCATTTCAATCTAAGATGATAAAATATATCTCTTGCTCATATAATGATAATGAATTCATAGCTTTGCATCAGGCAATAGAATCAAGTCATTAACAGATTATAAGAGGATATAGTGTATATTATAATCATTATGAGAAAGCAATTTTTATGTCCTAGCTAGCCTCTAGCTGCTATTATGTAAAAGTGCAGATATTTTCGGTTTATGTAATTGGTATATGAAGGATAGAAGATCAATTTAGCATGATACATAGTGTATAACTGTTACATAGGTACAATTTATATAAATATTTTTTGCATTACAGAAATATTCACAGCAATAGTAGTTGAAATGATTAATCTTATATCAATAATGTAAGCATGCAGCTAAAAGCAGCTTGCCCAGCTTTCAATACCCCACAGCTACTAAGTACTCATCAATTCATAGTTACTGAAAGAAATCTGTGATAGCGGTATTGATGTATTTAATTGATACATTGCAAACTGTCTTGTTACATACTTGATTTCCTCAACAACTTTAGAAGGGATTAAATACAATGGAATAATAGATCCAGGTTCAGGAGATTTATAATCGATATTGATATTTGTTTCCCTTTTCAGATGAATCCTTTATCTACCGTGGCGAAGAGGGAGCCCTGCTGCTTTATAACTGTTCTTCCAACTTCTCAACAGAGCTTCTGGGGAACTCCTCCTTTGTAAGATTTATCTCCCCTTTGTAAGAATTATCTACCTTCCATTGATAGAGGAAATGATGAAAATTATTACTGGGTGTAATCTGACTGGGCATTGTGATGAGTCTTCACTTTATTAAATCCGGATATATGGATATCATTGTAATCAGCTCTTTATATTATTAGTTATCCAGGTTCAATCAAGGGTGTACAGGGATTTACCCTGGGTTGTATTCCATACACCCGAAGGCTGAAGGATGTATGGAATACAACCTGGGGTAAATGTATGTAAACCAAATGTAAATCTATGTAAACCAAATAAATCTGTTTCCAATGTCCAATCAAGGGTGTATTACACTTTCAAGATATGCCATTTACGCATTAAATGCATCGTGATGTCACGTTTTCTACGCATTTAATGCATTGTGACGTCACGGTGTTTACCCCCGGCTCAAGTTGGGTGTACAGAAATTTACACCCGGCTCATTAGCCAATCAAATGTCGTGTTGCAAGCTACATAGGAAATAATAACCTGCATTGTGATGAGACGTCACTATTATATCCAGATACAGTAAAACTCGGTTATAGCGAAGTCCTAGGGACCAATGGATTTACTTCGTTATATCCGTAATTCGTTATATCCGTATAATGAATTCATAATAATAACTATAGCGAATTCACTATACACATGCTTTCTTTCGCAAGACTACAATTTTTGCTAATTGAGGCTTAGAATGAAAATACATTCTTTTGATACCTTTAATAATCGGATGTTAATTGAAAAATTCATGTGAAAATAAATTCAAACTATTATGTTAAATGGTAATGCAAACTTTTTCAACTGTAAAGAAATTCATTATAAAAGTGTAAAATTTCGTTATTATTCCCCTCTACGGGACTCAAAATCAGTTCGCTATATCCGTAAATTCGTTATATTCGAATTCGTTATAACCGTAAAATTTTGCAACAATTTGTTAAGAATTTTACCGGGGACTCGAGAAGACTTCGCTATATCCGAGATTTCGCTATATCCGTGTTCATACTAAACGAGTTTTACTGTATAATCAGCTCTTTATAGTAACCTTTACATTGTGATGAGTTGACTTCACTGTATGATATCTGGATATATGGATATCATTGTAATCAACTCTTTATATTAACCTTTACATCGTGATGAGTTGACTTCACTGTATGATTTATATATTATACAATTATAGCCTTTTGATGAGGTCAATACATGGTTTTATAGACCTGATGAGAGTATATCGACAGAGGAAGAAGTCCGAGGTTGATATACTCTCATCAGGTCTATAAAACCATGTATTGACTGATATCAAAAGGCTATAACTGTTTTATTATAATAAATCAAAAAACCAATTCTCTTCATTCTCTTCAAGCGTTTAATAATAAAATATTTTGTTCATAATGTATAGGTGTTGATTTCGCTATTATGACGTCACAATGTCGCACGTGTCAAAACCAGTATTTTGTCATGAAAATCTATTTTTAGTATAGTGAGGTCAATAAATTTTCTATTTTTAGTATAGTAAGGTCTATAACAGAATTTATAGCACGGTCACGTGACAGCAATCGATCAATCATGTGTTTGGGAAAAATACGATATTATAATAATAGGATATATGGATATCAGTGTAATCAGCTCTTTATAGTATTTAACCTTTACATCTGTTACACATTTAATGATGAATATACATGTATAAATTGTATTAAACTTAATTATATTTTCGATAAATGCTAACATATATACTTGGGACTGAAATACTGGATATATTGATGTTTGCAGAATGAGTTGGATATGGGCAAATATGATATCTCAGAAGATTTGAAATATGCCATGCTGTCATATGATCTGAAAGGGGTGAGTACATTTCATTTATTTACCTAGTTTTAGCTCATCTTTCCTAAATAATTTTAACAGATTAGAAAGTGAGATTTAAAAAACACAAATATTATCCATGTATATTTATAAAGCTGTATGTCTAAAACAGTTGGGTTTTTTTTAAACCTTAAAAATTCGTTAAAATTTCTTACACCCTTATTTACAGATTTACAGACACTCCAAAAAGGGCAAATATAGAATCATCGAACTTAAGACAAGGTATTTAGCCCCGACATTGTTTACAGTGAAATATGTGACATATTTTTATTTACCATATATATTTGTCTCCTTCTTTGATTGAAATTAATTAATATAATTACAGAGTGCCAAAAGAGTTTGATCCTCTGGGAAAGCAGATGTACCAGTATGTTAGCTGGGCTCCCAAAGGGCACGCTGTGGTGAGTACAGGGTGCAATGTTACTTGTCTACCCATAACTCCAGATTGAGTGAAGTCAGAAATGCTTTTTTCCTTCCGTTTAATAAAAATAAAATCATGAGTTTCACATGGATGAGTCAATTCTAGATTGCTATTGATTAAAGTTTGATTTTTAAATTTAATAATTTTAAGCCACTGCTTAGTAAAACTTAAGGGAGACAGGACACCTATCACGTGACTTTCATTGCAATGATACTTTGATGTGCTAACTCTATTATGACGTCATAATTGATTTGATTGTATGATGCTATGATGTGATTTATCCATTATGACATCATACAGGATTTGATAGATCTTTTTCCTGTACTCAACGACTCTAAAGTAGTCATTTTCACAACATGAGATGGGGGAAATTTAAAATTTTAATTTTAGAAATGTAAATGTATAAAATCATAAACGATTAATATAATCAGGTATATATTCTGATAATGGTCCGTTCATGTAAATTGATAAATCTAAATAATGCATTACTTTTTGATAGTTTAAAACAGAAATTGTCACAAAAGGTCATAATTCCAGAATAAGGGGTATGGGTGATTCCTATTGTAGTATCTCTCATGAATGGCAAGAAAGTGGCCATGAAAATTTTATAAGTAATAAAGTGCATGCTAAGGTTGATATATGAAATTTTGTTCAAAAATTAATTGACAGGTTTTTTTGTGCCATCACATTTTGTTCAAATTTAGAATCAAAAACACCAAAATTTGAAGCGAGGATTTGAGCAATATTTTGATAAAATTATGATATTGCTATGTAAAAAGCCCAGTGTTGTAATTGATTTTGAAACTTGTTTCCATTCTTAATATTAATGAATATAATTTGCAAATAAATTCCATCAAATGAAATAATTATTGCAGAAAATTGAAATTGTTAAAAAAATTCATAATGACAGACCAGGGGGGTAATTCCTCCAGGGGGATAATTCCTATCAAAATATCTCCCTTGCAAGATAAGAAAGCAGTCATGAAAATGATGTATATGTTGTAGTGGACATCTAAATCTAAACATGCTAAGAAAAGCAAAAAATTTTATTGACAAATAATTTTACACTGCAACGTCCTGTTCCCCCTTAAATGTTTATCAATATCAGTGTTGTACTTTGTCTTTGTTTTATTCCTAAAGCTGTTCAATTTTTATTGAAGTGTCAAAGCTAATAATGAATCTCATATAATTCCTCCCTAGATCTTTGTACAAGACAATAGTATCTACTATATGTCCGACCCCTGGGATCATCAATCAACACTGGAGGTTATAGAGGAAGACTCAGGCTCAAAAGAGATATTCAATGGCATTCCTGACTGGGTGTACGAGGGTAAGAATAATGTATATGTATTCTATACCATACATAAATAGGTGTTAGTGATTAACAACTCTTTAGTTGCTCTGAACTTGGACATCAACATCAGTTTGCCATTTGTGTCTAGAAAAAGTATAATTTCAAACTTAAAATTTGTCAAACCTTATATTTGTTATCTTTAAAATACATGTAAGAGTGCCACTATTATCTATGGGAAAAAATATCTTGAGAAACCAAATGTGTGAGGGGATGGATTAAGGGTGATTTGACAACAGATAAACGAGCACTTACATTTTACCTACTATTAAATCTTACTCTTTCAATTAATTGCTATAGCCTACCTATATCTTAATAATGGTTGTTTTGTGAATCTTTCCAGAGGAAATCATATCAGCTGACAACGCTATCTGGTGGTCTCCACAGGGGGACAAGATCCTGTACGCAGTGTTCAACGACTCCAGGGTGAGGCCCTACTACTACCCATACTACGGCCAAGAAAGCGACGCTTATGGAACCGACATGAGAATTTACTATCCAAAGGTACATCTAAAAAATATTGATTTCTAAAAAAGAATAATTCTAGGGAAGGCAATTTAAAGAGAAATTTTAATTTTATAGTGCTATATTACCTTGTGAAATGTTACATTTATTTCTTGAGTAACTTATGAATTTGCTTATTTATCTTTCTTTTACAAAATGTGAATTCTGTTTTTCAGCCTGGCTATCCCAACCCAACATTTACTCTTAAAATCCGAAAGCTTGGCTCCAGCAACCAGACGGTGACCTTGAAACCTCCCACAGATTTTAAAGACATGTAAGCTATTGAAATCTTCATTTAACCAAAAATCTCTTGACTCTTTTAATGGACTCATATCTCAAGACTAGATGATTTCAAGTTAATTTTGTCAGTTATTCAAATTTATCTCATACGTGTGGTTAATACTACCCGTGTGATAAATCTTTGCTTTATCAAACGGGTGATGCTTTATCAAACACTTCTGGTCCGAACTATTTTTGACACAGCCCCTCGCATCAACGCTTCAGTGACCTATTTTTGAAGATTTGCTAGTTTTTCAACATAACTATATCTACTACCAAAGATTGATATCAAATGGATTTTGTCAAAGATTTAAAATACAAATATGAAGGAAAACAAATAAATGTATAGCATAGGCGTTGAAACCAGGGGGGGGGCTGAACCCCCTTCCTCCCCCCTACTTTTTTGGCAAAGTTATACATAACCATAACCAAAGACCTTTTTATTGCTTGTCAAGATTTTTGATAAATTTAGCCCACCCCCTCCCTCCCACTTTCAATTTGTTTCCGACGCCACTGTGTAGTTTATTAAACTGCAAATCACGTTAGCTATCAAGTTCATCCTGATGACGCGATGAAAACAGAATGCTTTGGTTGTGTTATATATAAGAACTTACCGAAATAATGTTTCTTAAGACTTTTATTCCACCACCAGTAAGCATCCTTATTCACTATTTTCAATTTCGAGTCATTAAGCTGGTGTTGTTTTATAAAACATATCAACAACTGTTCCTCGTTCGAGTCAATTCAAACTAACGAGCATTCGCAACTTTGTGTATGTCAACAAACTTGATTATTCAAGTCTTCTGATCAGTATTTCCATTTAACCAAAAGATTAAGCTCTAAGAAAAATTATTTGGAGCTAAAAAATTATTTCAAGGTTTATTTCAGTGAAACTTTACACTAAAACAGCTAGATTTATCTTCGAAATGACGTACTAAATTGTATTGCGCAAGGTTACAATAACTGCATAACACAATGTTGCATCATCGTTTTTTAACTTTGAAAAATTATCAATTCGGGTCATGAAGGGACTGTCTCAAAAGCTTCATAATATAAATCAAATTGTATGAGATAAATAGAACATCTATAATTGAAATAGTTATATTCGCTCGGCAAGCCTCGCGAATATATACACCATTTCAACTCGTAGGATAAAGCAAATATAAAATCACACAATATAGATATCCTCTATTTATTAAGCAAGAGTTGTATACTCTTTCGATGCAATAATATTTTGTTTGTTTTTTTTTTTACAGTGAACATTATTTCACAACAGTTACGTGGATAGACAACAATTATGCCTTAATTTCTTGGTTAAATCGTGCCCAAAATAAAACTATTCTGACAATCTGTAGTGCTATGAATGGAAAATGCAAAAAGGCAAGTGGTTAAGCATTCAGTGTAAGGGAGAACACTCTTTAGTATCCAAATAACTTTTCTTTGCTCAAAAGTTTTAAGTTAAAATCTAAAAACACAAAAGTTTAGAAATTTAATAGGTGTTTGTTTTAAAATTGATTTTGCATGAATTGGAATTATGTTCCATTTTGCCAGGGATTTATGGTATTACTGGATTTTTTTTTTTTTTTTTTTTTTTTTTTAGAATCAAGAGGAAGAGAGTAGAGGAGGTTGGATTGATCTGGTCAGTATATGAACAATAGATTATTTTTTTGACAAAAATATAGGAGAAATTTAATTGTCTATTTAGTGTATGTCATTTTCAAAATGTGAGTAAATTATAATATTTAGAATTTTATTTTTTCCCCTTCTGATAATACAGTAAAACACACTTATAACAAAGCGCCAGGGACGAGCGATTTTGCCTTGTATAAGCGTAATTCGTTATATCTGTCAAATTTACAACATTTAATCATTAGTCACAGGGAATGAAAAACACTTCGCTGTAAGCGTCAATTCATCATAAGCGTGTTCGCTATAACCGTGTTTTACTGCATATTCCATAAAACAAAAAAGCATGCAGTTTTAAAAAAAATGGTAAGCCCACTGTCAATGGGGAATAGGGCAAAAATAGAAACAGGAGTGAAACACTTCTTAGATACAGTAGTTCATTTAGGAAATGGCAAATAGTGTTAATATACAGATCGATGCATGATTCTAAAATATCATGAGTATGGTAATATTAAGATAAGTGTATGAATTAAAGGAATTTGAAATCCATATTGCAAAGACTAATGATATTTTCTTTATCGTTTAGTACACTCCCCCCACAGTGAGTCCCAATGCGGACTGGTATTACATGATCTTTCCGCGGCAAGAGGCTGAATCGGGCGCTTTTAAGCAGATCCTGATGGTAGAAGCCTCCGTGAGTACCATGAAGCAGGTTTGTTTTTGTAGTCACAGTTTTGTATTTTGGTTCAGTAACTTTTCTGTTGTTACTTAATATTGTCTATTTATAGAGTCTTTTTACATAACAATTGCATAATGACTGATTATAGATTGAAATACTAGCTACAGGTGTATGAATTGTTCACTTTCTAAGTTATGTTTCTGTATCTGATGCCGCTTTGCCTACTACATGTAAAATGATTTGAATGACTGTATCATGATTATATAAGGATATATAATATAATATTATATATCACTGAATTTCGTGAAGGCAATTTCAGGTAATATAAAGCATTATTTAGTGTTTTCAAGACTAATTTTAGAATTAATAATGTACGTCTTGTAGCTATATCATAAACATAATTATAAAAGTATAATACTAAATACCCTATATAACATGTAAATCAACCTGTATTTTACTAAACATGCAATCATGTGAATGTATATTTTCAAACACATACTAGAACAAATTCCCTGTGGATTCCCAGCTATTGGTAGATTTTATCATTTATTTCATTTTATTATAATCCCTTGCACCTGACAGATTTTGCTGTCCACTTTAGAACTCTTTAAGAGAGCAAAAAGAGTCTGAGAAGTTAACATTGTCTTATATCAGAATGAGTTTAGTATACTGTACCTGTTCTGGTATCTCCAAATGGAAGCAGTAAAACAATAGAGCCCCCTGTAACAATTAATCTAATTGACAATAAAGTGGCTCCAGCAACTTTATATCAAACTGAAAAAACTGACCTTGCATTGGTTATTCTTGCATATAATTCAAACTGTGTAGCCTAGTGTATTACTTATTTAAAATCAAGGTCATTTATAGCCGCAGAGGTTATATGTGTTAATATTTTTAATCCAATGAAACTCATGCTTTAAACTATCACATTGATTGATCTTTTGAACAAAAGGGGGGGGGGTTACTGTATCAAAGAAAATATGCTTTTGAAACTTTTTGATGTGAAAGGTCAAGGTCAAAATCAAAGTTCAAGGTCATGCATATTACTTGCCTGTAGAGGCTAGCTTTGTTATGGAGGGGAGGAAGGGTGATAAAGGAGATGGGTTAACAATAGATTTTGGATATCTCATCTGGCATGGGCATCTCTAAATTTAATATTGTGATTGGAGCCCAGAAAGATTTACCGGACGGTCACAACAATTTTGAATCTAAATTTACTGTTTTTTCTTGCTATCGCATATATGCTCCTTAGTAAAGAACTTCTATTAAGTTTCAGACACATTTTTTTATTATAGTCAGGCTTTCAGTGTATTAATTCAGCTAACCATCTTTTTTCATAATCCCTGTATTGTTTTTAGATTATAGTCTTAACCCAAAGTACATGTACTTTTTTATTTATTTTGAATATGCATTTTTCTTTAAAATATAGTATATAGTAAAGTTTTTGAAAATATATCAAAGACTTGCTGCTCAAATTAATTTGCTTTTGAAAGCTGAGATTGAATTTTGTTTAAAAATAGCTGAACATTACTACATTGTGTATACAGTCAATGTAGTACCTTTCATGTAAGGAAGAATGATACTTTGTCAGTGGTAATATTAACATGTTTTCCATTCATGTTTCAGCTTGATCCTACTCCTGCTCAAAAGAAATTCCGAACCGTCGGAACCTCTGATGTTATGGAGATTGTGGGTATTGACGCTGAGAGTAATCTTTTGTATTTCATTGGGGTTCCCAATGGGGATGCAAGAAAGAGGCATTTATATAGGTATAAGTTTCTATTAATTACAAGATTAAAATGAAAAAAATTTAATTGTAGTAACCTGGCCTGCATGCAGCAATCTTTACAGATTAAAAACATCAGTATATTTTGATAGAGAGTAGTTCTATCAACTTGTATTTTGTATTATTTGTGAATTTTGCAGTGTGAGTACCAAGATTACAGATAATGATATGCGGGTGACCTGCCTGACCTGTAATTACAATCCAGATTGCCAGTATGTGTCCGCCAGTTTTAGCCATTCCGGAAAATATTACGTCCTTGGATGTTTGGGCCCAGCAGTGCCATATTTTGTACTGAAGTCAACAAAATCTGCAATGGGTATGTGATCATTTAATCTTCTTTATTTCCACAAAATGTGTAAGGAAAAAACTTACAAGTCCAGAACTAATGGAAGTTATTGCCCACCTTAAATTACACGTGTTTTGCATGGATGTGACAGTAGCTCTACGGTCTGTCGATCTGAAGGTGCCTGTATAGCTACAGTTTTGCAGCTAGTATCTGATAGTGTATTGTTGTATGACTTAATGTATGCTAGTAATATGAATGTAGTGTAATCAAGTATTTACAATAAACATTTTCACTGACAAAATCCAATTTTTAATAAAAATCTCAAAATTTAGATGCCAATTCTACTGGTAAGTAATTGTAGAGAGTCAAAAATGACAATAGAGATCAGTACACTTTCCTTTTTTTCTTAATTCACAAAAGCTATAATTGCTTCTTCTTTCTTTAAATTTTTATACATTATTGTATTCTAGTTTTGAACACCCTTTGTGTTTGTACATGAATTACGTCACTTTAAGTTGGAGACAATGACAATGACAAATATATCAATCATGACAATCAAGGGTATAGATTCTTAGTATTGTGCTGTGATATAGTTAGTACATGTAGTAGATGATTCATCAAAACATGGACCTACTTGACTAGCTACTTGTAGGAATTGAAATTTCACGCAACTTCTAAATTGTTTCATATACTATAGGGATAAACAATTATGTAATTAAACAATTTTTGTACTGCACCCAATATGCATGTAAAGCTGGCAAACAATCACATTATATAAAGCATTGCATTTCAACACATTTGGTCATGAAAGCAGTATATTAACTTGTAAGACAGTTCTGTCTATTACTTGTACATGTATAACAATTTATAAAGTATTGGACACATAGATGTTTTTTTACCAAGATTTTACGGACCCTGTATGCTAGAAATATGCTTAAAATTTAATACTGTATGATAGAGAAAAATCAATGTATTTGAAGAATTCAGTAGAAATGCCTTGAGTAAAACAGTGAACATGACCCATTCACTTAATTTTATAATAGATCAGTACTATGACTCTGGTTTTATACTGGTAAGATTAGGATGAAGTAAATACATGTAGTATCGTTTCACCTTCAAATGTTTGATTTTGATTCCTTCTTCATTATTTTTTATATTTTCTTTTGTCTTTCAGAAATTACATTTGAAAACAATGACCATTTGAAAAAGAAACTGGCGAATAAAGCCCTGCCTATTATTGAATATGTCAATATTCCTATCGATAACAAAGAATGTAAGTATCAATTAAAGCCTCTCCCTCATACCTGGACATGATTGAATCAATTTTCATAACAAAAACTGTACAATAAAATAGGTCTAAATAATGATCTTGAATATTGTTTGACCATATTGTTGTCAATGGCACAGAAATTAAGTGAAAGGCAATCAATGTCATCCCTTCATTATCCGATTCTTTATTGGGAAATATTTACCTGTTGATTATATGAACATCTCTCTCTCTCTCTCTCTCTCTCTCTCTCTCTCTCTCTCTCTCTCGTTATAATTTTATTGTTAGCTTTGTTTCTCTTTTGATTTAAAACTCTGATGCTAAAGAGGGCTGGATGATGCTGGCCATTTTTAGACTGTATCAACCTCCTTAGAGGAACTTTGTATAAAGATATTGGAACAAACTTCAAGTTTTAAATCTAAAATATTAGGAATTTTTCTTTACTGAATAATAATTTATCAGGCTAAAATTTTAAGGTAGATCTGATGGTTATTTTGTTGACCATCCAGTCGCCTTAAAATTAATGAATAGCAACAATTTAAACTGCTTATAAGTTTAATTGTGTGAAACCTTTGTTTTCAATAGCAATGTATGCAAAAATGCTGCTTCCTCCCTTTCTGGACCAGAAGCAGCACTACACATACCCTCTTCTTCTGAGTGTGTAAGTGAAAATCTCATTTATTTTTTAGTTTATTGCATTAATTCAATTAGATTTTCGTCCTCAATAATGCAAAGTCATTTATTTTTAGCTATGGAGGTCCTGATACTCAGAAAGTGACGTACAAGTTTCAGTTGGGTTGGGAGGATTACCTGGTCAGCTCCAAGAACTACATTGTGGCATACGCAGATGGTCGCGGGGGTGCAGGGAGAGGACAGAAGTGGCTCCATGCTAACTACAAGAATCTGGGGTCCTATGAGGTTACTGATGCCATCATTGCTGGAAGGTTAGCCACAGAACTCATACTTTCCATTATAAATGTACCTTTAATCATCAAGCTTGCAATTATATGACATACACTTTGTTTTTACTATCTTTTTTTCTTCAAATGTTTATATATCACCCCTTTGCATATACCTGGTAACTATATTTGTAGTCAAGGTTTGGGGCTCTGTGGATTCTAATCTACAGATAACAAAAAGAGGTCTTTTTTCAATAAAAATTATACACTTTGTTATTTCATTAGCATTTCTACATCTTTGCGCATCTCTAGTACATGTTAATTATCACATTTCATAAAATCAAAATCATATGCATGTGATTAAAAAATATCGATTTAAGAGCTGCTTTGAAAAAAAATGAAACTTTGTTTTTTCTTTTAGGTATTTTAACGAAATTTCCTATGTGGAATCCAGCAAGAAAGCTATATGGGGATGGGTAAGTTCATGTACAATTACATGTAGTTAAAGTGTACTGTAGATTCCTATTTTTACGTGAAGACTTAATTCCGTGATTCAACATTTTGCATCAAATAACGATAATATAAAATTGCAAATGCCGAATTTTTATCATTTACTTTACATCTGTCTGAAAAAGGGAGATTTTAAAATTCGCGAGATGTGGTTCTCGCGATTTTACACAGATATTAATTCCACATGTTTAATTAGGAATCTACGGTATTTCACAAATGTTTGCATCGTTCCTTAGAGCAGTGAAATCTTAACATCAAATCTATGATTCAATCCTTCTTAATCTTTTTATTAAGTCGTATGGTGGATATACAACAGCATCTGTTATTGGTCAAGGAGATGGACTATTTGAGTGTGGAATTTCTGTAGCACCTGTTACAGACTGGCATTACTATGGTAACATTCGTATGGATATTGTTTATGATATTGACTTATTAATGTTTTGTAATTTTGCATGTTAAATAATTTACTTTTTTATCTTATTTTTTCAGACTCGGTATACACAGAGAGATATATGGGCATGCCACATGAAAACGAAATAGGATACACGGTATTTCTTTTGAATTGTCATTGATTCTGTAATTGAGCTCTGTAGTTATATTTTACTTTTAAAAAGAATCTAAAAGTTTGACTATTGCTGAAGAAAATTTATACCACTGAAATTAATTAGCATAGGAAAACTATAGAATGTATGTTTTTGTTTCCTCTGTTTTGCAGAACTCCAATGTGTCACAGTATGCTGCAAAATTTAAGAATGTGAAATACATGCTGGTTCACGGAACAGGCGATGGTGAGTAGTTCATGTATCTATAGTACTGAATGAAGCTTAACAATATTTAAACTTGAATTATTAAAATGTGAGCATTTGTCCAATATATAACCATTAAATTTTGAAGCCAAAAATTCTTTGTATTAATTCTAATACTGAGTATTCTTAGATTTGACCTTTGACCGTTGTAGATAATGTGCACTTCCAAAACTCGGCCCAGTTTATGAAGGCTTTGGTGGAGAAAGATGTTTTCTTTAGGCTCCAGGTAAGGGGAACAACTCAAGATGGATGCATTATTTGGAAGATGCATTTATCTTAATACCATTAAGCCAAATTGGTTTACGAATGTTCAGTGGACTGAAAAATGAGTTGGAATAATGTTTACAAAATCACAAACTTTAAACTTTAGGTATTCAAAAATAAGATTATTACAAAAGTTACTAGACACTCCCTGCACTGCAATTATCATCTTAATGTTGATGTTCAGGAACTATATATCATAAGACATCACAGAAATGCTTTGATTTTTGAGACATTCTATTGCAGGTTTACACTGATCAACAGCATGGTCTGAGTGGAGGCAACACCAAAAAGCATTTATATGAAAGTATGGAAGACTTTCTGGGTGAATGTTTTGAAGGGGTTTCCAAAAAATTTGAAATGAAACAAAAGGAACATGAGAAAACACAAAAACAAGAACCTGTAGAGTGAGACACTCTGGTCAACCAATCATTATCCAAGAGAATGTTTCATGCAAAATCAACCAATCAGCCCTTTTTTACATTGAAGATTATAAATGAAAAGTCATTTTTGATTGGTTATCATATGAGTTACAAAAAGATCAAGATTCCCCAAACAGTTCTTAATGTTGCTAAGCAACATGACATCTACACAGGTGCTATAGAAAGTGAAAATTAATGAATGAACTGTATGCTGATTTGAATCAAGCAAGAATTTTCAGTACGTACGACATTTTCTTGGGAAGAAAAAAACAAAAAAGCACAAGACCAGACATTGTAATGAGACTGGCACAGTGTATGTATATACCTACATGTATTTTGCATCAGTATTTAGATATTGTGAATGGGTCAATAAAAGACTCGAATGAAGGTACAATGCATGTGTCGTAAATGACCTATAGATTTAAAATATGACAAGTGTGATTAGAACATTTACTCTATATCACATTTTTTTCTATCTGAAAATTTGCCTTAACTAATATGGTAGTAATTTAAAACTTGTATGTCATACATGTTCAATAATAACATAGAGTATAAAAGTATTCTGAACAAACTATGGTCTTATATGAATTCATAATAATGTGTCTATATATATTAATTATGTATCTGTTTGGTCCAAATCATGTTGTGAATTGTGATCACATCTTTTATTCATCAATCATCTGAAAACAAAAATCAAAGAAGATGCTTCCAGACATTTTTGAATGTACTTAGCACGACTATTGATGTTTCCTATACCTATAGATGTTAACTTTCATTGTTAATGGATTTAATATTGAAATGTTCTTTTGTCAAATACCATGTTACTGATCAATAAATCGTTGCTGTACATATTATTTATCAACTATCAGCTAGAAATTGTAAATACAAATTTGAGGAATTCTTTGTTTTGCAGGTTATTTGAATTTTATTACAATATAACATGGCATTGTAATAGTGTAGTACAATATAGCATGACATTACATTTGTTTGATAGTAAATGGAAACAATTTTTTAAGGATACATGTTAAACGTTTGCATTTCCCTTATATGGACAATGTATGAATGAGTGGTTATTATTCAAACTTTAAGCTTTAACCATTTTTTAAAGTATAATTTCTTTTTGGATGCCAAAAAAACCCTCATAATGTTACTATTTCTTTATTTTTCTCAAGGATTTCTTTCCAGATCGATATTCTTGGATTTTTCCATAATTCATTTCTTAGAGAAATGAACACTTTTTGTTTCTTTAAATTGATCTGCAGATAAAACTTTTGGTAAATGTAAATTACCATATATATAAGTACAAGTACCAAATTATGTACACCTTTTTATTTTTCTTGATTAAGAGCAATAGTATTAAGGGCATTTTTTGCAAAATTTTAATAATTGTTGTTTTATCCTTTGTTTTGGTTTTTACTTTAGAGAGGACAGAAAGCTGTTTTTGCTCAGAATATTAAGACTTTTAGACAAGATGTAGTCTTTAACAATTTTCGCGAAACCAAGATGATTATTACTGGTTTGAAAGTGTCAGTGTACACAGCAGAATTTTGTTGTTGTAATTCTGGCAGTGTGCAAGTGTTTTCTGTCATTATACTTGGGTGCAAGGAATTCCTGTCTTTTTACTTTTAATTTTATCCCCCTGTGAGATGAGATGTATTGTCTGTGATTTTTTATTCTTCTTCTAGTGAGAGTTATTTATACAAACATTCTGGTGTGCGAGAGAAATGGAGTCAGGATTTTTATCTCCCTCTATCCCGTTAGACTTTCTGTAACTTTTTTAACTGTAGTGTGTTACTGTTTCACCAATTAAGTCTCATGATTTTTATTGTTACACCTTTATATGATTGTTATGACAGTTCTAGTGTCAACTAATAAAATGGAGATGACAACCACAACGTGTTCCTCTATATTGCATAAATTAGCTATCAAATTTGCCAGGCCAATGTTCTAAGGCTGTAAGAAATGACAGGTTTGTGGGGATGTAATTTCGCAAGTTTACTGTCACAGTAAGAACTAGAACTGTCCTAATGGGACTAATACCCCCACAAGGCTAATTTCAAATGGGACAAATAATTGAATTGTATAATAAAGGTTTGCGACACATAGATAAAAAAAAATTCTAGAATCGTAAAAAACTAAATTAACAAAGAATCAAAGTACTGAAAGTACTGTAAGACGGTGGCGTCGTTTGATAATTATGTATGATAATTATTGTCGTCGAAAACCCGCGGCCAGTATCGCATACATGTACTAATGCTTAACGCTTACATGCACAACTGGTCGTGAGTTTCCTACATGGATAACTATGTGGAAATCGTAGTTGTGTAATCTCAATTTACACTTTACAAAAGCTATGTCTCTTGGCCGTCGTCTTTGGGGGAAAACCCGTAGATTTATTCAGTAGCCTTTGTAGTATAGAAGTTTGCATATATATATTTGTATTTATATCGTTTGACATTAAAATCCGTTTTTGGTATGTATTTTGTTTGCCCCAGAATGCCTCATTCAATATGTGGGTTGCCACCACATATTGAATGAATAAATAAAATTCAAAGCGATTTTATCACAATACGCCCAAATGTATAAAGAAGGGACATTTGTGGGTTTTTTTCTTTAGACTTTTGGGTTGACCCCGCAAAGGGGAACAACTTTTGAAAAGTGAGGATTGGACTATTGTGCTTTAAAGGTATTGTAGATTTTTCAAAGTAACGAGAACAAACAAGGCTTTGGTATGATAAAATACTTGTCAGGTTTTTACTAACTATTTGGGCATACATGTATGTTTATTTTCCCTCTCGACAGAATTTTCCCTCAATTTCTTCACAGGGAAAAAGTTGCAGTCTCGTGGGCCAACACACTTACTTTAATTTGTCTTCATAGCCAGTTAATACATGTAGGTGTATAGAAAACGGAATGAGTTTACAAGAACATGTTTGATAAAACTGGAAAATGCTTTTTGAATGCACGTCATCATGAAACCGCAGAGTCAATCAATATTTTATCTTCGACTTCGAGTGGTTTATTTCCATTAGCTCACAACAAAAGTGAATGAAAATTTGAAAAGAAAAATCATACAATATTCAGTCGCGGCAGTTTCATTAACCAACGTTTTAAAGTACATTTGTTCTATTGTATTTAGCTGTTGATTAATTCCAATCATTTGAATGAATTCGGGATAGTCACATGTATAATTATTTTATTGCTTCTCAGTACACTTTAAAACGCATAATTTACTTGCTACATTTAACTTTTCTAGTATAAATACAACAAACATTTATTAATTATTCACCAAAACATTTGCTTTACATAAGGCCTTAATCAGTTCCTTTGTTTGGAAATGACATATTTGTTTAATCCTGCATTTAATATGCGAGATTTTGAAGAATCTTTTTTATATTTTCATTTTAAAAAACTACGTGTAATGTCAGGAGTTTTGCACTAATATGTATAATTTTTACAAGGTCTTCAATTTGCATCCGATTTGATTTTTTGCAGTAAAATAATACTGTAAATGGGACATGTTGGGACATGTCCATAATATAATAAGAGCGTACAAGCAAAGGACTTTTCATTATAAAGTTTAACCTATGATCTCTAGATCATTTGTGTACAAAGGTATGTCTTCTTTATCAAAAGAGGACTCAAAAGATATGGACCCTGAATAAAACTGTTTATAATTATACATGTTTATTTCCAAAGCCGTGTGATGCTTGACCTTTCCTCCATCCCATAAAATTAATGGCAATATTGGTAAACTATTCCGCACCAGATTTAAGCAAAATGAGCAAAGAAATAAATGTTTTCAGGGATCTTTTCAATTTCTCCAGGTCACGAATAAAATAGTAGTGGTAAAATGAAATCTAATGTTTTAACAGGATTAATCAGTTTTTAAAACACAAAACAAACAAAATCCAAGTTGAACGCACGTTTTTCTGAGCCGTACATCTGTGTATATTTTCATTTTATTCGTTGCATGTACTAGACAATAGATCTAGGGTTCGCAAATCTCGGCAATATTTCCGAAAAGCTACAGTTTAGTAGCTCAGTAGAATACTACAGTCATCTATGAAGCACATTCTAGCATTGCGTTGAGTGATGACACTATCTAACCGGTGTGTACTAGTATTTAAGATTCCGATTGACGCATTTATATAGACCCACCCATTTAAAAAAGCATGTTGAGAACATGATGCTAACACACGGAAACAAATGCTGAAGAAAGCTCATAATAAAGTTGTAATCGCGAGTTAAAAATTACAGAGTTTATTTGAGAACAAACGGGGCGATGTTTACGTACATGTAACAGTTAAAAAAAAAAGCAAGGACGGGCGCATATGGAGAAAAGTCACAGATCGTACCTCGCTTATCGTATTACGTTATTCAGTTTACTGTGAAAAAATTCGTCAGAAACTGTTTAGTGAACAAATATATTTTACATTACCTTTCACAATGTACCATACATGTATATGGAATATCGCATGAGTTGAACCGATTGTTTTTCCTCACAAAAAGCTAGCGCTTGCTGCAAAATGGAGATTCACGGGTTTACACGCCGTGAAATCCATAAGACGTTTTACAGCATATATCTTCGATTCCTTACAACAAATCTTACTGGAAATTTTTGAAACATCGTCACCAGGTCCGTAAAATGACGAAGTGTGGTGTGTTTATATACATATAAAACTGTGTGTGAAATGGCGACTCGATTTGCACGCGAGTTTTACAATCCGAGGTCGATGAGCGTGTTTGAGAGAGTAGTCATTGTAGAGCGTCAACATCAGTAGTAATTATTGTCTGATGAATATTGAGGTGCATGTAACAAAATTAATGATTCTACAGACTGAGGGGGTTATAAAATAAGGTTGATCACAGATCAGTCCAAAATTGAACATGTTTGTATAGTAAATTTCAAGTTTTTTGCATGTTTGAAAACACATGCACACTTGTAGAAGAAAGTGTGCCATCGATCGGTTGAAGTTCAATAAAATGTAATTTATGTAATATTCATTGTCAGTATATGTTGTGAATTCTTTGGAATAAGCTACAACAAAATAAATACTGCCTCAACTTAACTTGATGCGTTGAAAATGATTGATCATGAATTTCTCGATGAAGCATAATTGCTGAAAAATGAAATGGCAAACCCGTTTAAATAGTGTGTTTTTGACAATTGTTTACACCATAAAAAAGACATGATTATTGTGAGAACTCTTGGTCAATTATCGCAGTGATATAATTTTTGGAGTCAAACTTCACATCTGGCAGTTGGTGCATAAGTTATCAATACCGCGTAAGCAGACAGGGAAACGGCTCATTAAAAATAAGACACAATTTCATAAATTATTTAAATGTATGTACAAAATAATTAGTAGCTATAATGCTTAAAATATCTAATAAGATTTAAATTAGTTCTCAAACTGAAATCGACAATCGGTAAAACATCGCCAGTAACTCTGCATACCTAACAGAGTTATCGTTCCTAATCCGCTAGGGTCCCCGTGAGAAATACCCTTCCGGCCAGGACGATAGCAATAGACAGTGGCTATTTATAGCCACCGTCTAAAAATAAATAAAATCAAAATTTTCAAAACTTCACTGTAAATACATATGTATAACAGTAATACATTTACAAATTTATGTATCTGGTGATATTTTTTTATTTCATTGTTTTAAAGAAAAACCAACAAAGTGACAATAACATGAAGCAGTATTAAAATAACCCCAAAACCACTGCCCATTTTACAGATTGTCAATTTTCCCTAAACCCATCCTCCATCTAAACCATGGCTCAGATAATGGCCCCCTTGGGACAACTGAATTCAGCCACACTTGTCTCTGATGTTCTTATTAGCTCCTAAGAATTTATCAATGACAAACAAAAATTTTGCATTGTCAGTTGATAAAATATTTAATTTTAAGTATTCGGAGAGGGCGGTCTAAGTTATGGAACTTGTGCCCAATTTTGTACAATGAAAATATGTTCAAAATCAAAATACTTATAAAAAATAAATTAAGTTAAGAAATAAAGACAAAAAACCTCCATTTGGATGTATTAATATAAATATATTTTAGAGTGTTTACTATTAATTAATTAATAAAGTCTGTAAGGATTACCTCCTTACTTTTCAACATCAGTGTACAATATATAGAATAAGGAAAATGAAAACTGTCATAAAATCATTAAATCTTGTCTGATCTTAAAAAAAAATTGCAGGTGCACATCTTCAGATGGTGTTCAACATATGTACAAATTTTCAGACTGTTCCATGCAGTAGTAAAAAATTCTATAGGGGGGACAAAGTTGCGTCTACAGACAGACGGACAGACAGACAGACAGACGGACAGGGTGAAACCAATATACCCCCTAAACTTCGTTTGCGGGGGTATAAAAATATGACTCCTGTGTTATATGTAAATATGTATCAGCAAATTCTACAAGCAATGAGCAACCACTAACGGTGAAGATTTAAAATATTTAGCGGTGGAACCTTACTTCCTTGTCTCGTCCATATTTATTTTTAGCTCACCTGAGCTGAAAGCTCAAGTGAGCTTTTCTGATCACATTTTGTCTGTCGTCCGTCTGTCTGTCTGTCTGTCCGTCTGTCTGTCCGTCTGTCCGTAAACTGTTCACATTTTCGACATCTTCTCAAGAACTACTGGGCCAATTTCAACCAAACTTGGCACAAAGCACCCTTAGGCAAAGGAGATTTAAAGTTGTGAAAATCATGACCACGCCCTTTCTCAAGGGGAGTTAATAAGGAATTATTGAAAATTTTTGAGAAATTTTCAAAAATCTTCTTCTCAAGAACCATTTGGCCAGGAAAGCTGAAACTTATGTGGAAGCATCCTCAGGTAGTGTAGATTCAAAATTGTGAAAATCATGACCCCCGGGGGTAGGGTAGGGCCACAATGGGGGGTCAAATTTTTACATAGGAATATATAGAGTAAATCTTTAAAAATCTTCTTCTCAGAACCTAATCAGCCAGGAAAGCTGAAACTTGTGTGGAAGCATCCTCAGGTAGTGTAGATTCAAAGTTGTGAAAATCATGACCCCCGGGAGTAGGATGGGGCCACAATAGGGGGTCGAATTTTTACATAGGAATATATAGAGTAAATCTTTAAAAATCTTCTTCTCAGAAACTAATCAGCCAGGAAAACTGAAACTTGTGTGGAACAATCCGCAGGTAGTGTAGATTCAAAGTTGTGAAAATCATGACCCCCGGGAGTAGGATGGGGCCACAATAGGGGGTCGAATTTTACATAGGAATATAAAGAGTAAATCTTTAAAAATCTTCTTCTCAGAAACTAATTAGTATGGAAAGCTGAAACTTGTGTGGAAGCATCCTCAAGTAGTATAGATTCAAAGTTGTGAAAATCATGACCCCCGGGGGTAGGATGGGGCCACAATGGGGGGTTGAATATTTACATAGGAATATATAGAGTAAATCTTTAAAAATCTTCTTCTCAGAACCTAATCAGCCAGGAAAGCTGAAACTTGTGTGGAAGCATCCTCAGGTAGTGTAGATTCAAAGTTGTGAAAATCATGACCCCCGGGAGTAGGATGGGGCCACAATAGGGGGTCGAATTTTTACATAGGAATATATAGAGTAAATCTTTAAAAATCTTCTTCTCAGAAACTAATCAGCCAGGAAAACTGAAACTTGTGTGGAACAATCCGCAGGTAGTGTAGATTCAAAGTTGTGAAAATCATGACCCCCGGGAGTAGGATGGGGCCACAATAGGGGGTCGAATTTTACATAGGAATATAAAGAGTAAATCTTTAAAAATCTTCTTCTCAGAAACTAATTAGTATGGAAAGCTGAAACTTGTGTGGAAGCATCCTCAAGTAGTGTAGATTCAAAGTTGTGAAAATCATGACCCCCGGGGGTAGGATGGGGCCACAATGGGGGGTTGAATATTTACATAGGAATATATAGAGTAAATCTTTAAAAATCTTCTTCTCAGAACCTAATCAGCCAGGAAAGCTGAAACTTGTGTGGAAGCATCCTCAGGTAGTGTAGATTCAAAGTTGTGAAAATCATGACCCCCGGGAGTAGGATGGGGCCACAATAGGGGGTCGAATTTTACATAGGAATATAAAGAGTAAATCTTTAAAAATCTTCTTCTCAGAAACTAATTAGTATGGAAAGCTAAAACTTGTGTGGAAGCATCCTCAGGTAGTGTAGATTCAAAGTTGTAAATATCGCGATCCCCAGGGGTAGGGTGAGGCCACAATTGGGGGTCGAATTTTTAAATAGGAATATATAGAGTAAATCTTTAAAAATCTTCTTCTAAAGAACCATTTGGCCAGGAAAGCTGAAACTTGTGTGGAATCGTCCTTAGGTAGTGTAAATTCAAAGTTGTGAAAATCATGACCCCCGGGGGTAGGATGGGCCACAATGGGGGGGGGATTTTTACATAGGAATATATAGAGTAAATCTTTAAGAATCTTCTTCTCAGAAACTAATAAGTATGGAAAGCTGAAACTTGTGTGGAAGCATCCTCTGGTAGCGTAGATTCAAAGTTGTGAAAATCATGACCCCCAGGGGTAGGGTGGGGCCACAATTGGGGGATGAATTTCTACATAGGAATATATAGAGTAAATCTTTAAAAATCTTCTTCTCAGAAACTAATCAGCCAGATGATTCTTTTAAATTGTTTAGACTTTGGCCCCTTGATGATTCTTGGGCCTCACAAGGGGTTCAGAGTTTGATGTAGATTTATATCCCATACATAAACAATTGTTTAGGATCTTTTTGAGAACTGCAATGCTCAACATGTGTTATGACTATAAAATCATCCTGTTAGAAAAGGGACTAATGATAATAAAAATAAGAATATCCAGGGGGAAAAATGGATTTTCATTTATACAGGATCTACATGTATTATACTACATTGTCCAGATGACTCCATTAAGCTGATTTCATCATACCTATTGTTCCTCAGGTGAGCGATGTGGCCCATGGGCCTCTTGTTAGGTTTGCTTCTCTGACAGTTTATTTCTAAGCCTGAAAAAATTATATAAATCTTGGTTGGTCACGTGATCAAATCCTGTACTGAAGCCCAAAGGACTTCTCAGAAGATTTGATCATGTATCAACCAAGTTCATATCCCGATGAACTTTTTAAATTGCTGTTTATTACTTATATTTATGTTTGAGAATGGCAAATTGTTCAGAATTGTTAAAATATCGGAAATTTTATGTTTACAATAAGATAAGCGCATGCGATTATCATTGTGACGTCATAAAAAGTTCATACAGAATTGAACGTTTTCGCTATTCTGTACGTTCATTTAAGGAAACATATTTGCAAATGTAAACAATAGATGATGAGGATGGACCCAAGTTTTGGACACTGTTTACTCTTCTAGTAAAAAGTATCACAACATGCAGCTCTGATCAATCTGATTTAAATCCGATTCCATTTTTTTACAGCTCATATTGAAAAGCATAATCATCCTATGTCAAAGTATATAGTCTGCAACTTGCCTACAAGATTTTATGATTTTAGTGCGTGGCAACCATGACAATACACAGATTCTTCCTCTTGCCATCACCAGTTTACAAAGAGTAATGGTGTGCCCTGCTTATAACTTGCATACGAGGCTGGACAGATTGGTATTTTACCGTAATTTAAATAGGGTAGTTAGCACTTGGAACTAAAAACATCTTCAAGCATTCCAAAAATAACAGAAAACAACCATTTCAATTTGGGTTTTTTTCTTCTATTTGTAAACAAAAATTATACAGCAAGCAAATAATAAACAAAATTTCAAAGTAAAAACTGATGGCAAAAAAAGTTATCATCAACAGAAGGTATTCCTAAAATGTTTGTTTCAAAATTTGGAAACCTTTATTCATAGTGACTAAACATGAATCAATTATGTGAATTCCACATCGTTTATTTTTCTTCTTTTACCATACACAATTTAAACTATAATTACATGTAGTGAGAAAATATACACTTATTATGTCTTTTCAGATTCTCCATAAAAATGGCATGCAACAACTTCAAGATTACTCAACTTCATACATGTACCTTCACTTACCATATGATGGTATTGATGTACTGTTTATGTTTTACAATTGATAAATAAATGCAACAATATGAGGAAATCAACACTTGCATTGTTCAGACAAAATGTAACATTACAAAGAGTTCACCACTTTATGAAATTATGAATGAACTTTCTCTACCACTTTACTCTCTTCTCAGCCTACACACATACATGTTCCAATAAGCCACGAACAAACAGTACAGTATTGTATATCATTCACAAGCACGGCATTTACTCTGTACCTGTGACACAGGTGATCTTTCATTCTGAGATATGCATGTCATCATTCACATCTTGGGGGCATCTTTGGTGCCTTTGTCATTATTTTAAAAATAAAATTATGTTATGGATTACTAATTATGAAAAGTTAATAATTTTCAAAAATTGCCATCTATATTTTTCATCAACAAATGCTTCTAAAAAACAGAATCATTTTCTAAAGTATCCTTGGGATATTGTCAATAATGATAATAACACACACTGAGTGCATATGATAATTAGAGTCAAAATTCCAGGCCATTTGCTAAATACTGACAGATGTATCTGGTTATATACTGCATATTACATACAAATGAATTCTTCCTAACTTATTATAAATTTGAGAAGGAATCGGACCCATATGTTCTGTGGAGTACAAGTTTTTAGTTACCAAATAAACAATTTAACCCCAAACTTTGATGCTTTAAAATTTAAAATGAACATACCTAGTTTACCAGTAATGGTCCTGTTAAGCATCTGCTAATCTTATGATACAACCATAATTTTTTTTACATGTATCTTACAGCCCAACATAGTAAATTTTGAAAATTTTTATTAAAAGTCAATACATTTTTATTATGACAAACCGATTCTGTATCTCATTTCTCCTTTAATATAAGTTGAATGTACAATTGTATCCATATCAAATACATGTACTCTTATTTAGAGATGTGCTGTCAATTCAAGTAGATTTATCATGCCATTGATTGCATATCAAAGTCACATGTACAATAATAAATGGTTGAAAAGACCCATATCAGAAATAACTAAAAAAGACAGAAATTTAATAATACATAATTATGAAGCCAAACATAATTTGGTTCACACCATGGTACATGGAATATAATAACAGAAAAAAAAACATAGATATATATATATCAACACCAATTCTTCTTAAATAGAAAACAAAAAGTTATTGAAAACTGAGAATTAAATGAAAAACACTTGTCCTAGATTGTAACACTGAACTATGAGGAAGCCGCCACAGGTTCTGGTGAAGCAGTCTCACCTTGGGGGCTCCCCACATTGCTCACATTGGTAAGGTTAGAAGTGTCACTAGAAACTGGTGTAGACAACGAAACAGGGGTAGGGGTCACCTGTGGAGGGACCCCCAGGGGTGCGGAAGTAGGGATCCCACCAGCTGGGGGGCTAACGAAAGTTTGTGTGGACATGGGAAAGTTGGGGAGGGGCATTGTTGTTGGTAAGGAGATGTTTGTTGGCATTGGAAAATTGGGGAAATTGGGGAAATTCGGTAATGTTGTTCCAGTTGTATCTGAAAAATTAAAAAAAAAATCAATGACAGAAATCCCAAGAAAAAAGTCATATAAAAGCATCTGTTAAACATGCATTCAGTAATATTTACATACCGTCTATAGAGCATATTATTTGAGAAAAGTCATTGATAACAACATAGTTGGTTTTCATACCAGTAGTGAAGAGAGCCAAACTCAATTGATATTGCCATGTTTCTAATTTTTTTTCAGTAAACAAAACTTTTTTACCTTTAAACTTTGAACCATGGGAAACTTGGGATGCAATGTTAATGTTTACCAATCCCGATGAAGAACACTGATCCCAGTATTAATTCTAATCTTGTTACAATTACAAATATACTTTCTAACAAACTGATACAACTTTAAAAATTATATGTGTCTTCCTCTTATTTTAAAAACTTGTGTGCAAAAAAGATGCTGTTATGTTAAAAACAATTTGAGTTTTCATGTCACAACAAAAGTTGATGGACAGAGACGGACAGACAGACAGACAATGTGATTCCTATAAAGTTCCCACACAATCATGCAGGTCCCTAAAAACAATATCAAAAGCCGAGATATTATTAGCACATGTGCAATTTCCTTGAGAAAGGGGAATCAACTTACTTGGAAGAACCATTCCTGGTGACATCCCTGTCAAAGGGGGAATAGAGGTTAGTGAAGGGAGATTCCCGATACCAGCTGGTAGTGTGGAGGGAGGGGGGATACCTAGGGAATAAATAAAGCACCTCTCCAATTCAATATTGAAAATATAAAACGCCTTTCCAATTCAATATTAAATACATAAACACCTCTCCCAATTCAATATCCATTGAACCATGTAAGCTGTTAAGATAAGAAAGGAGGCAATAAACTGCTATATAATTACCTGTAGGTGCTCCCATTGAGAAATTAGGTAAAACCATTGGGGGTTGTGCTGCGGGTAGTTTGTCTGTCTGTGGGATCACTGGAATGGTTGGTGTGCCTAAAACATCAACAGCACAATCAATGGAAATGGTTTAAATTACTTAACTTATAATGACAATTTAATTTAATGATCATCATGATGAACTATGACAGAATTGTGTACTATGCATACCTTTTGTATACATATATTATTGAAAGATGTTATAGCTGAACACCGCTCGTAAATAGGCACTGTCTGCCATATTTCTCTTTCAGCACCGCTCTCCCTATAACCCCTATATAAGCCACAGACCTCTAAACAGTTCAAAGTATATTGCTGTAGAGGTCTCACCTGTGTGGACGTACATCTTGCCTCGCCGTGTTACTCAGTCGCGATGAAATTATTAAGTATACGCATTTTTTGAAAACCAGGAGAGTACTAACATCAAATGAACTGGTCAATGCATTATTTGCAAACATAATATGCACATAAATAAGAATTAAATGCATAAAAATCCAAAGACAACGAAAGTAACACTACACGTCAGCCACAAGTTTCAGATGTGCAATCGGGTGTAACGAAATCGAAGGGTTTATATACCAGGTACCTGTGTGACGGTGCCTATTTACGAGCGGTGTTCAGCTTTAAATGTAATCAGAAAACCAGCTGAATCATTCTGATAGCAAAATAAAAAGAATTTAATACAAATACTGTATACAGTATTTTCGCCCCCGTATAATTTTCGCCTTTCTACACTTGAAAATAGTAAATTGAAACATGGGAATTCGCCCAGTGACAACAAGGGTGAAAGGGGCAAAATTTAAACGGGGGCAAATATTTCCCTGTATACAGATATACACTGAATAAAACCTACTTACCAGTATTGATGGACATGTTTGCCATGCCTTGAGAGATTCCAGCAGCACTGCTCAGAGGAACCTGTCAACATCACCACAGTCAAGTGTTACATGTGTATCATTCTATCAATGCGATCAAATAAATGCAAATTGTCACCACTTTTTATATTCTTAAATCATAACTCCAATAAAACAGTGTGTTGGTTACATGTACAGTATACAATGGTTACATCTGACATAATCAATATTCCTTCCTTTAAGGTAAGTGAATATTAAATCCTATCCAATAAAATGAAGGGAAAAATCTATTTTACTAGGTTACCTTACTTTAGACATTTCTTTTTTTATATTACATTAAAAGAGCAAATAACATAAAATAAGTAAAAATAGAAAACTTCTGAATGCTGATGCAGCAGTTTTTAAAGCATAACACACATCACATCAAATCACAATTTTAAAGGAATAAATGAAGAATATCTAAAGAACACAATGCTTTGAGTATATATCTGATGCTTTCCTTTTCATAAATTGATTAATTTGATACATGTGATATAAAATGTTTGATTAATAACATGTATGTGATTACTTTTTTTCTGATTATCAAAAAATTACAGATGATATCTGTACTCCTGGTAATTATCATTAATACTTGATACATGTGACATAAATTACAGGTTAATATGTATATGTGTTTATAATTTTTTTTATTGTTGAAAATTACATATTATACTTATAATTGCATAAGATAATAAGGGAAAAAAAATAAATTTGAAGTTTTGTTAGTAAGAAATATAAGCAACTGTAAACCTGACAGTGGGTGCGTTCATAGTTCTACCAGTGGTACCAACTTTCAAATAACCATTGTTGCAGTTGGATGACAATAGTACCAGTTGTACCAATAAACATAGCTGCAGAACTGTAGCTCCACGGAAAATTTGGGTTGACGGACCGTGGAGCTACAGGTCCACCCGTATAAAAAATTGTATATTTATTGCGCACAAAAAGTTGCGCGTGGTTTTGGACTTATTAACCTAATTAAGGAATACATTCTGTGAAAATCTTAATGCTAAAAAATTCCTGAGACATTATACTTAACATGTCATTACTTAACTTGCCTCTGAATATCTTTTAAACACTCTCATCGGCCCCGTAAAGTGAAATGGTGTGGTTTGTTTACATGCAAAAATGGCGACTCTTGATCCCGATGTGAATTTAGCATACTTCAATTTCCGAGGTGGGTTAGGCTGCTAAGAAAAACGTTTTGGGCAAGTAAAGAAGCGAATCAGTAGTAAATTTTCTCAGGAATTTTTTGGTATGAAAATATTTACATAATATGTACCAAAATTAGTTTAATAAGTCCAAAACCGCGCGCAACTTTTTGTGCGCAATAAATATACAGTTTTTTATACGGGTGGACCTGTAGCTCCACGGTCCGTCAACCCAAATTTTCCGTGGAGCTACAGTTCTGCAGCTACAATAAACATTGAACAGTTTTGTTAATGATGGCATACAAATGTTACTGATTTTATCAATGTTACCAATGGGGGTCCAATGGAAACATTGGTAAAATTGATTACAGTTTTGTAAACATGTCAAAGAACAAACATCTTTTTTTCAGCCCAAATTATACAACATCAATATTCTTATCATATATTGCACCCCAATCATCATAGTTAGAGCGAAAATCGCTTTCCAAAACCGGGAACTAATGTCTTGATTTTCGCTGCCATGTCTGTAATCCGTTGTGACGTCATTTACCAATACTTCCCACACTCTAGATCGTCTGCAGAAAAATATGCCATTGGCAAAAAACATTGGTACCAATGGTATGCCAATGGTAGTTAATTTTACCAACAGCAACTTTTGTCTGCCAACGGCAGAACTATGAATGCACCCCATATTGAGCATTACTCTTTCCAATGCAATTTTTAAAAAAAATTATAATTCAATTATTTAATTTGTTTTCGGAATTTAAAATTCAAGAAATAAGCAGCACTCAATTTTTTGGTCAGGCTCTAACACTAGAAGAGAGAACTTTCAGTAGAGGTTACACACAAGCCAGTCAGTCAATGCTAGTGTGTGGTTACCTCCTGAAATTGGTTCAGGTCGGCCCTTAGCTGCTGTTTGTAGGGGCTTTGACCATAGGGTGGCAAGGTGGCTGCATAACCCCTTCTCTATAGTCACAAACAGAGAGCACACACCCACATTATAGGTATTTGTCAACACATGTCTCCATTATCACACCATAAACATGTAAACATAAAACTTGTGCATTCTATGTTTCTTCATATTATGAACAGGTGTATTGTCAACTAATACTAATTTCCCTGATGCAGTACATATACTTTCTTCATTGTTTTCAAATAGTTTACTTGTGCTATGCTGTAAACCAACTTTATTAACGACAGCTTTGTTTCTTGTTTGATGAGCGATTTACAGGTTCACCAAGATTAATTTTCATGATTGAGCATTGGTAGATAAATGACTGATTTGCAATAAAACGGTCTGTCAAGAATCTTAGGAAAAAAGATGGTAAACAGTATCTCAATAAATGGTTTGTGCAGTATACCGGGTATTTGTAATTTCAAATTACTATTTTATAAAGATAGGGTCAACAATTAAATGATTTTCAATTAAGATGCAAAATAATGTTCTAGTAACTACTAACACAGTTCACGACTCCACAGTTCTCAACTCTACAGACTAAAACTGAACTCACCTCTGCAAATCCATCGACTGATGCTGGGGCTGGAGCAGAGGGCACAGCACTGGACTTGGATGAGGGAAATTGGCGTTTTGGAATACGGTGTAGATACCCATAGCCAATACCACAGCCTAGGCTGTAAAGCAGCAAAATACAGCTGTTAACATCACATACACCAGTACATGAAATACATACATAAAATGTTATCACAGCGGGTGACACATTTAAAAGATGGTAGTAAAAGAATGTATATATTTCAAGATGTTGCAAAATAAAATTGAGTTTCTAAATAACAAATTAATGGTTTTCTTCTGCATGGAAACCATTTAACACACAACATATTTAATGATAAGGTGTAGAATTTACAGAGACATTTAGGGCACAGAGAATGGGGCGCCTGTAAAGTGCGAAACGAAATCGAAATGAAACGAAACGAAACGAAACCGAACGAAACGAAACGAAACCAATCGAAACGAAACCAAACCAATCGAAACCAAACCAAACCAATCAAAACGAAATGAAACGGAATTAAACAAAACTAAAAACAATTATGACAACATAAAGATGAAAATAATTTATCTGAAATAAAAATTTTAACCATAAATACATGTACAATGTATAACAACCTGTATGTGTCAAATTTGCCGTTGTAAATTCTTAAGACGATTACCCGGAATTTGTTAAAAAAAAAGAAAAACACTTAATAAAGTAAAAACTGATTTACATTATAATATCCATATCTCTTATGTTTCTTATTGGTTTCATGAGAGAGAGAGAGAGAGAGAGAGAGAGAGAGAGAGAGAGAGAGAGAGAGAGAGAGAGAGAGAGAGAGAGATGTACTTTAATGTATTTATGTTCATGTGGCTACATGTACCTGTATATGATATGCCTTAAGAACTTATCAGCGACATGTCACAGTAGATACTTTTTGTACGCACTCAATTTTGGAGAGAAAGAGAGAGAGAGAAAGAGAGAGAGAGGATGATTATACTGTAAACGTATTAAAAACTGTCTTTTGTCCTTTGGCTGTGTATTCTATTTAGCGTTTTTAGCGGAAAACGGCGTCCACAAAATCAAGTACATTGCCAAATGTAAAATATATAAGTAGATAAAAAGGTACATTCAGAAATGTGCTAAAACAAATCCATGCTAACTTGTTGAAAAATCATATTCCGCCAAATATCGGAACATAGAAACATTAGGTATAAGAATGTACATTAGTTATTTACATAATTATATAATTTTTGCAAATTTCGGATAATTTCAGATAATCGGCTTAAAAATTTACAGCGGCAATCTGAAACATAGAGGTAGTTATATTTTATGGTTCAAAAATTTATTTCAATGAATTTATTTTCACTTTTCTGTAGTCAAAATTGATATTAGTTTTGTTTAAATTCCGTTTCGTTGGTTTCGTTTCGATTTTTGGTTTCGTTTCGTTCGATTTCGTTTCATTTCGATTGGTTTCGTTTCGTTTCGATTGGTTTTGTTTCGTTTAGTTCGGTTTCGTTTCGATTTCGTTTCGCACTTTACAGGCGCCCCAGATAATTGGCCTACCTTCCTTCTCCCCCCCAGGCTCCATTAGGTGTTATGGTGACCTCTCTACATGAATCGGTCTCTGTGTTGTACACGTATAACCTTAACGGCTTACCCTCATGATTCTCTATCAATGTAAACAGATCTTCTGACTGAAATGAAAGGATCATATTACATGTAATTAAGGATCATTATCTGCCAACATTTTTACAATCTGGTACAGTATTAGTAAATGCAGGTACATTGTACTAGATACATGCATTATTATTCCATTAATAAATTTATCAATACCACAAATAGTCATTTGGTATCATCAGTATTTTATATCCCAATTATATAATATTGCTCTTACCCTATTTTTAATAACAAAAGTGCTTTATCAACTCAAACGTTTATCAAGAATCAAAACGGCTGTGAAAAATGAATCAATTTGAACATACTTCATGCAGTACAGAGTCCGCTCCAATGATATAATCAGTCTCTGATTTCAGACCAGCTAAATCTGCAGGTGAGTTAGGCTGCAACTCCTGAATAATAGAAAAACATGGTTAAAGAAGAGATAGTCAAAATGAAATTAAGGCAAATTCAAAATACACTTAATTAGTATTATCACTACTACTACTACACTGAGTAAAAAAAATAACGACTGAAGTAATGCTACCTACCAAAACATGCCAAACATTTTCATTTGCACCTTCAAATGAACAAAACCTACAAAGGAAAAAAAATTAATTTCATAAGAAGTCAGATTAATAATTAAGCATACCTTCAAAGAGTAACACTGTGTGCCATTAACATTCTAAAAATCAATAATAATAGAAGCTCTGACAAACAGGAATATCACTGTTTTATACTAAAAATCAGCAACTCATGACGCTCTCACCTGATGCTGACCCCTAGGAGTCCTTGACCTCCCCAGTTGTGGCTGGGGATGATGGTGACCTCCCTCACAGACTGGGTTTTACTGCTATACACAGCCATTTTTACAGGCTTCTCAATGTTTGCCTTCAGCAAGTCTTTCAAAGTGTCATTGTCCTGATTCTGAAGTCAAACATTTCAGGATATTGGCAGGCAAATTAGGATAAGAAAGTTTGCTTTACTTGAAACAATAAAAAGATGAGCATAAAAATTCAAAATTACAGTCAGTCATAATAAAAAGAGAAGAAACTTTTTAGTCTTTATTACCAGTCTTGTGTTTCCAATAGCAACAATGAAGTCGAAAAAGGCTTCTAGACCAGCTTTATGACCTGGGGATCCATCTTGCACCTAAAAAGAAAGTTTGCCATAAAAGTTTTTTGCTCTCCAAGGATTCAAAACTAGTGCAATCATTAGAGACACAGATTTGCATAATTGCAACTCTGAAAAATTTCAACCATCCCATATAACATCGTACTGTAGCACAAGTATCAATTCTCGAAATCTGTTTTTGGCTGTCAGTCATTTGGACTGACTATCATCTGAAGTTTGTCAGTCTGGACAGATTTTTCTATCAGTCCAAAAAATTTCAATAAATTTATGAAAAAAAAACCTACTGGTATATTTGAATTTCCAAAACAAGCCTTCTTATTTTCTCTCATTTTTACTCTGATCTGACTCTTCTCCACTTTCACATTCTGGCTCCTCACTTTCACATCCTTATTTATCACATTAATTATTTCAATTTCCCTCCATTTCTCATTGTCAACTTCTTGTTCTCTCATTCATCTCTCTTTTTCTGCACACCTCATGCCGATTTGATCATTGTATAACAACCTAAATCTCTCCTCCTTCTAATTTTCCAATTTTATTTGTGTGTGGTAGTGGAAGGGGCCAATTTCCTTCACAACTGTTTACAACATTATCTACTATTTGATAATCTTACATAGCTTATTAGTGCCATCAACAAACTTTATCAGCCACATATTTTAACAATTTATCAATCACAGTTTGGTATTTGCATTTATCGAAGAAGCCATAATGAGGTACAGAAAAGTGTTTAGCAGATTAGGATCGGTCGGTCGTAGAGAATTTGTACGAAATTTTGTCAGATTTTCAGAAGTTGCTCTGACATCATCTAACGGCCATTTGGACTGACACACAACGTAAAGTAATCGGTCCTAGGTTATTTTTATCGGTCTTGCCTACAGAACCGATAGATTTCAAGAATTCTGATGTATAATCATTATATTAATGTACATGTTGGTCAATCCTACATTTACATTGTGACTAATTAATCATTAATATTGAATGTGCATTTCTCTTTATAACATTTGGTTGTATTCAAAAACATAGGTAATCACAGATTACAGAGCTAACCGAGACAAGGCATAACCTTTATGAGGAATCATCTTTATGAGACCACCTTTATCATATTATATGAAAATAGTTAATAATGATCTTGGATATACATGGATACTGTTTTGACACAATATCGTATAACTATATCATATGTTAAAAAATTGTATAACAATCATATGTTCATTTCATATGGTATTATATGATAAAATGTTTATCAATTTTACTTATATAATGATACTTACAATATATATCATATAATACAATAAAAAACTGTAATAAATAATGATGAAATATGATATTGTAACATATGATATGACATTGTATCGTGTTATACATTACATGTATTGTATTTGATCACATAATACAATATCATTAATATATAAAATATGATAAAATATAGTATTATATGATAAATATCATATCACATAATCTATTGCAATATTGTAATATATGATATTATATTGTATAATATTATAGTATGATATTGTATCATATTTGATACATAATAGGATATTGTATTATATGATACAATATAATTAGATACAACATTGTATCATATCAATTGATAAAATATCATGTGATATAGTACTATTTTATATCATACAATATCATATTATACTATATTGTATTATATGATACAATATTACATTATTACGCAAGTTTGAAATAGTACTAATATTTATTAAACATGTGACCTGTTCCAAAAAACTTAACCTAATCCAGCATCCAAAACCTATGGCTCATATCCAGCATTCAAGCCTGTCAGGTGCATCAGTATCATAAGACGCATCATCCATGCAAGATTTATGAAGTTAGGACCAGTAATAACTAAGATATAATCATCAGAGGGCACCTGCTCCAAAAACTTTAACCAGCTCTAAAAACCTTAACCTCCTCCAGCATCCGAAACCTATGGCTCAGATTTAGCATTCATGTCTGTCAGGTGCATCAGTATTATAAGACGCACCATCCATACAAATTTGGTGAAGTTAGGACCAGTAATAACTAAGATATGATCATCAAAGGGTACCTGCTCCAAAAACTTGAACCAGCTCTAAAAACCTTAACCTCATCCAGCATCCGAAACCCATGGCTTAGATTCAGCATTCAAGCCTGCCAGGTGCATCAGTATCATAAGATGCACCATCCATGCAAGTTTGGTAAAGTTAGGACCAGTAGTAACTTAGAAATTGATACACCATCCATGCAAATTTAGTGAAGTTAGGACCAGTAATAACTAAGATATAATCATCAAAAGGCACCTGCTCCAAAAACTTTAACCAGCTCTAAAAACCTAAACCTCATCCAGCATCTGAAACCTATGGCTAAGATTCAGCATTAAAGCATGTCTAGTGCATCAGTATCATAAGATGCACCATCCATGCAAGTTTGGTAAAGTTAGGACCAGTAGTAACTTAGAAATTGCTATCAAAGGGCACCTGCACCAAAAACTTTAACTGCTCCAAAAACCTTAACCTCCTCCAGCATCTGAAACTCATAGCCCTGATTCAGCATCCAAGTCTTTCAAGTCAAAAAGTAGGTCCAGATGCATCATCCATGCAAGTTTGGTGAAGATAGGACAAGTATAAACTTAGATACAGGACCTGCAACAAAAACCTTAGCCAGGTCCATACGCCGACGCCGACGCGGGGGGTATAGCATAAGCTCCCCCGACTTATGCATTGTTACAACGCACTTTGAAAAATTTTTTCAAAGTGCGTTAATTTTTGGACAAAGTCAACGCACTTTGAAAAAAAATTATTTTTTTTCAAAGTGCGTTGATATCGTCAATATTAACGCACTTTGAAAAAAAAATTGTTCAGGGTTTAGTCGAAATAATATTTAATTTCAGATACAATAAGTAATTGTTTTAACCTTGTGTAGCTTATTGGGATATACTTTAGAAAGAACCCACTGCATTCTCAGCTAACTTGATTAACAGTTTTTAGATTAGAATTTTTTTCCTTTTTTCATAAGCTTACGCCGTTCGACAATTTACATAAAAAACAACTCGGGAGATCTGAATTATCCAAATATGACATAAACTGCATCGCTTAGCAACTGCATTTTCCTTTTTTGTGTATGCAGCAAACTTACTAATTATCTGGTACATTGTGCTGTGCCAGAAACGAAAATTATTTAATTTATTTATTGATAATGGAGATAATGTACAACATATTTCAACTGTCTTCAATTACATGTGCTTATAAACAAACATGATTTAAAAAAGGATACGTTAGTTATGGTTATCAAAAACAACATGATCTTTTAGAGGATCAGTTTTTAAGTTTATAATAATTTAATGTTTGTCAATGTTCATGGAGTTTTTTTTTTTAAATGAAGTGATTTATTTAATTAGAATTTGAAAAGAGGGTTTATGTTGAAACGCTTATAGATTCTTTGACATACCATTGGAGAAATAATTGTTTGACCAGCTCGTTTTTTTTTCAATATCACTGTATTTAATTTACAACAAAGCGTATTCCTTTTTTTAATTTTATACATTTACTCTAAGTTGCTGAATATCAAACACGTTTTGGAAGGAAAAAAGAGGGGTAGGGGACCTTCCTGTACGTAATCAATGAAATGAAGCACTGGTAATTGACCTGTATCTTTGGCTAACCCCCACTCCCACCCCTATCCCCGATTTTTAAGACGGTGAATTAGATTCAATTGTGTAACAAATCATCATACTATCAACAAATTAAGAATTTAATTTCACAATTTGTGATTTATACATATTTTTTTCAAAGTGCGTTAAGTGTCTCGATACTAAAAAATGTTGATGTACCTTCATAACGCACTTTGAAAAAAATTTTCAAAGTGGGTTAACTTGGTCCAAAATTTAACGCACTTTGAAAAAATTTTTCAAAGTGCGTTGATTTTGTATAAAATTTAACGCACTTTGAAAAAATTTTTCAAAGTGCGTAATTTTTTCAAAGTGCGTTGCCACAATGCATGTTCCTTTATAGACCTCCATGTTTTGAACATTCTAATCTAAATCAAGAGATATTAGAGAGTCATTTCAAATTAAAAGCTTAACATCAAAGGGCACAACTGTGCACCATCATTGGAAACCCAAGGTCGGTCACGCTTCTCTTAGCGGTACAAGAAGCGTGGGTTTCCGATGATGCACCAGCACCAAGCTTGGATAGAAAATAAAAACAACTATTCAGCTGTACTGGCCTAAGACCAATTCTTGCTAAGTACCATTCTTGCCAGGGCATTGTTACATCACTATATCATATATATTTTTAAGTGTTGGTAAATTGACATAAGAATGCATTGGCCAGAAACTGTACTTGGCAAGATCTGATCATATGCCAGTATAAATTGTGGGAGAATTATTTTGCAAGTACATGTATAACAAATACATTAAATGTTAAAATGTGATTAGAATGTTTGAAGTGAACTGCAAAACTGAAGTGATGTTACAATTTTAGCCACAACAAGCAACAAAAGTTAGGGCAGAATTTCAAGAAATGAATTATGATAAGGATTGTCCCAATATTCAGTTAAGGCATCAGTCCAAATTTCAAACAAGATTGCCTAAAAGATCAAAGAATGTGATGTTCCAGCTTAGCAAGTATGCTTTATTGTTTCCTTTCTTTTTTACGGTCTTACCGTTTATCATAAAATAAAACAATGATAATTCTACATGCTACTGTTCACACCATTTCAGCTTTTTGCAACGTATTGTAAAATATCAGGTCCAGTACAATCTCTTCATTTAGCTATATAGCTTAAATAAGCTATATAGCTTTATACAGCTATTCAGAGTAGTTTGATTTAGCTATTTTGTCATACATTTTTTCTTAAATTCATTTTTTAGCATGTATAAAAAATCGCACTCTAGTGCAGTGATAATTTTCAACTTTGAACTGTTCTGTAAACAATGCATGTAAATTTGCTCATCAAATTGTGTCTCATTTTGTTCTAAAAGTTTTGGGGCAATTGATTCATGACCACACAGTTACTTCTTGAATGAAATATAAAGGGTGCCAGTAATGGTAAACAAGATAATTGATTGGTAATAATTCAGCACAATGAGAAGAAATTATTCTTATCCACGCCTCAATGCACGCAAAGTGGTGGACAGTTACCCAAACAATGGGAATATATTTTTTGCTTAATAATGTTTAAAAGCTGCAATGTTAAAACTATCTTTAAATGGGGTTACTTTTTTAATGGTCAATAGTACAAATATGTGTAAATAGTTAATTATGATTTTTTGTCTATTTTTTATAATATACATTTTAATAAAAAACTTCATATAAAAAGCTTTATCTAGCTATCCTGAATAGCTTAATAAAGCTATATATAGCTTATTCAAGCTACAGTAAAACTTGTCTAATCAGGCGGAGGGTGGTTCTGAAAAATTTGGCCGGATTAGGCAACATCCGGTTTGGAGATCATTGTTGCAAAATTATTTTAGTATTTAATGCAGTAGGTCTTGATCGTCTATTCTTGCAAAATGTTCAATTCTTCTGAAATATGATCGTGATTACGGTGCCAATTTTCATTTTTTATTTGGAAAACAATACCGGTAGATGCTGCTTGAATAACGGAATACGTACGATGGAAATACTTTTCAATCAACCTGAGAATTCCGACACGAGATGAGTGCATTAATCACTGGAAATCATTAAACAAACATTGACCACGCGACATGTCAACAGGTGGCTGATTACATAATGGCGAGAACTGTTTTGATGCAAGGAACAATGGATAAATATTCAAATAAACGGAAATTTAATAAAGAATGGAGCATTTTGTCAGAATAAAATGTGATTGTAATAAAATCGTAATTTTGTCAGAATAAAATGTGACTTTGCAAGTGTAACCATACCACGCGCATTACAAACGATATCAGCAGTCTTATTCCCGCGATATCCAAAATCATAGCCTGAAAAAAATTGGATGAAGTATCTTAAGAAACCCCCACTTTAGATGCAATTCTGGCGGAAAAAATGCATATTTATTTATAACAAGACTTAACGGTATAAACTAAAATGATTTGCTAGTTTTGATTTATATTCAGTTGTTTAAATCAAAAGCAATGACAGGAAAATTGATCGATAATTGAGCAGTAATTATCCCGTATAAGGCCGATCGATAAGTAGCCAGATTACAGGAGATAACTCTCACTAATTATAAGTAGTCGGTTCTTTTCATCGCGGCTGGTTTACAGAATAGACAAGATCTGGATTGCACAACATTTTTTAAACATAAAATGATAAGAAAATGTCAAGGGACTGAATAATTTCGCCGGATTGGACAACATGCCGGAATACACAACATTCGGATTCAACAAGTTTTACTGTATATAGCTAAATGAAGAGATTGTATGCATACTGAAAATGCTAACGTTAAAAATTGGTTTGCAATTCACAATCCAATACAATGCCTTTTAAAATATAAAACAAATGTATCGAATATTTCTGTTAAGTTGGGTTGGCAGTAAATTTAATATTGTGTTCATTTATAAATCTTTTACATGCGTCTCAGCATGAAATTCTTGGAACGCTTTTCCCATGTGGAGCTGTCATTACCCGTAGAACGTGGTACCCTTCGGTTCCACCACCTGGAACTTCCTCTGAACTCCAAGAACCACCCATTTCGCGTTTATTCTCAAATGGTCACAGATATCTAACACGCGAAATTGTCTAATTCAACCGATACAAACACCGGTTCGCAGTTTATTTACAGCAAGATGGCAGGTACGTGGCAGTAATGCATTGTGGGAGCTTCCGGTGAGGTTCGTAAACGTACAACCCCTAAAAATACGGATTCTACCACTATAGGCCCATATGAAATGTCAGTAAAATTTACAAAAACAAATCAATAATTTCCTCGAAGAGAAAACTATAGATTCACTTTTCCCTATCCAATCCACTTGATGAGGTGATATTAGATAGTGAAATTATCATACATTATTTTATCTACATTATTTATACATGTACTATAGCTGGTGTCTATTAACGTTATAGCATTACAGTGAAACATCAGCCAAATGACCATTTAGTAACATATTTAAACAATTAAACGTATATGGCAAAAATAAGATTAATAGCATGTGTACTAGTATTGTTATTTACTTTAAAATAAAAACAAATACTTCACCTGTAGTCAATATATATAAACTGTTAAATTTTAGTTTTAATTAAGGAATAAGGAATCATTCTTTGCGTATCATGAGGTGATAATTTCGGTCGGGGCGTGGTCAAATCCAATAAAGCCCAAAGGGCTTTATGATAGATTTTACCACGCTCTGACCAAAATTATCACCTCATAATATTCAAAGAATAATTCCTTACTACTTATATTTATATTTTTTCCAATTTGTACACATTATTTTAAAACCACTATTTTTTTTTTTAGGTAGCACATGCTATGTATTACTAAGCGGTGCAACCAATACCGTTTTCGGTTATGCTATAAGACAAGCCCATTTTGTGTCACTGATATTGTATGAAGTTATTGGGTTTTAGGGTTCAAAATTGATTCATAATGTTATCACAGACAAAGACAGTTGAAAATGAAAATATTAATTGATAAGATGTAAAGAATAGCAACGTTCTGGACGTTAATTTAATGCAAGTGGAAACTCAGTAGTCGAATGAAGATATTCAAGAATTTATTCAATCAACGTGACTGTACTTTGAAAAATTAAAACACACTATGCCATCATTATATTACAGATGTACTATGGTACTCTCTCCTTTTGCTGGGTATTTGCTGGATATCCCAAATCATTCTCTTCTTAAGACCTCTCTGACACAATCTGAAAACACTTACTATACAACTTTTGTAGCACGCATCTTACATTAAAAATTAATGTACAGTAATTAACCATGTTGGTTGTATCACTTAGATGCCTTTCATCTATAAACAAGTCCATGCCAGGATACATGTAGGTGTGGATCATATTCATTACATAGAGAGCAACAATCAATGAACACATATGAATAAATTGTGGAATCACTATTCCATGTTAGAATCTTCTTCCACATCCAGTCCTGTGGACACAGTAGCAGAGACCGATTTCTTGCTCCTGGGCTTCTTGGCCTTCTTTGTTTCCTGTTTTTCCTCTACATAAGCTTCATGTTTCTGGCTAATGAAATTGTGCTGGAAAAAAAATCCAAAACAAGTCTTATTTTCAACCTTCAATTAATAATCAACATGCATGAAGAAAATCCTACTCTTTTTTTTATTTTTGAATTTTTCCAGAAGTTAAACATCGTGAATCTTCATTAATTCTTATAAAATTTTGGGTCTAAACAAAAGCCAAGCAAAGGTCTATTGAAATGAAGCAATTCAATAGTACATGTACATGTATATACTATTTAGTGACTTTTCAGATTTTGAAAGAATCTCAATAGGAAATAAATCAGCATACAATCAACATTCGTTACAAAATCTAGATTCTTTACCATTATGCATGCAATCTTATTAAAATCAGATGTTAGATCCGCTACACTGTGAAGCGAGTAAGCGAGCAGATCTAACATCTAATTTTAATTAGATTGTTATACTAGTAATATTTATTTGTGTAGATAACTCAAACACACAGAACATAATGCATACATGTTCCTCTTACCAATTTTTGTGATCTTCTTGTGAGTAGTTTCACATCATCTGCATTTATTGTACTTCTTTTAGCATGTCTAAAAGTGCAATAATGTATTATTAAAACTGAGAAACTAAACAAGAAAGGGAAATGCAACCAACCATTGTATATCCAAATTAAACATAAGTACTATTCATGTCTATCGGTATTCATTGAAAATATTTTTTTTTTCTTTTCATAAACTGCTGGCAGTAAATAATAGCATATATAGAAACAAGATTTAGTTGAACAAATATCATTGACAACTAGTATACTGTGGAATCATTAGATTTCGTAGTGGCTCAATTTTCGTGGAATTTGTGGGTAACTCTCATCCATGAATTAACATTCTCCACAAATTGATAAACTGAGGGTTATAAATTCATATTTCCTTTTGTAGGTATGAGAAATTATTCCAAATTCTGCCCCACGAACCTATAGAATTTCAGCAATTCACGAAAATTGGCCTCAACAAAATTTAATGATTCCACAGTATGCAAAATAAAAACTAGCTTTTTGAGTCATACTTGCCAACCTCCAACATGTGAAAATCTGGTCATGACTAGATTTGGAAAGTAAAAAATCTGGTCATAGTGCGTAACGACATTCACGACATATTTACCATGCATTTCAAAGGTATATACAATAGAAATATGTGTTGAAACATATGTGTAATATTTTATTGCAAAGAAGCATTGTAACTAACAGTTGCTGATTTTGAATTCTGTAAAGTGATCTGACACAGAAAATGGTAGGTTGTGTTGCAGCTTAAAAAAATGCAAAAAGAGTTTCTGCTAAATTAACCTTGCTTTTGAACTCTGAAAACGATGGCATGAAAGTTGTAAGTGACTTGGAAGACTTTTTTTGTGTATACATGACTTAGCGTTTTTTAATGTTTAGTCAGATCATTTTGGGCACAAGATCCAATATTCAAATGTGCGTTACACAGAAAACAAAAACCCTCGTTTTGTACTCGATTACTCTGTTTTACCCATGGGAATTCATTTTTCAGATAAGTTAATAGGTACAAAAATATCGTTTTCTTTTTGTTGGTTTTGATTCCGCTGGCCCCCGATGAAGACCTTTTCTTATTGGAAGCTATCGCACTTAATGATTTAAGCCTTAGATTTGTCAAAACAACTCACGATAACATATAACACTTTCCTGAACTGAACACTTATCTTTCATAGCCATAGGCATTGTTTACGTAAATCCAAGCTCAGCTTGGGTTCATAACTGGAAATCAAATGGCAACATAATTTACGAACCAAATCCGGAAATCGGGAGATTTTCGGGTTGTTCGACAAAAATCGGGTGAAAAGCATGACCCACTGGGTCATAAAAAATAATCAGGTCAAGGGTCGAAAAAATGGGTGTGACCCGACGAAATCGGGTCAGTTGGCAAGTATGTTTTGAGTGCAAGATCAAAATGATACCGGTAATTTACTGTCAAACTTCATCATCTCGAACTAGATGGAACTTTTTAAAAACTTCCCAGATATCCGAGTATTGGAGATATCAAGGGTAAAATACTTAAAAAATAAGTGGTTGGAACTTACAAATCACTTTGAAATATAAAGTGGTTGGAACTTACAAATCACTTTGACATATCCATTGTATTCAAGATATCAGTGTTCGACTTCGAGATTTTGAAGTTCAACTGTGTTTTTAAAATGATTACTGTATATATTGAACAATAAGCATGCACACTCTTTGCTATGAGGTATTATCTGATAACATAAGACACATTAAAAGTTCCAATTAATATAAATTAAAGTTTAACTAATAAGATGCATACTTGGCAAACATTTCAAGGTCCTCTGCAAACTGCTGACATTGGCCCCAGGTTGTTTCCGCTATACTGGCCACTACCTGCTTACTCAGGGTGACCTCCTTCATTTCTGCCAGCTCATTGCTGATTTTCAAAGTGGTGTAGTATAATGCTGCCTTTAATTTCTGATAAAAAATTTACTAGAGCTTCAGAAGTGAAAAATGAAGATAAAATCATATTATTGGACACAATAAAATGGCTCATGCAGAACCTTGTATATGATATACAAGATTCTGCATGAGCCATTTAATGTGTCCAAGCACCGCAGTTTTACTTTTTTTCAGGCCACAGTATACGGCCTGATAGATCAGTTTCTTTGTGCCCATTAAATTATAATTCACTGCTATTTAAATTCATTACGATCTGTCACCATCCGATTATTACCGGTATAAGGTATGCCAGGATGCCAATTTATTCATTTAAAAATATCAAGAGCTGAAATAATTGAAACTTTAATTGTTATATAAATTAGTATAGAATTTTTATTTCCAAGTGCATTGCTAAAAATTGAATTCTGAATCATAATTTCTCATAAAAAATTTGAAAACAAAACCACTAAACCCTTCAAATTAGTAACAAGGGATTCAACCATCCCCGGTCTCTTCTTGTAAACTTTTGTATACTCTGTCCCAAGATATCCTCGATTCACATTTTGCTTAATTTAATACCCGGTACTCGATATTTATAAATATCCCAGGGTTCAAATGATGCTCATTCAAAAGTATGAAAAATTTATATGATTTCTCAGTTGAAACACCCCTGTTTGCTTATCAGGTTTCAATACACAGCTAAAAAATGTGATGTCTGTGGGGATTTTGTACTGCAGCAAGCCAGGATGATAACATTGAAAAATTGTGCGAGGTATTACGAGTGACTTCAGAATTGAGGAAAGATGTAAACATTCCCCCATTATAAATCTCTTTAAGAAATCTGTTTTCGTTCCTGTGATTTTTTTCGAGTTGAAAATGATAATGTGTCAATGAAGATATCTTGGAAATTTTCCCTTTCATCGATTTCAATTGCACTTCTTTCACAGGTATGTATATTTCTATTAAAAATTGTCCGCATGTGCGGCATAAATATCTTGGGACAGACTATAGCTGCAAGTCTATAACTCCTGGGAGGTTGATCATCCAAATTTTTCAGACCGAGAGCTACAAACCTACAGCCACTGTTTCTGCCTCTCCAATTTTGAATATCGTTGTGCTCCTAAAGCAAGGGGTCAATTACAGGGGGCACGCATGATTTTCCAAAAAGTACACCATGTACACTTTTTTAATCAAGAGCAGTGGTGTACACTTTTCTATAGTCTGTCCCAAGTTATGGCCTCCATCACTTTTTGATGATTTTTAATAAAAATACACGTACCTGTGAAAGAAGTACAGTTGAATAAATGAAATGAGAAATATACAAGATATTTTCATTGACAAATTATCCCTTTTCACTCATTCTTACAGAGATTTATAATGGGAAATGTTTACATCTTTTCTCCATTCGGAAGTACTCGGGACACCTCGCGCAATTTTTCAATGTTATCATCCGGACTTATTAATGGCTGATGCAATGCAAAATCTCCGTAGACTTTCTATTTTGGGATGTGTATTGAAACCTGAAGCAGTAGAGGGGGCGTTTCAAAACAGATAATCTAGACATTTTTCATATTAGTGGATGTACATAGTTTGAACAAAAAGGTATTTATTATTATCGAAATATCAAGCGAATGTGAAGCAAAAAACTTGTGACAGAGTATAGAACAAGTCTGACATGATTTAAACTGCTTCCTTTTTTGCCATATATATACATGTATATATTCTTCACTTCCCTACACCATGTGCACTACATCTTTTAAGTATATACACTTGATATACAATACAAATACACTGGGGTATTATATTCCAAACGGGATCCCAACTTGTATACAGTTCACTAGCTGTTACCAGAGACATAAATAACATGTTATTAATGTCTCTGCTGTTACGACACATGCATACACTGCAACAGTGGTTAACTGTGCCATATGTTGTTATACTGTAATAATTAATTTTTGTATAGTGGGGTCCCACACGGGATATGAGCGGCCGACACAATAAACAGCTGTACAAAACCACATGGGTTTGACACAATCTGAGCAAAAAAAAAAGCTCAGATTCATGAGATTGTGTCAAACTCTGTACAAAACCAGCAAGCGAGCTTTATCATCACAAATTCATTAAACTATATATAAAATTATAATTATAGTAAATGGAAACATACCTGTCTAATCTCAAGTTGTTCATCGTCAATATCATAAGCATTATCAATCATTTTTGCTCTAAAAATGAAGAAAACAGCCAACTTTCATTTTTTTAATATTTGGCGCGCTTTTGGAATAACGTAGCTAACTCGTTCATCTACTGATTCGTAAATTACTTACTACAAAACAAAACAAAAAACCCTACTGAATTTAAGGTGGTATGGGAGAACTGTCTATTTTAATCGGATAATAAAGGTACATTATATCAAAATACTCTCACCGGTTTAGAGTCTTAAATTTTACAATATGCCCCCTTATTTGACCAGAGACATAAAATACATGTACCATCTGTATGTTACTGATCTATGTCTCCGATTTGACCAAAAAAATTTGGGAAAGGTAAAAACAATAAAAGCGCTAGGCTATCTGGATTCGAACTCCCGATTTAAAGATTCGTAGTTAATTCGTAGTTAATTTTGACAAAGAAAACATTTATAAAATTATATTTGATTTTATTCTTTATTACGATTGTGTCTATGGCGCGCCAAATTCACTTTTAAAAGCGAGCTAAACATAGTTTCATAGTTGATAAACTAGATTTATCGGTTGTAAACTATAGTATCGATAAACCTAGTTTATCAACTGTGAAACAATATTTAGCTCATTTTTGTGAATTTGGCGTGCCATAGGTGTCACATACCACCCTAAAAGATTAATTATATGTTATTACGATCAACATTGAATAAAATACTAAATATGAAGAAGCTAAGGAAGATAACTCCATAATGGAGAAGCAAGCTGAAGGGAATATATAACCCCATTAACTGTTACAACCCCCCCCCCCCCCCCCCCGAACGCTTCCCAGATCTTAAAGGGACTTGGACACGATTTGAGCTCAATTTTTTCAAAATTTATTTTTTCATTTTTAATGTCTAGAATGGTCAATATGGATGTTTTTAATGCTCTGTCAAAATTTGAAAGTCAAATATCGAGTTACAAGCGAGTTACAGATGTTAAAATTCTTTGTTTTGTAAACAAAGCTCGAGTCCTGATATTGTTTACATATGTCTTGAATTGGTAAAAGTTTCAATCTAATGTTGCATTTTGTTGATGATAAACTTATTTATGAACACATTTAATGAGTTTATCTTGTTTCAACAAGTTATTTTGTCAAAGAAATGGTAATTTCTTTACTTTACATTATTTGTAAACAAATATAAGACTCGAGCTTTGTTTACATAACAACAACTTCTTTCCTCTGTATCTCGCTTGTAACACGACTTCTAACATTCAAATTTTGGTAAATCATTCAAAATACACAAGTAAACTATTTAATACATAAAAATCAAAAATAAAATTTTCATCTGAAATCGTGTCCAGGTCCCTTTAACTTTGATCAGGGACGTATATACTAACTAGTTCTTAAAAACCCGAGACCCGTTTTTCGCCCCATTTCCGAGATTACGTAAAAATCGATGTTTATTTTCTTTATATCTAAATTAGTTTACAGAATATGATTAAAAATGTATGAAAAACCTATCCCTTTTAACAAAAGGAAATAAATAATCTAATTAAAAACGATATATTTTACAGGGATTGAACAGAGTTTTAAAAACTTGTCATGACTTGCGTGATAGTTTGGGAAATAAACATGGCGAATGTAGAAGGTGCCAATCCCGTTAGTATATACGTCCCTGCTTTGATAGACAGCTTAATTCTTTCTCTTTTCTAAATATGTGAGAACTATATGAATTTGGAGAAAAGCAAACCTATACCGTTTCCACGTTGGTTCACGTAATGTAGTAAATCTAGTGCTTGCAATATTATAAGCCTCCGATCGGCATGGTTGTGTGACGCTTATGTACTGAATTTTATTAAATTTATGTAGCCAGGAAAGAATGGAATATACGTGTTGTAGGTCAGTTTTGTCAACCCTTTGCAATATGCATGTTTAACATATTGCCTTATATTTAAAAATCTGACAATGCATGCATTAAAACAAAAACATATACACATGTACATACATGTATATGTTCTAGACTTTAATGAAAGGCAAGTCAGTAAGACTACATGTATTTATATATGTATGAAAAAAATCATTATCATAAATCAAATTTTCGACTTAGATTGTATATTCATGTAAAAGCAATTTATATGTAAGCACTCAAAATGATAACAATGGTAGAAGACTTGTTCATATAACAATTGCATTTGTACATGTATTCTATTACAATATTTTTTTTTATCACATACGATCAACAATATGTCAATTAATTGCTCGGGCATCCATGTCAGCGACTAACGAATCCCCAACTTGATTTGATAATATATATTGTTTGAAAAGAAAAAAAAATGAAATAAAAATGACACTATACGAGGTCGTATATAGTCTCATGAGTTAATTTCGCTTATATATATAATCTCAGCAGTCTATAATTCAAACATTTATTATCTATAACGACAAGTTTAACTATCAACATTTCCTTCAGTTCTAAGACTTTACATAAAGTAGTATTTGCATGATTAGTTCTTTTACAGGCACGTAGCATCGTTTTTGAAAGTAATGCGGGAGGTGGGGGGGGGGGGGGGGAGGGGGGCTGGGCCTGACTCATCCAAAAAATCTTGACAAGCAACAACAACAACAAAAAAATAAAAAAAAGAGAAATTACAACTTTTCTGAAAACGTGACAAGTGACAATCCTTCTTCGGTTCGGGTGGGGCGTACTGTACACACACACACACACACACACACACACACATATATATAACTCCAATTTCCAATTTCCTTCCTTTCACTTCTTGCTCACTAAAAAGTGGGGGGGGGGGGCAGCCCCTCCCCTGCCCCCCCCCCCTCAATGCTACGTGCCTGTTTTATCAGTATCTAAATGTTTGCAATCTGCTTTATCGGATTCTGAATGGAATGAGATAAAGCAAATACGGAATGAATTATCATATTTCTATCAAACCGACTTTGTATAAAATTAAATAAAATACATTCTAAACCTATGATCGAAATTCTACCTTTACACCCGGTGATGATGACCTTGCCAAAGTGTTGATACTGTTCTAATATCTTCTCCTCTACCTGCATGAGTGGTAGCCGACCTGACCGTGTTCCATATGTATAAATAAGAGGCCCATGGACCACATCGCTCACGCGATTGCAGCCTTTAGTTACTGGGTGATTTCATAGTCATTTCACATATTGAGCAGTGCAATTCTCAAGAAGATCTTAAACAACTCAGTGTTCATATAAATATAAACCTACATTAAAATTTGAATACATTGTGTGGCCAAAGAATTGATTTTTGAGAATATTTTAAAGACTTTTCTCTCTCTATATATATCTATGTAAAAATTCGACCCATTGTGACCGAACCCTACCTCCGGGAATCATGATTTGAACAAACGTAAATCTACACTGCCTGAGGAAGCTTCCACACAAGTTACAGATTTTGTTTGCCAAATGGTTTTTAGAAGAAAATTTTTAAAAAGTTTTTGTTCTCTTTAATAAATTCCAATGTAAAAACTGGCCAGAAAATCTGGATCTCGGGTGGAAGCATCTTCAGGTAGTGTAGATTGAAGTTTGTTCAATTTTTATTATGAAAAATATATTTAACTACATGTAAAGTGCGACTCAGTCGGCCGTCGTTTAGTCTGACGCGCCGTTGTCAGTTATAAATATAGCATTCCTGACCCGGAGCAGACAAGTTCATCACGGACTTGTTTACGCATTTCTCCTTGAACTCTTGACATACATATACACTATACATATATATCTATTCAAGATGCATTTAAACCATTTTTGTAGAATTTTGTTGTGAGATTTCTCAATTTAACCAAGGACAGTGAAAGTATAAACCACTATACAACTAAAGGACCGAATTTTTAATTAATATGTCTGCCATTTTTTTTTTTTTTTTGCATTGCATATAAAGAGTACAAGGATACTTTGGTAGGTATCAGGTACAATGGGAACAAGCAGCTTTAAAGATTGCATGTCGTCGTACCATTTGACATTGTGCCGTACATGTAAGTACACGAGCCGAAAGGCATAAATATACAGGGTGGCGCTTTATGCTATATCACGAAAGTGGCCGAATTTTATTTAAAAATGTATTCAACATGATACTAGTAATCAATACACAAAATAAAGGTATGTATAACTAATGCTAGTAAAAGCCGTTTATTATGATTCTTCAAGTTGCCAATACATGTAATTTATTTTTCTGACGTAAATAAAACCTTATACATGTAATTGCAAAGACATTGTCACAAACCAAATACATTAAAATTTAGGGAACTGTTTACAACATCAAACATAAAAACATTGAAAAAATTAAGCACTTTTATTTTGAAAATCCAGGAGCAAGTCTGCTGTCCAGCCTAAACTATTTTAGTATTTATAATTACTCTCTGCGTATTGAATACCAATTAAGCTCTGTATTCTACATGATCATCCACCTTTTTCTACCACTTTTTGTATTATTACTATTTTTTCCTCTTATTTATGCTTATTGACACATGTATTACTATGTTGTATAATAATATTATATATAATTTATTAGACCCCTGATATTACTATTTAACGTAAATATGTTATTTGTACCTCGTGTACCATTGAATGTTAATGGTTTGGGAGAATAAACTGAATTGAAATTGAAATCAAAGAAATAGCCGGTCGGAGGCACTTCTTGGGTGTATGGATGTATGAACTACTAGTATATATATACCTGTATATATTATACAGACCTAGGTGAACATGGATATATAGTTCTGAGATGCTGTGAGATATATAGTTCTGAGATGCTGTGAGATATTTAAGGTTGCTGAGTGGTCAACAAATTAACAATCAGATCTACTCTAAAGTTTTATATATGATTATAACTAAGCTATAAACTACAAAAGATGAATAGGGCCACATAAAAAATATTTTTATCTCGTAATTACGAGAAAACATCTCGTTATTACGAGGTAATTATCTCGTTATTACGAGAAAAGATCTCGTTATTACGAGTTAATTATCTCGTAATTGCGATAAAAGATCTCGTTATTACGAGAAAAAATCTCGTTATTACGAGTAAATTATCTCGTTATTACGAGAAAAGATCTCGTTATTACGAGAAAAGATCCATATAAAATGATGCATTTCATTGTTCTACATGTACTGTCTAAGTCTCTTTATATAAAATGAATGAACATATATTAAGAAATTCATTAAATTTGTTTAAAGAAAAAATTCAAAAGGAGGAACAAAGCAGATTGATAAATAAATTAAATGACTAATAGTTCTCTGTAACTAATGGAATTGTGTTTTTATGATAAGGACTATACTTGGTATTTACTTCGGAGTCGAGTTGTAATATACGTGGAAAATAACACGAAGTTCTTTCCACTTATTCATATAAGATAAAATATCAAATCCGATTATTCTATGTAGAAATCAATAAATTATGATCGTTGTTATTTAAAAATAATAAAAATTGAATTAACGTTTCTGGAAAAAATCCAAAATAGACTGAAAGGCTGAAACAATCGACTTGGAAGCTAGGATTCTGGTAAACGAGGAACACTTATTGTGTATGTATTTTTTCACAATAATAAATCAATTAACAACTGTAATGTATTTTATTATAACAATATTTTTTCTCGTAATAATGAGATAATTAACTCGTAATAACGAGATAATTATCTCGAAATTACGAGATCTTATCTCGTAATAACGAGAAAATTAACTCGTAATAACGAGATCTTTTCTCGTAATTACGAGATGTTTTCTCGTAATAACGAGATCTTTTCTCGTAATTACGAGAAAATTAACTCGTAATAACGAGATCTTTTCTCGTAATTACGAGATGTTTTCTCGTAATAACGAGATCTTTTCTCGTAATAACGAGATCTTTTCTCGTAATTACGAGAAAATTAACTCGTAATAACGAGATCTTTTCTCGTAATAACGAGATAATTATCTCGTAATAACGAGATCTTTTCTCGTAATTACGAGATCTTTTCTCGTAATAACGAGATAATTATCTCGTTATTACGAGAAAAGATCTCGTAATTACGAGATAAAAATATTTTTTTATGTGGCCCTATTCGTCTTTCGTAATAAACTTTCATTTCGTAAAGAAAAATCCCATAAATTATATATTGCTTTTAAAATTTAGCATTTTCTTATATCTTTATACAGAGCCCTTCTTATATTAGGTTATCGATCAATACAGCCTAAAACGGCCACAACCATCCAACCACCCCTCAAACGGACCTTGACACGATTTGAGCTCAAAATGTTCAAATTTTATATTTTTTCATTTTTGATATTTTGTAAGCAAAGCTCGAGCCAGTCTTGTCATTGTTTACATTTGTGTTGTACTGCATGGTACAGGTTTCAATCAAATGTTGCTTAATTTTGGTGATAATATTATTTATGAACATATTGAATCATGCAATTTTAAATAAAATAAAATTTACCTAAGATCAATCATAAAACAAACCCTTTTTAATTATTAAAACTTACATCTATTACATGTATTTATAATTAATCATTTTTTAAAATTTTAACCATGATCTTAAAAATTTGTCTAGCTGTTATTTTTTCATTTAATTAAAAAACCTAGGTGTCAATAATTGAACAGACTATTCACCTGTAATTAATTTCTCTCTCTCTCTCTCTCTCTCTCTCTCTCTCTCTCTCTCTCTCTCTCTTGGCAGGAGTTACGTACAGCTAGCATTCAATGCGAAATTCATTCCATTTAGAGATGTATTATATGTAAACACTGCTCTAGAAAACTTGAAAGCTAGCATCTTTTAATAAAACCTTTTGCAAACAATTATGCAATGGAAACCTAAGTAAATCATGACGATTGATCTGGTGGTGTTTTTTATTTATTAGCTATTCCTCTCAGCTTTTCTTCCTGACTCGATTCACGCACGTTTCCTGTCCGTGCCCCTCTCACGTTTTGTTGTTGTTCGCCATAAAAACGCGGTGATTCGGCAGCATCTAGAGCTGTATTGCTTATCGATTGAATATTTCTGCCCAGGAACATGGAGTCTGAACCAGATAGCACTGGAAACCGCAATGGGTAAGTGAACTAGAACGGAAGGAACTACATGTGTATCGTGCTTTTGTTACGATCGCAAATTATGGGACTTTTTTTTTTTGTTAAACATGTCAGTATATTATGATGATGTAATTACCAACACCTCTGTTGAAACCTTGTGTTCATGAGTCTTGGTTTGGTGTCTGTGATTCAAAATATTATATGCATTTGCTCCTAATCCTATAAATTATTTTATTTTATATACAGTAATTTACTAACCACCATATCGTGTTAACAGAAAGCACGTTGAAGTATTTTTGTTTTTATTGTTTGACCAATCAGATCGTTTGTAAGGGACAACACCTCTTAGTTTGTAAATTTGAACATGTGGCCGTGGTGACCTCACAATCGTTGACTAGGAACTTAATCTTATAATAATGGGTCTATAGTTCTCATTGAAAAGTTATTTGTATAAAAATAGTTGAGTACACACCAAATGCGATATTGACAAAAAAGCCAATATTTAGCGATTGAGGTTGTAAGTTGAATTACATAAATCGATCTTACTTTGTCTATATCGGTTAACAGTTTCAAAGGGCTATTATCTATACACCCCCCCCCCCCCCAAAAAAAAAACGCGGTGGGGCAAGCCAGGAAAAGACTTCACAATAATAATAAGATGTAATTTTATTTTCATTTTAACCTAACATATAGGGTCTATCTTGAGCATGGAGTGCTTTTATTTGTTATTCAGGAACACAGGCACCTGACGTTATATATTTTTCTCATAATAAAAATAAATACCCTATATCTAATAATACACAAGGTACCCATCCCCGCCATCTTGGATTTATTTCAAACTGTCACATCAGCTGGAAGTTTTGCTTGAAACTCATCGGTAAAATTATTTTGCGAGCCTCTCCGTCTCCCGATCGGCCATTCAACATCTAAGCTTACAACCAATTCAACCAAAACGGCGCATTACACCTGTCATTAATAAAATTCACCCCTCAATCTGCATCTACTGCCTTAGATATGCGACAAAAGGCTAAAGGGTGGACGGAAGTTGACTTAAATTGCGTCATACTTTGGGTAATCCCTTCCAAATATAGCACTGATACGAATATTCAAAAGGCGTCAATTTTGAATTCGATCAACATACAAGTTAAAACTAAGAAAAGGGATACTATAAATAGTCAATTATAACTTTTGTTACACAATGTTTATATAAACATGTTTATAAATGCATATATTTTGAAATATTGAAACAAACACTCGGTGCAGGGAAATCTCATTTACATATAGGTGACAACTTCCGTCCACCCTTTAGACATTTATCGCAAATCCAAGGCAGTAGATGCAGATTGAGGGGTGAATTTTATTAATGACAGGTGTAATGCACCGTTTTGGTTCAATTGGTTGTAAGCTTAGATGTTGAATGACCGATCGAGAGATGGTGAGGATCGCAAAATAATTTTACCGATGAGTTTCAAGCAAAACTTCCAGCTGATGTGACAGTTTGAAATAAATCCAAGATGGCGGGGATGGGTACCTTGTGTATTATTAGATATAGGGTATTTATTTTTATTATGAGAAAAATATATAACGTCAGGTGCCTGTGTTCAGGAAATACGTCTACGAATAATTAATGAAAAACATGATTTGTTGTGTCAATTTCACGAAAATTCCTCGTGTAACTGTATTATTTAAGGAATAAGGAATCATTCTTTTAGTGTTACGAGGTGATCAAATACGGTCGGTGTGATGAACTTGAATAAAGCCCAAAGTATGGCACGCCAAAAATGAGTTAACAACTCTTAACTATAATTAACGAATGTAAATTATAGATTAAAATATATTTTGCTGATAAATATAGATACACATGTAAACAATAATTTACATTCGTTAACTATAGTTAGGAGTTGTTAATCATAGTTTCACAATCGTGAAACTATATTTATCAGATAAATCATGTTTTGCAATCGCAGATGGTTGTTTTCAGTGTTAATTATAGTTTTACACTTCTGAAACATAGATGATCGCGTTAGCTATGGTATACAGATGTAAAATAAAGATTATCGTCGTTAACTATAGTTTTCTGTCCGTAAACTATAGTTTACAACCGTTAAACCTATTTTATCGACTGTGAAACTATGATTAGCTCATTTTTACATGTGAATTAATCTTTATTTATCAGCAAAGTATATTTTAAACGTTTTTTGCAGACGGAGAAACTTAGATTATCATTCGTTAACTATAGTTTACAACCGTTAAATATAGTTTTACAGATGAAACTATAGTTAACGAATCGTTAACTATGGCATGTCAAACGTTGCAATATTCGATCTTTTCCATTTGTATTGTATAAATGTTCATTTGTATTGTATAATTTTCTATTTGTATTCTATAATTTTCTATTTGTATTCTATAATTCTCTATTTTGTATTCTATAATTTCATTTGTATTGCATAATTTTCTATTTGTAATCTATGATTTTCCATTTGTATTCTATGTATGAGCCCTTGAAATCAGAATCTTCATCTAAAGTTCTTCACCACTATTTAGTAAATATTCAGTGTTTCAGTCCCCTCGTTTTATAAAATTTGAAAATCTAATATTTACATTTTCCAATGTCTTTGCCTGTGATAACACTTCGTATCGATTTTGTACTATATAACAACCCATAACTTCAAATGACGCCAAATTGAGGCGCCAGCGGAGTTTGCTTATTTATATTTAAATATTTAATCGTACGATGACTTAAAATTATATAAATGTAAGTAATAAGGAATCATTCTTTGAATATTATGAGGTGATAATTTTGGTCGGGGCGTGATCAAATCTATCATAAAGCCCTTCGGGCTTTATTGGATTTGATCACGCCCCGACCGAAATTATCACCTCATAATACTCAAAGAATGATCCTTATTCCTTAAATAATGTGTATGTTTGTCTTCTCCCAACTTAAATTAAGTCACAGCATTATTCGGATGATTAAGATTAATTGACATGACCAGAATTGATTTGAACATATTTTATTGCATAAACATATACAAATGGTTCGAACACAAGTTCTAACAACTTACGAGGTTCTTACCAAGTATAAAAATTTACAACTTACAACTCAAATACTGTTGACAGTTGCTGTTATGAATATAACTGAAATAAGCAAAAAAGTGCAAAATAATGAAAAACATTGAGAGTATGGAAAAACACAAAAACAGATAAAAAAAAATATTTTACAAGTGCCGTAAAGAATTAGAACCATTTTAACAAGAGCTTGGACTTTGGGTAGTTTGTGTCAAACAGCAATGTGTCATAGGCCTGTCTATATCATTGCTGGCCACTCAGACATGGTTCTTTGAAATCAACAAGATTTGTCTGGCTTTTGAACTAATACTACGCGATCTGTGCATATTTTACCTGAGACCAGCGTCATTTTCAACTTGTTTTGACGCAAGAAAAAATAAATACATCCTATCGAAAGTCCAATGTCTTGTTAAAATGGTTCTAAAATGAAAAAAGTACATTCAGGACTGGTATTCGAACAAACTATAGCGGCTTTTTGTTTGATTTTAGGCTAGTTATTCCAAAGAATCACAAGAAACTGCATTTACTAAAGGTTGACCACTTATATCACCTTGCCTTGGACACTGAAAAAGATGACCTCGAAAAAATGTTCGGTGATGTTCGATTCGTGTGTTTTGGCGGGCAACCGTCTAGGATGGAAAAATTTTCCGCTCTCGTCGCCAGAGAATTGAACATTGATGATCACGAGATGGACGGTGACCGACCAAGAAACTATGCGGCAGGGACGGACCGTTATTCCATTCATAAAGTGGGACCAGTTCTATCTGTCAGCGTGAGTCAGTAGTTTTATTGCAAGTAAAACAACAAGACAAGCAAAATCCGAATCGCTTGATGGGCATACAGTAAGTGTGCCATCATCAGAGAATCCTTGACTTTGTAGTTTGATATATGCTTTGCTAATGATGAAACCAGCACGCAATGATGTCGTTAGAGTTCAGTTGCAGAATATGTTCTGACCTTCTACGATTAAAAAAAATCATTCACCACTAATTCAACCTATGGTAGTGTACTTCGAAAGTTGTTTTTGTTTTGTTTTGGGTTTTTAGGGACAAATCAAAGGAATATACATACGGTATATACGAATTGTTTAAGTTATTTTGTACCTGATGAACCCCTGTGCATTGATTGCATTTCAAGCGAGTACATGTATAGATTTAAATCGGTTTTGTTTTCTTGTAGCATGGTATCGGAATTCCCTCGCTGTCTGTTGTCTTCAACGAGATCATCAAATTGGTTCATTATGCCAAATGTAAAGATGTAGAGTTCTTTAGGATTGGAACATGCGGCGGGTTAGGTAATGTGTTATAACAGCTGCATGATTTTGACATGCATATATCAGTTGTACGGTTGTATTATTACTTATAACCGAGAAACACGCTGATTGGAATGACATCTGTTTTTGTTGTTGCAGGTCTGGAGCCGGGAACAGTGGTGGTTACAGAGAAAGCGGTGGACGGTGAACTGAACCCATACTATAAACTGGTACTCCGCGTGTTTTTAATTATTTGTTGATTTATATACGAGTCTATATATAAGGATTATGGGCACTGCATAACCCGCGTAAACAGCTGACAAAGCATGCCATGTATTTTTTTTATGCATGCGCGGATCCAGAAATTTACCGGTTGGAGGGGGGGGGGGGGGGCTGGGAATATCTGTTTTGTCCGCGGGTGGGGGGGGGTCCGAGGCCTATTTTCGGTAATTTTACTATGTAAATTTAGAAAATTTGAATTTTCCGGGGGAGACAGGGTCCAGACCCCTCAGTTCTCTCTAGATTAAACCTTATTTCCTCTATTAACAAATAAAAAGACATTCCATTGTTGTACACCTTTCTGTAATAGTTCGTTAATCTTTCGTATTTTTTGCAATTGTACACCCAATGAATTTATATTTCCTGTGTGTTTAAGGAATATATCTACATCTTTTCTTCCTTATTTCTTGCAAACCGGTAGTTGTTCATACTGCCTCTGACGAAACCGAATCTAGATCTAACCGGTTTAAAACACCTTTATCAGCTTTTAAATACTGTATATTTAGCATTGGTGGGTCATTTAGCAAAAGTGTTTATTCAATTCCCTTGAAAGAATTATGTTAACATTGTTGAATGCACACGTCTTTTTTTATACCTATATTTAGCTCACCTGAGTCAAAGACTCAAGTGAGCTTTTCTAATCAAATTTTGTCCGTTGTCTTTCGTCGTCGTTAGTGTTGTAGTTGTCGTAAACTTTACGCATTTTCATCTTCTCAAGAACCACTGAGCGAATTTCAACCAAACTTGTTACAGTTTCCCTGGGCCAAGGGGATTAAAGTCTGTTTAAATGAAGGGTCACGCCCTACTTAAATGGGAGATACTATTGTAATTAAGAAATAATGAAAACTTATTGAAATTTAAAACAATCTTTTTCTCAAATACCATTTGGCCTATAAAGTTGAAACTTACAAGGAAGCTTTCTCGGGTAGTGAAGATCTAAGTATGTTTAAATCATGATCCCCAGGAGAAGGGTAGGACCACGATGGAGGGGGGGGCGAATTTTACGTAGGAACATATTATTATAGGGGAAAATCTTTTAAAAATCTTCTCATAAAACAAGTTGCCAAATACGTTGAAACCTATGTGGAAGCATTATCAGGTAGTGTAGTATCAAATTTGTTCAAATTATTATTCCTGAAAGTAAGGTGTGGCCACAGTGCTACAATTTTTGCATAGGAATATACTGAGGAAAATCATTTAAGTCTACATTCTTTACTAGAGACTCAATGTTAAAAAATGTGCTAAAAATAGAAAAATAAAAATCTGCAAAATTGTTCAGATATTTTAATATCTGATTTATTAAAGCCAGAGTTATTTCAGTTTGGTATTGCTGCGCAGGTGAGCGATGTGACACCTCTTTTTAAAGCTAACTAGGCGTGGATTATATAAGGAATACGGAATAATTCTTTGAGTATTATGAGGTGATCAAATACGTTCGGGGTGATCAAATCCAATAAAGCCCGAAGGTCTTTACGATAAAGGATGACTGCACTTAGCGCCGGGTTTTGGGTCCTTTTCGGTCGCTTCTGTTGCGTTTATTTCTTAACCTAATATCACTTTTGTTAATTTTTTAAAGAGTCTAGTCAATATCCAACATGATGTCAGATTTTAGACTGTGATACAATAAGCTCATTCTATGTTTTTCTCCTTACAATTTTCGAAAAAAGGAGAATTTTCGCTTATCTGCCCTTGATCGAACATAAGATTGATATTTATATACATGAGAGGTGGAGCTGACATTATCAGAATGGTACTAAAATTAGACTAGTATGAATAACAATACCATGTACAAAAATTATGTGATCACTCTTTCACCATAGCCCTTTCTATTATACATGTATATGGTACAAGTATACTATTTACTATACTTTCAACAAAAAGATCACGCCCATGTAAGTACAGAAGACTTTAAATCAATGCTTGACAACTTAACGTGTTCGAAAACATTGTCCTAGTTAGCACATAACATGCTACCTTACACGTCACGTGATATAATTTTGTATTCACTAAGTTACCTGAGGGGAGAAACCACGTGGTGAATTATAATATTCAAAATGTATCAACCCCTGGCTACAACAGGGAAAGCGAGAGTAAGAAGAAGGAGTTTTTTCTCATTTGAACCATGAGCGCATGTTTGTCTATATTAATCTCCCTTTGACATATCTTTGATAATGCAAATACATGTATACAACTACTGTTAAACGGAGAACAATAGACAAACATGCGCTGACTATGTATGAAGTCATTATGAAAGTGGGCGTCCTCATTATCGTATGGAGATTCAAGAAATCGTGATGACCCCCGCCTATGAAAACAATTTCGTACTTGGTAACAACATACTTTTGTTTAACGCAATTACGTAAAGTTGCAGTTTAGATGTTGACCATTTCTGCAATTGAAAGAAAAATTCTTCTTTTAAAAGTTTATTTTCTCGCAAATATCGCAAGTCCTTAAGTGCAGTCATCCTTTGATCGTGCCTGACTCTATATGATCCCCTCATAACATATAAAGAATGATTCCTTATAACTTATATTTATATAGTTTTCAGCAACTTTACGATTAGATATTAAAGTACTCATTGATGAAATGTATTGAACTATACATTACAAAATCAATTTGTAGTGTTATCACAGACAAAGACACTGGACTGGAATATGTAAATATTTTGTGATAGTTTGAAACTTTTAGCTACATTGAAATCACATAATGTATGCCGACCGACGTAGGACTTATAAATAACTGTAGTAACCTCCATAAACGGAACAATCGCCTCTTCCTTCTATGTAACGTACTGATAAACAATGACGATGATTGACATAATTTTACTATTTCTAATTGCAAATGTAAGGGATGTGAAGTTGGCTATCAATGCCTGATCGCTGGCGCGGATTATGACTTTTTCTCTACGGTGTGTAAACACAATGAGACGTGTCTAGCTGTACCAAGTAAAACTGGTTTAAAATTAATAAAATCAATATACTAGCCCCATGTCCAAGTTTGTGTTTGTAGGTCATATTGGTACCGTCTCTTACAAATAACTCAGCATACCGATTGATACAGTCTGACTAAACCCAGCCCCTACTAAGTCACTTAATTCGTTGTACAACGAAGTGAATTAGTAGGGGATGGCTTTAGTCAGACTGCCGATTGATACTTATACTAGTAACGCATGCATGTACATTTTCCTTTTTCAACCACTCTGTACGGTTGTTTTAAAGAAAAAAAAGTGTAGAATATTTTTTGTTATTTCACAGAGTGTAAGGTTGCAATCATAATTGCAGAAAAAATAGATAATCCGCCCGATGAAGTCGTATACTCATACAAAGCAACATTAAATCATTGCATGGAATACTGCATAGTTGAAAAGTAAGAATTACCATTTCTTAGCATAGCTTGAAATAAATGTTTGTTTGCAGGCTGTGTTGGGTAAACCTGTACAACGATTGGCGAAAGTGGACCAGACCCTGTTGGAATCGCTGTTGAGATGTTCAGAACCTGACGACGATTTCAAGACGGTCAAGGGAACAACGTTCTGTTCAGACGATTTCTACGAAGGTAGTTCCTGTGTATCTACTAGACAGTTTGTATGTTGAAGGACAGTTTTAAAGAATGCATGCCTCAGTTCACGTTTACACGTACGACATGGTGATTAATTGATTGGTCGACAGATTAATCACTGCAATGTTTATGTTTCTTTTAAAGGCCAAGCAAGGCTAGATGGCGCCTTTTGCGAGTATGAAGAAGAGGACAAGATGACATTTTTACAGGAGCTCCGAAACAAAGGCGTCTGTAATATAGAAATGGAATCGCTCGGTTTCCTAGCCATGTGTCATTATGCGGGAGTCAAAGGTAGAACGAAAAATCTCTATACACTTTAGTATTTTAAAAATTCGAGGTATTGTGATATGAATATGAGCATGCTTCGTAGAGGAATTCATCAGATGCAAGTTTTAGAACTGTAGCCTTTCCCAGAATTCTTATTGTGTGTATGATTGTTTCCTCCGTTTTCTGCCTTGTAATGATATAATTAAGGTCCCAAACAATTTTATCAATATTTTAGTCATTTATTTTAACAAATGATGTTAAAAACTTTGTTATTATTGCAATTGTTTTATTCCAGGCGCGGTAGCGTGCGTGACTTTACTGGACAGATTACAACAAGACACGTTGTCTTGTGACGTCAGCATGTTGAAAAGATGGCAGGTACGCCCTCAGAACATCGTCCTAAGACATATCAAAAAGAAGCTTCATATCACGAACGGTCAGAGTTAACAAGGACTACCTCTTGATGGTTAAATGTGCGATCAGGGAGCCAGTGGAACAAATTTACAACATTATGCCATGAACTCTTTGTTCATTTGTTAACGATAGTATGGAATCTGCATTTCTCCACTTATAAAGCATGTACTTGTTATTGTTAGATGTGTTCAAACATGTTAACGATTGATTGAAAAACATTTTAAATCTGCAGTGAGCAGTACTTGCTATGATTATCAATTTTTATTTTGGAGTTATTCTGGCCAGACTGCTTTCTGTTCAACGCAGCTTATTGTTTGGGTTTTTTTTTTATTTAACTAAACATTGGATAGTGCCACAAACTATGGCTAATTGCTGCACAAAGGCTTTACGTTATTTGTGGTTAAAATAAGTTTTTCCCAGTCAATTTATAAAATGGTATGTAAATGAATGAACCATTTCTTACCGAGTTCAATCGTTCACGTCCATTGTTATTATACGTATATCATTTTGTATACGTTTTACTCAGTTTATAGTACGGCCACGTGTTTTTAGGTTTATTGTTTGTATGTTTTTCTGTAGAATCCTTGCAGCTATCTACATATGATTTGCATCCAATGTTACATGTTCATGTAAATGTGGCATGCAGTGTTCAGCCAAAAATATTGGTGTTTTGATTGTTACTATAGTTAAATAAAAATTAAATATTACAACATGTTCATTTCTTTTTAGTTTGGGAAGCACGCTTTTTAGTTCACAAGCTCCAACATATAGGTTGGATGTGAAATACATGTGGGTTACCAATGATGTGTAATGATCTCTGGTTTTTTTTTCAATAAAACTGTTTGGTATATTGTTCATTGGAATGTTTAGTGATAAAGTAACCTGGCAGCTCTGAGATGAATGAGGATGGTCAATGAGAACTAATGTATGCTAGACTGATGGTGGATTTCCGACAACATTGTTTTAATTAAAAGAAGTAAAGAACACGGTGCATAGTAAAAATGTATTTAATCTTTAAAATTCTTCCCATACTCTTATATATATTTGAGATAAACTAAATGCATATGGTTAAGATATACATAAAGCCTTCTACCAAAATTGTGTCGGGGTTCAGACCCTAGGGCGGGGACAATATGGCCATATAGTAAACATATATTAAATCTTACAATATATCTATAGGCGAGGCGTTTATCGACATAACGGACAGCTTTCGTTCAAATGTTTCACTATAACAAAAATGTTCTGTAACAATTTATTCCTCCTGGTGGGGTCCATAACTTTAATTTGATCAACCCTCATATGTTTATTTTGAATGTGTGCGGATGATATGCGTCGATAATATAAGAATATATAAAATAAAAATTGTCGATTCAACTTTGTACAAATCATTATCCCCGGGGGAATTATAGGACCACATGGGGGATTGAGTTTTAATATAGTTTTAACATAGAAATATATATGTAAAAATCTTCAAAGTTTTAAAAAATCTTCTCCAAACCCCATTTGGCCAGAATAGTTAAAAATTGTGTGGAAGGTTGTGGGTATATTCCGGCAAGTTTGTTCAAATCCGCTTGATCTACCCCTCCCCCCCCCCCTCCCCTAGGCGCTCCTTGGCGTTTGACTGCTCTTCGTCGAGTGCCCATGATGTGATAAGAGTTTTCACCTCGCGTTCACTGCGTGCACAATGCGCTTAATACTGCGTGCAAAATAATTTTTTGTGACGCATTAACATCCCCAAAGATACCGAGAGGTCTCCATGCAAGCACACTCGATTTATCATTGCGTCAATACTGCCATTATGTGCGTTACTTCAGCACGTCAACGGAGGTCTAATTGCGCTGCTGCGGCGACCATACTTCGTTTCTATTGCGTGTTTACCATAGAACACAGAGCCACGGCGCATACTCAGTGCATGCTCAAAGTGCGCGCCTTCGAATGACGCACGTTCTTGGCGATCCTACCGCGACAAATAAACTGCGTTGTTGCGCCGCTGTAGGAGACTTCTGCGCTCACATCGACGTTCTGGCCCGGGGACTGTATATTTGTCATGGGCGCAGCAGGATCGCAATGACGCAGCCCCGGTGTGACAGGGGTTAGAGGATGTGGCCCAAGGCTTTCTTGTTAATTTTATAGTACACGAGTGCGTATATATCGTAAAAAAAAACTACAGGGGCCTGCCCACGAAAATCAACCGATATATACCCCCCCCCCCCCCACACCGTTTTTTGGATTTTTTTTTTTGAGATACTACATGTCTGCCAAATTAAATAGATTTTTAAAAAAAAAACATCAATTTAAACTAATACCAGGCCCCAAAAAATAAATTCGTATGTATAGATGAAGGATAAGGTTCCGATTTGACCTGATCGGGGCAGATTTTTGCAGTAAGCACCGGAGCATTGCGCTAATATTCCAATGACTAAAGCCGGTGAGATTATATTGGACAGTGGTATTGTTTGTGGCTGAGAGTAAAATATTTGCATCATAAATGAATACAACAAAAACTTTCTTGAGAAGTATATTATTAGGAATTTTAAAAATCACAGTCACATGTTCCTGCGCTGAAACCGGAATTTACACTACGGATTAGTTTTCGTCATTTACGTTCACCAGTTAAACAAAGATGGAGGCAGTGCCTCGACTGCCAATGATAGCTTTCGAGCTTAAAACAAGCCCAGAATATGTGGATTTTGGACCAGTATTAAAACAGGTTTACCTCAAGATATATATATTGTGATCGCATTTTGTAATCGTTAATCGTCCTGTAAAGGTTGACTGTAACCACACAAATAGGCCTACTTTTCCCCTAAATTTTGACGTCATTTTGTCATGATAATGAATGTATAACAGAGTCGGAGCTTCATGTTTTATGTCATAAACCGAGAAAATTAGAAAATGATGTACTTTGAATTTTATGATCCGTTGGTCGTGGTGAATTAGGAGAATTGTGAAGAATTTTTAACATAATTACGCAGTAGTCTACTGTCTAGAAAGTGGACAAAGTTAACTTGCTGTAAGACAATGTTACATATCCTGTTAGAATATTCATATTATCTTTTCAATTGAAACTTTTCTCTATTTCTTTAGCATTTGATAGCAACAAATAAAAAGGTTGGAATTCATTGCCCAATTTATAAATGAGATGTAATACTTACAGGCTGTCAGTTATGGATATGTAAAGCAATGGGAGAAATAATGACAGACTAGACCAAATTCAAACCGGGGGCCCAAGTTTTCTAGTTAGGTGCTTTACCACTTGAGGTATCTGGCTCAGGTATTTTTACTGGTCTGTAAGCAGTGGGCTAGTGTGACCAAAATATAGGCAAAATACTGAAGCCGAATGCTTTACTGAAGCGTGGAAGGGGGTAGGTGCGGGAGGGGGTACCAGCAATCGGGGGCCTGGGGGTTATGCATGTTAAAGACATTGAAATATGATCCACTTGACTTACAGACAGCGAAAAAATATTGTAATATTAATCATTGCTTTTTTAAGTCAATTAAGGTTCTGATGGCTTTGTTGTATTTGATTCTGAAAGCTTTGTGGACTAGCTGGAGGTCTGTAGCTCCCGGTCTGAAAAAATTCGGATGGATGACCTGGGAGCTACAGTGCCAACCATTGAAAAAATTGTATATTTATTGCGCAGATAGTCTTTTTAAACACCATCATCAGCCACGTAAATTGAAGTGGTGCAGTTTGTTTACATGTTAAAATGTTGACTCTCAATTTCGATGTAAATTTAACATACTTGATTTCCGAGGTTGGTAGAATGTTTCGAAGAAAGTCTGAGGCAAGTAAAGAGACGATATCTGTAGTAAATTGCATGAAGAATTTAATGGTACGAATTGTTTTCACAGAATTTGTGTATAAATAAGGTTAATCATTCCAAAACTAGCGCATGTTTTTCTTTGCTATAAATATAATAATTTTTCGATAGGCGGTACTGTAGCTACCAGGTTGACCATCTGAATGTTTTAAGACCAGGAGCTATGGACCTGCAGCTATTTGTGGACATGCATCAGAGTTATTGTCAACTTTGTCTTAGATTAGAATTTCCACACAAATTTTAGATTTTGCTTTACAAAATTATGTGAAAGCAATTGCCTTTTTACCATAATGGTTACATCACATTATTCCTCCTTCAATGATTTTCACCATCAAAGATACATTATCCCAGGGTAAGTTCCTTTTACCTGTCAGTTCCAGAGGTAGGCACAGCACCAAACGTAAAAAGTTAGGAGAAATAATGGCAAACTAAACCAGAATTCAAACCTGGACCCCCTGATTCTCTAATCTGGTGCATTACCAACTAAGCTGACAACAATTGTGAAGAAGTCTGACCAACACCAGATATAAAACGGGACTAAGATGTTTCCAAACCCCAAAAGTCGTTTTCATAGACATTATTTTGATACACACAGATCTATAACATACAATAGATATTCAATTTTAGCATCTGTCACCTAATGAGTGTGTAGTTTTTACTATACAATTTTTTATTACATAACAAAGAATTGTGAGCTCTCTATCTTGCTTGAAACTTGACAACTGATGTTCATATTTTGGTTGAATGTTAGAAATACATTTGTTCAGCATTTAATTAAATGATCATAAATGTGATGTGAAAACCCTGATTATGCCAACTGTAGATTTGTTAAAAATTTGCTTGCCAAAAATTGTGCAACATACATGAGAAAAAAAGCATTGCAAATGGACAATTTTTAAAAATTTGTTTCAAGATTCAGTGATAAAAACAGAATAAACAGTGATTTGATTTTTCAACTCATGAGAGAGTTTGAACAATTTTCTTTATTTCCTCAGTATATTAGAGACAATTATGGAGAAGACCCAGCAGATTACAACAAAGCTTGCACGGATCTCGAACAGCTTCGACAGGTAATAGAACATTTCAATTTAATTGTGGAGAACATCTTTCTCCATGATAATACATGTACCATTAAATTTTCTGAATTCAAGATCCATATACGTGTACCGGTAATTCATTTCTTTTTCATATGAAAGGCTTTTAAGCATTCTTACTTCAATGACAATTTATGGCATTATCAAATAATCTTGTATTTGGGATTTTCATTCATGAACACTCATCTTCAAATAATGGTGAAATTCTTTCATTGCAGAGTGCAGTGCATGTATCACATGACTTCATGGGATGCAGTACCTTAAAAAAATACTATGCTCAGTTGCAATTTCTTCAGGGGAGATTTCCGATGACTGATGGGGGCCAAGCTGCTTTGCCGTTTACATGGTGAAGATCTTCATCAATTCTTTTCACTTAATATTTTCAAACTAGTCTAGAAGTAGTACCCTTTTACAATCCTGTTAATGGTGTTTTGTTTAGGTTTATAAACCAGTAGTTTAGAATACATCAAGACTGTTGGATAATACAAGATAAATAAGAATTGCATCTTTTAGATCCGTTGGCTTGCCTCCCTTCCTTTCTAAGGAAAACCTAACAAACTAGCAATAAATAGTTAATAGAGTACCGGTAGATACATATAGTATCCATTTTAGACATATGTACACTAAAGTACATCATTTCACGTATTCAATCAATTTTTTGAAGATCAAAATACAAACTTAATAATAATGCATTTTTTGTATGTACATTAATATTGATTTACATGACATGTTATGATATTTCACTGTTTTCTATAGGTTAGCTTTGATATTGGAGTAGATAAATTTTTACCTTGTTAGGACTCAAGTTTTTTTTTATACCAGGAAACGTTTTTCTTTAAACCTTTTTGACATAACCAAAGTTATCTTGATTTTTTATGCAAGTAAATGTTAGTGTAGGTTTCAATAGACAAAATCATGGCCATCTTTTCCTTTTAAAGGGAACCTGTATGATGAAGTATTAAATGTAAATGTTATTTTATTTTGATTTCACTGCATGGCTGTTCAGTCACGCTAACCCTTACTAACATTGAATCATTTTATAAATGTTTAAGGTACCTGACGTAAGTATGGAAACTGCCCTGCAGAACAACCTGATATTTCTGTGTTGTTGATTTGAAAAGTCCATTCTATCCATTCTCAATAAAGTTGTGTTTAAAGTGTGCCTTAATAATCCCTTCAAAGGAAAACTGTGCAGAGAATGTACAACTACATGCGCAGTGTGTTTTGAGCTTCTTAAAATGGGTGTAAAAACGAGCTTTACACATACATGACTTGAAAAGCTATTAAATGAAAACACTGTAAACTGAATGTATCACCATAGATTTTATTGGTGTAGTTTATCAGACATACTGTAATATTACATTGTGTATCATTTGTTGTCATACCTAACAGCAAGATAATTCATTATAATGAATACCTGGTAATTATTTTCACTAGTCTGTGATGCAATATATGCATGTGGATTTGCCATTTGTTTTTCAGAGAAGACCCTTACAAAACTTTATGTTCATTTTGCATCAACCTCTGCATGTAATTATCCCTCTCAGGTTGTCATTAATGTCTTGAAGTTTCCATTAGAATCAAACACAAAAAGTGGTTAATTTTATCTCATACACATCATATTTGTACAAACAAAACTCAATGGGGAAAAACCATGAAATGTTTTAAAAACACTAGAAATCTTTGAATATTAATGTGTTTTTGGGTCTCGTATATCAAGAGGTACCAATCAGTTTATGCATATCAACTACAGTAAAACTTTGTTATCTCGAACAAGATGGGACTGTTTTAAAACTTCGAGATATCTGAGTAATCGAAATATTAAGGGTAAAATGCTTAAAATCAAGTGGTTGGGACTTAACAAATCACTTCGACATATGCATTGTATTCGAGATATCGAATTTCAACTGTATAAATATTTAAGGGAGGACATTTTCATGGCAAGAGAAGTCACCCTAGCGGACATCAAATTTGAGCAGGCCTCGGTGCTTTACAACATTGGAGCTCTACACTCAATCCTTGGGTCCATGGAAACAAGAACAAATGCAGATGTAAATAAGTTTAATACAGTTTCTTTGACAAAGAGCTAAAACTTGTTAAGTACTGGTAATTCTTGTTTAAAATTGTGTGTGCAATTTTTTTGTTGGTATTAATGTGAACTTGTGCTGTTGAAATTCCTGTAAGCTTTAGCCATGTTTTACAGAGTATGAAGGTGGCCTGCACACACTTTCAGTGTGCCTCCGGGGCCTTTGAATATCTCAGAGACCACTTTGGATCGGCCATGATGAGCCTCGACTTTTCGCATGAGCTTCTGACTTTTCATGTCAATCTGATGCTGGTAGGTACATTTATTTTGATGTTTTATGTACCGTACTAGTAGTTGAAATTGAACAAAACTTTCAGTTTAGATTTGATTACATTAATAGTGGTAACCAATTTTAGCCTTGTCCAAATTAACAGGTTTGTATGGACACCATTTTGTTGATAGAATTTTTTAAATAATTTAGTATCAAACAGTAAACAAAATTTCAATATTTATGGGAAGGTGAAATGTTAGGAAATGTGTGCACTTGTTAATCCCAAAAATATATAATGTATGGGGAATCCAATTCATAATTCATTGTTAGGAGTTCTTTTGTGAAACCTTTTGCATCAATTTTCTTTACTTTATAGTTAATTGCTGTCTGTTTTGACACATCTTCCTATATGGGGATGTTGCTGTGCAATTACTGTAATAGACATGTGAAAAAAATTTCAATATCTTTGAATACTGACAGGCACAAGCACAGGAGTGTATTCTGGAGAAGTCGATGATTGACAGCAGAAAAAGCTCCATCACAGCCAAAGTGTCCGCCCAGATTGTGGAATTCAACAACTTGGCTCTGAAATCTTTGGAACCTGCTTACAAGGAAGGGATAGTGCCATCCCGCAAATACAAGGTTTATTATTATCTCATATTATTTACACATCTGTATAATTAATAAATAGTTATCATGAACACAGTCCTCTATGGGATGCATTGTGCTTTTAATCTAAAAAGTTCATTTTGTCGATCTTTGAGTGGAGATGAAATTACAGTAATAAAAATTCTTGTGCACATCTACCAGTATGATGTTTAAGTCCATACAGATACCATATTAGAAATGATTTTTTGTACTCATGGAATTTTTAGAAGAAAAAAGTTGATTTTTTGTGCATTTATGATTTGTAGGAGTGGAAGAAAAGAATGGAGTTGAAGAACCAGTTTTACGAGTGCATTACCTGCTTCTACATGGGTAAGCAATCGGAGGAACATCAGAAGTGGGGGGAGTGTCTGGCCTACTACACAGAGGCATTCAACAAGCTCAACGAGTGTATCAAGAAGGGCAAGGTGAGTGTGGGGGTTTGCTTTGAACCTTGACCTCTTGATGAAGGGGATATTTGTGTGTGGTAAATATGCCAAAAGTTCTCTTTTTAATTTGCAGAGTGAAGATGGTGATATTCAAGAATCATTTAGATTTGCTATGGATGTCATTGGGGGGAAGTAAGTGGTCTATTGTACTTGCAATAAGTTTGATACTATCAGAGGGAAGATACGGTAGGAAAGTGGAGGAAATATTCAAAGATATGGAAAGAAAAATAAATAAACAAATGCAAATTCATTGACTTTCATACAGTAGCCAATTATTTTACATGTTTTTTTACAATAATTTTTAAACATTCTAAATATTGAGGTTTTCATGCAATAAGTACACTGTGTGTATGGTTAAAATAGGTACCAGTCGGCAAAGAAGGACAATGATTTTGTGTACCATGACAAAGTTCCAGACTTTGACAGCTTACCAGAGGTGAAAGGTAGTGCCATGAACTTACTTTTGATCTTATACTGTGGAATCATTTTTATTCGTGGGGTCAGTGTTCGTGGGTAGCCAAAATTTTCCTGGTTCTTGGGGATGTAATTTCGTTGGTAGTGTAATCAGGATAAAGAGGTATAGCGCCTTTTCCCATTATTTCGCCTAAACCTGTATTTAGACGGAAAGTACCTGTTACTTAAAATAGCTTCAGGTACCTAGCTGTCGCAATATGATTTTCGAAACCTAAATACTGGTTTCATAATGGTGTCTGTAACAACTGATTTGTCATAAATTCAGGAAACTCTGTACATAATGTTAGTTGATATTCTGAACCGTGATAAGTTAAAAAAACATGCAATGGATCTAAGTATAATTATAAATCAATGTAGTACATGCATAGTGTTAATGAAGAGATCTGTTTATATTTGGTGTGCTCATACTCAGACTGAATTAAACAAGATAAGGCCAAATAAAAAAATATGTGTGGTTCCGGTAACGTCTAAAAAAAAATTAGGGTAGGTAGGTAGGGATTTTTTTTTTTTTTTTTTTTTTTTTTTTTTTTTTAAGAAATGTATAATATGATTCTCTTAGTACTGCATGTACCTAGCACAGAATTGCAGATGGCATTTGTATTTAGTGAGATAAATATACTAAATTAAGATTGGTAGGGAGCATCTAGCTTTTATTACCATGACACAAATATTTTTAAATCAAAAATCAATAAAAAATAATTTCTGTTTATAAACAACATGAACAAAAAAGTATTATATGTTTGGTATTAATTATATGGCTGGGACGATTCAGAAGTCATTCGATTTGGTTCTAATTTGATTCAGAATGCTATGATTTGTTATTTTATTTATTCGATTCAATTAAACAAAGGTCAATCTCAATATTTCTCATTTAAAATTTTAAAAAATTATTTTTACCTTGCAGATTCCATAAAAATTCAATTTAGGGACTAACTTAGAGCAAAATTTTAGGGAGATTCACTTCTATCTAACAGAAAAATAGGGAGAAGCTTAAGAAATTAGAGAGACTTCCATTTCTTGACAATAGCATAATGCTAATAATGATATACAAAGTTTAATTTAAGTCTTTAATAATTTAGATTGGATTAGAAACAAGTCAATAAAAACTAAAACAACAATGTAATTTTTTTTTTAATTATCCAATTTGTTGAATTTAATTTTTTTGATGTATTCATACATTTTATATATGAAATGTTTTGCAATTGTGTTAGCTTAATGACAAATAAAACCAGTCTTTGTATTTTGGTGTATTTTGGAGGTATTAGTCCAACCCTTTGACCCAATTACAACCGTTATGCAGAGGACCTTCAAAATAACTGTTAACATATTGTTTAATGATTATTTCAGTATTAATTTGGCGGTGTTATAAAATAATTACAAGCTACAAACTAATTATAATAAAAACACTAAAAGAAATAAACGTCGGTTGTAATTTTCAATGCACAGTTTGTGGTTGCAACACCCGTATTTACAACCCCTATAGACAAGACAGTCGCAAGTTGTTTATCACAACAGGTGTTTACTGAGGCTGTGAAAACGCCTTCTGAAATTGATAATTATCATTTTATTGCCTGTGGGTTTTATTAACTCAGAATACAGGATGACTTCAACATCTCTTTCGAAGGAAATTCCGGCGAAGTTGCCGATCAAAAAGCGAGCATGTCACCCCCTAGGTTGGTCCTAATTTATTTATTGTGAGGTACAAAAGGTACAAACAGTTCTTGATTTATCTTCTTTTCAATCAACTGATAGGAATTAAAATTTTCCCATACTAATCTGAGGCCGTCAAATGCATTTGGATCACGCTGAAACTAAATCTGGTATTGGAGCCGATGACGGAAAGCGGGGAAAATTCCGGAAAAATTTGAAAATTGGCGAAAAAAAGTTTAGGGTCGGGGGTAAAAAATAGGGACGGTCGGGTGACCGGAACCACAGGTATTTTTTTATTTGGCCTAATTTAAAAAAAACCCAGAAGATTAGATACATGTTACTTAATCTCTCTATTCTTTTCATGTTTCAATTAAGCGAAAAAAAAAATTTACTACTTGGTGGATTTGATCCAGCAACCACAAAATCAAAAAGACCTCCGCGTTACCACTGTGCCACGCATCTAACAATTTCTGAAGATGTATTTTCATTATATTTGGCTATATAGATGCTTGTATTAAAAAAGACACTAATTCAAATATTTGTTTAATTTTCAATACGAAGACCACGTTAAACCAAAACTAATTCAATGTAAACGTGCACTACAATACCTGTAGAACATAATTTCAATCGGATTTCTTTGGTTTAGAGTGGTTCAAATATTCAAACATCCAATTTTTTATCGTATACTAACTACTTTCCTATATATCCCTAACAAAACCGAAATATTTTAATGATGTCGTGTAAGATAATTAAGACTCTTCCAGCATGGTAATTGTGTTATTTGCGTTTCTTTGAATATATTTAAACTAAATATTGTATAATATTGAAAATGTCTGATGTTTGTAAAAGTGCTATATTTTAGGCCAAATCGTATATTAAGTGCGCTATACCTCTTTAATAAATATGAAAAAAATGATTGTGTGTAGGTTCTTGGGGATGTAAATTCATGGGCAAGGGTTACCCATGAAATGCCACGAACATTGGTCCCCCATGAACAATGATGATTCCACAGTATGTGACAGTAAAATATTTATATATTAACAAGAGTTCGTTATGAAGGTTGATTATGTAATCATTTTGTTGCTCATATATGATTGTACTTCCACTGTGTGCATCTTTTTGTTATAGGGGCATCTCTGGTGAAGGGTATAACCTTAAACCCAAGTGACCCAGATGTGTCTGGTCCAGATTTATTTCAGAAACTGGTCCCAATGGAGGCTCATGAGGCTTCTTCACTTTACAGGTAAAGTTCATTGAACTGATTTGAACAAATATTGGCGGGAATAGTATATCAGTTGATTTTAAACTTTCTAAATTTTAATTTCAGTGAAGAAAAGGCTAAGCTCATAAGAAGAGTATGTGGAAATATAGAAGACAAAAACGCTGAACTTGTGTAAGTAAAATTCAAGAATTCTTTGTCACAATTTGATAGAATTTTATTTGATTTGTTTTGGAAAATAAAGTGACATACATGCATAGGTATATTTTGTTTCAGACAATTTATGTCTTCTTTGAACATTGACCAGTCAAGCTTGAGCTTTGAGCCTGAGAATCTGCCGCAGGCTCTTCTAGAGAAATGTGCTGCCGTGTCTGTCAAGCCCAATGCTATCAAAGATTTGGTGGAAGCCATGTCAGGTATATGCCCTTAACATGTTATTGTAGAATCACTGACATTTTTGGGGAACAATTTTTGTTACCGTATTTTAGGGAATTTAGGTCGATCCTGTTTATAGGGCGATGGAACCTGTTTTTAGCAAAAAAAATTTTAAAAGTATAAATAGGTCGACTTCGATGAATTGGTCAAAAGGTTACCGCTAGATTAAATGAATAAATGGTTTAAACCAATATCGTTATCATAGTAGCCTTTTATCTTATTTTACAGTTTAAACAAAAGGGAAATAAAATGCATTCCATAAATTTACACATCGTAAGAAAATGTCTGAAATTGCAACAACATTTTTTTGAATCATTTTATTCAGTACGGCCAGATTAATGGTTAAGATCGTTTGTTTAAATCACTTACCTGCCATGTGTACAAACTGCATGGTGTTAACCGGGGGATAGTAACCTAGCCTGGGGGCATGAATACGGTAGCACATGCAACCTTGTGTTTTTGTTGTTGGTTGACTTTAAAACATTAATTAGTTCACCAGAGATTCATTTCACCCTCTTATGTTACCGCTATAAATGTTACTGTTCATCTATCCTCATTGTAATTATTCCTCAAGATTTTTTGATATATCCTACCGTATGGCTTAAACAATATGTACATAATCATGATAATTATTCACACCTCTGTGTGACTTTTTACTGTGTATACAACACATCGGTTAAACTCTGATCTTATCGAAGCCTGCGAGCATGAGTAGCACGTGCCGAGAGTTCAACTGTGTATAAACAAAGTAGGCCCTACCCAGACTGATTTCAGAGACACCTGGTTTAGATTTCATCGAGAGTTTAATTTTGAATCTACAGAAAAATAAACTTGTACATGTATTCTATTATAAAAACAAATCGTTTTTTTTTTTTTATTTCAACCCTTATGATATTTTTCTCCCGTAATTACCCTTTGTACAGTTCTCATTTTACTTTTACCGTGCAAAATTCATTTCCTGTTTATCGTAAGCACACAATCAAAATGCATGACAGCATGTAATAAAGATCGAAAGATGATTCAGTCTGAACAATAGAAGTAAGAAATGTAAGAAGAAATAAATTTATTCACATTTAATTTGTTTTGATAAGTTACTACAAAATATTGATAAAAATTCATACAATTTTTAAACAGAATCCAAGCGCTATTATAGTGAACTCTCATGATTTTATTGGAAGTTTGAATGAATTTTTGCAAAATTTCACATCAAATTAGAAAAAAAAACATAAATAGGGTAAAGCGATGAAGTTATAGGGCGAGGTCCACGTCCCAGAGAAAAAAAGTATCGACCTAAATTCCGAAAAATACGGTTAATTGTCAAATTTTTAAAGACATGTTGGGATTAAATATTGTGGATTTGCTTCTATGTACAATGTAAAGAGACTGTTTCTAATTTTTAGAGGATATAAATTCCTTGGTATGAGGTATCATTGAAATCCATAAAAATTAAGCCACCATGAATATTAATGAATCCACATTGTTTTGTGTTCATGTAACAGAACACAATTTAGAAATTTTATATTTTATCATCTGATCTCCATGTTCTGCTTTATCAATTCTGAGACAGAAGTCATGTATATACATGTACATGTGTATTTACATTGATATTTTGCAGTTGTCATTCTGAATTCATGATTCCCAAGAAAATATTATTGTTAAAGGAAGCAGAAAATTACTTGATTATGATTGATAGTATGTATAAGTCAAATAGGCGAAATTTTTTTCAAAAATTTCATTCATTAAATATGAACAAAAGCCCCAGGCGGATTCAAATTTATGATCTGCAGTTCGAAATCCTGATACTTTAACCACAGAGCTATGATGATTTTCAACCAAATCGATTACTACAAACAGTTTGACAAAACATTTAAATCGCTATCTTGTGATGTAGTATCTTAAAAAAATGTCTTGGTGTAGTGAGGTACCATAATATGACAGGATGTTCAAGTCCTAAGGATGATTGAAATTGATAGAGATCTTAGCTGATCCTTGTTTGTAGTACCGGTAGTAAATCTTAGCGCTTTAAAGACATTATATGAATGAAGTCTCATCAATTTTCAGGAGTTTCAAATGTGGCTATAGAGGTTGATGTGAATTTGAAAGACATCACTGCAGTTCTCGATAACGATGCTGAGGAAGAGGACAGTTTTCAGGTTCTTTAATTGAATTTTGATATAGTATTATAAAAAATGGTATTCTATTTATAGAAACATTATTTTTTTAAATCTTTTTTAACCCAATGCAAAGTTAACAAACAAAAAGAAATAGAAATTATGCTACAACATATTTGTGAAATATGATCGTATTAAGTAAATTTTGTTTTGTAGAAGCAATTTGGCAAGCGATCGACAAATCCTATGTTTGAAAACATCAGAAAAGAACTGGCATTGTTTTCTGAGGGCCATAGGAAGGGAAGTCAATCCAACAATGATCTGCACAAAGCAATGAATGCTCACATTACCAATCTAAAGCTCCTCGGTGGACCTATTGAAGACATCAAGAATGCATTGCCTTCTAAAGATAAAGAGAAAAGTGACTATATACCTTCAATTATTTTTTTTAATAATTTATTCATGCTTTTAGAAATTGAAATATTATCATATAAAAATAAAGGCTGAAATAATTAGATTTAAATGAATTTTTTTAGGTTCGGAGGATGACTCTGTTACTGGTGACCTGAAAAGATTGATATCTAAGGTGGAGGAAATGAAATCACAGAGAAATATGCTGGAGGAACAGTTCAGGACTGAGGTCCAGAAAGATGATATCACCCACAGAATTGTAACGCAGGAGGGGGGTAACAAGCAGGTGAGAAAGTTGATTTCTACCTGTTAAAAATTAATGAATAAGTAAAGTGAAATATGAATTGTCTTCATTCCTATTGAAATTCATTGGCTTGTTATAATGCATTGGACTTGAATTACTTAATTATTAAGCCATCAAATTTTGTCATTTTAGGTGATGTTTGACCAGGAAATTCAGAAGCACAAGAAGGTTGAGGAGTTGATTGTGCAGAATCTGAGGGCTCAGGACAACATACTTCGGGCACTGACGGATGCTAATGTAAAGTACGCTCCAATCCGCAGGAAGTTTACTGAGGTTGCTGCAAGGTAAATAGATTATATTGGAAGTTATTTATGATGTTTTTTGTGTGAAATTATGGTTGTAAACAACACATTAATTACATTAAGATAAATAAATGTATGTTATCCCATATAATTGGTCATGATTGGGGTAATGGATTCTTGTATAGCGATAACACCAATTTTAAATACCGTATTTTTCGGAAATTAGGTTGATACTTTTTTCCCTGGCACGTGGACCTCGCCCTATTCATTGCTTTGCCCTATTTATGTTTTTTTTAATTTGATATGAAATTTTGCAAAAATTCATGCAAACCTCCAACAAAATCATGAGAGTTTACCATAATATCGCTTGAATTTCTGGGTAAAAATCGTATGATTTTTTATCAATATACTGTAGTAATTTATAATAACAATTAAATGTAAATAAATTATTTCTTCTTACTTTTCTTAAATCAATCGGTAAGACTGAATCATCTTTCGATCATTTTTTCATGCTGTCATGCATTTTGATCCGTGTTCTTACGATAAACAGGAAATCGATTACGCGCGGTAAAAGTAAAATGAGAACCATACAATGGGTAATTACGGGGAAAAAACATTGTCGGGTAGAAATAAAAAAAAATTTGTTTTATAATAGAATACATGTACAAGTTTTTTCTATAGATTCAAAATAAAACTCTTGATGATATCTAAACCAGGTGTCTCTGAAATCAGTCTGGGTAGGGCCTACTTTGTTTAAACACAGTTGAACTCTCAGCACGTGCTACTCATGCCGGCAGGCTTAGATAAGATCAGAGGTTGACCCATGTGTTATGTACACAGTAAAAAGTCACACAGAGGTGTGAACAATTATCATGATTACCGGTATGTACACATTGTTTAAGCCATACGGTAGGATATATCCAAAAATCTTAAGGAATAATTACAATGACAATAGATGGACGGTAACAATATTGGTGAAATGAAATCTCCAGTGAACTAATTCATACGTTACTTTAGACTCGATCAGCAACAAAGACACAAGGTTGCATGTTCTACCGTATTGATGCCTTCAGGCTATGCTACTATCCCCTAGTTAACACCAGTTTGTACACATTGCAGGGAATTGATAAACAAACGATCTTAAATTACCGTATTTTCCGGGGCATATGTCGATGTGGGGCATAAGCCGAATTGCTCATTTTCAGACAAAATTCAGCAAAAATCCTTAGACTAGCCGATCTGGGGGATAAGCCGATTTTTAATCGATGATTACTATAGCACTGTTGTATAGTGAAAACTTGTATGACCGCTGATCAAGGAAGTCATCGAATATATACTTTCAGAATATCGATGTAGAAAATCAAAAGAGTAATAAGAATTATTTGATTTGCTAAATATTTATATTTTTAGTAATTTTTAAAAATCTATCTGCGTTTTGTGCATGATTGGTCTCTTCCGTATTCGTCGGTATTAACGTTACGTACTGTAATTTTACACTGTTACATATATGTTGTAAATTTTATTGCAACACCAACCTCCGTGGTTCTGTTTGATAGATTAAGTATAATATTTTACCAAACATTTCATATTTTATCAATACCTTTTTGCTAAATTTCATTTGATCAAGTTATACTTTGAAAGCTACTTGTAAATTCGGGGTATGGCGTCCATTAGCTCAACACGTGGTTTCATATTCAAATAGAGTTATCCCCCCGTAATCGATATAATTGAGAAAACGAAATACCACATAGAAAATATTAAATTTGTGTTCTTTTCCATTAATTAATTAAATAGTGACTTGCCGTTACGCAAAGAAGTTATAATGCTAACAAACACAGTTAATGCAATGAAGTGTAACGGTGTACACTACGTGCCCCCAGGCTGTGTTTAAGTCACGGGTTTCACACCTTTGTATATACACACGCCACTGGAATACCGTTATTTCATCCAACAGGAAATTAATTTGGGTTTGAACATATACAAATTAATTGTAAAAAACAAAGCATTTTAAATTGATCATACAATTCCCACGAACGCTGACATGAAAAAATTCCGTCATTTTACATTCTACACAGTTTCGTTTTCTTTTTTACTACGCAATAATAGTTTCCAGAGTTCAGACACGATATGATTTGATTTGGATTGTAAAGAAATACATCGTACATTTTATTACTCACGATGTCATTACAAAAATTATCATCGGGACAATTATCGATAATAGTTCAAACGGAAGAAAAAACCAAACCTCATAATAAACTGCTACAACAGTACAATGGATAAAAACAGTGGATTTTGTATTTTACTGTTCAATTTTTTTCAACTTTGAGCTTACGATAAGCCGATCCCGGGGGATAAGCCGGGGCTCCCGCATCGTTGAAAAAAAATACCGGCCTATGCCCCGGAAAATACAGTAATCCGGCCGTACTGAATAAATGGGTTTAAAAATATTGATGCGATTTCAGACATTTTCTTGCGATGTGCAAGTTTAAGGAATGCATTTTATTTCCCTTTTGTTTAAAACTGTAAAATAAGATGAAAAGCTTCTATGATAATGTTATCGGTTTAAACCATTTATTCATTCAAACTAGCGGTAATTTTTCAACCAATTCTTCGAAATCGAACTATTTATACTTTTTTTTATATTTTTGCTAAAAATGGGCTCCCTTCGCCCTATAAACAGGATCGACCTAATTTTCGAAAAATACGGTACTTAAAATTTGTTCACATGCATGTGAAATTTTATTTGGTAAATTGTGATATATAAGGATTTATATGTGCATCAGAATTGTAAATTGTGTTACAGAGGCTGTGTGTTTCTTAATGGTTGTTTCCAGTATGTATTGCACATTGTTTTAAAGAGACTGTGCATTTTGTGCATTTTGATATGTTTGTAGGCGAGAAATGATGATCAAAGATCTGATGAATTCCTTTGATGTTTACGAAGATCTCTTGGCAAAGTCTCAGAAAGGACAGGAATTCTACAGGAAACTGGAAAGCAATGTTTCCAAACTTCTGACTCGCTGTCAGGGGTTGTGTAAAATTCAGGCTGAGGAAAGAGAACAAATATTGAACAGGCATAAACCCAAAGGTACAAGCTGAAAAAATGGATTGCTAGGATGTAAATCCAAAATGTTCTTATCAAATTCATAAATTGGATTCAATTTCATTAAAAAAATACATATTATGTAATAAGATTTTTTCTAGAGAGAATTGAAGCTTGGGTTTAAAGGACTGCTGTAAATAAAATGTTAACATTAAAAAGATATTTATGACATGAAATTTGAATTTCAGATCCTCCTCCCAGACCAATGGCCCCCAAGCCAGACAATACAGTTCCTGACCCCGCCAGTGCTTCTTCTGCTTCTGATGGTTCACTCCCCATGGCCACAGTGCCTCCACAACCAACACTGAACACAATCCCTGGATTCGAAGGACCAAAGTTAAAAGACTATTTACCTTTCATGAAACCAAAGACTTTTGGCAAAGACAGGGATAAGAATAAAAGAAGTTCTTCTCGACCCGAGTCTGACAATGCTGGGTCAATGCCAGGTGATTTACCTGGCTCAGCACCTGGTCTGCCTCAGGTATGTTAACACAACAGAAACACAATTTTACTGAAAAGTAATATAGATTTTTATAATTATTTTATCACATTTAAAGATTTTTCTTTCTGTATTATTTTGATATTATTTAAAGAATTCTATGTACATTGAAATAATTATCTCATATATTTATTGCAGAACCTGCCAAATCAAGGAGATTTGAGCAGTTATCTTCCTAGAGCAGATCTGCAGAATCCATCAATCCCACAAGTCTCTGCTTTCACAGGAAGCCAGCAGTCAATGAGAGGCCAGTCAGCATCTCCAACATTTAGGCCCCCCTTCAATCCCACACATGTTGATGTAGGTCAGTCCTACTCCTCTCCTGGACCAAGTCCTGCTCCAAGCCCCGCCCTTCCATCACCCGCCCATAGTCCATTACCACGGCAACAGTTCAGATCCCAGTCATTGAGCCCTGTGCCCCACAATGGAACCCAGAATCTGACACAAAGCCAAGAATATCACAGCTTGCCAGTAGGATATAATTTAGGTTATCTTGCCCAAAGTCAGAGTTCACAATATTCAGCCATGTCTCAAGGGCAAATGACTGGATATCAGGGTGTTCCTCAAGGTCAGATGCCAGGACCTCAGAGTCAGTCTTATGTAGGACAAACTCAACAGCCAGTGTCAAGTTCAGATTCAAGTGGTCAAGGAATGTTACCTACACAGCCACCTGGCAATTATTACAAAGATGATCCCAGACAGTTTCCACAGGTAAGAGATCCTAGATTCTCTGCTGCCACTGGTACTGTAGACCAACAATCAGGTCATTCTTTACCTCAGATGATGACAGGTCAGCAGATTCCCTCTAGTGAATTTCAGCACAGTTTGTCCAATATGGTTGTTACTCAAGCACAGCAACCTATTGGTAATGTCGGTCAAGGACCTCCATCTAAAGGGAGTCAGTATTATCAAAGTCAATATCAGCCCACATCTCAAAATGTTTCCATGCAACAACCACAGCAGTTTAGTCAAGCACAGCAATCCCAAGGAGTTGTTAGTCAAAGTCAGCAACAGTATTCAAACTCTGTGGCCTCAGATGTTCAAAAAATGAACCATCAGCAAAACATGTATGCTAATCAGCAAGTAAACAGCAGTGGGTACCCAGCCAATCAAAATGCCCCAAACAAAAATTTACCTATGGCCAATCAGATTGATCCTTACACAGGAGGAAGGGCCTCTCCTGCCAACATACACTTGGGACTGCCCTATGCCAGCACCCATCAGTCTCGCCCTGCCACATCCATCAGCCATGGCTTTGATAAATTCTACACAGTGGACAGTGGAGAGCGGAGCTTGGAATATGGTCATCAGCCCCATGATCATCGTGGCTACGCTCCAATTCAGTCTGGCGGACCACAGCTCCACAATTCAAAATGGGATGCAGAATTCCCTCAAGCCCAGAAGAAAGCAAATGATGCTAAACAAGATCCCAGATATCAGACAGGTAAATTCCTCAATATTTACATAAAATGAGAAATGTACATGTTTATTCTGGTTAACTAAGTGATTAACTTAAATAATGTTCTCTCATATCATTTTCAGATGGTTTTGGAAAGCTATTCATGCAAACAGGCATGCCGTATGCCAGCACACACATGTCTATCCCAGCCATTGCTACTAGCCATATCAGTACACAGAATCTTTCTCAGTCCAACGCGGTTCCAGTTCTTACGTATGGACACCTTGGATATGGCCCTTTGTCATCCACCAGCCAGTCTGCCACTAACCTGACTCAGACATCATCAGTACAAGCTACAGGTCAACAGCAAGCTTCAGTTAAACAACTGCCTTCAGCTCAGCAACAGATGCCAAGATTTCCCTCAGGCATGCCTTATGCCAATACATCCCAGTCTATGCCAGCTATGTCCTTTAGCAAAATAAGTAGTGCAACACAGAATCCAGTGATGTCAAGTAATTCTGCACAGTCTTACATGTACATGTCTGCCACACAAACTAAAACTCAGACTGTTACTTCTAATGTGTATGGCAATCAAGGGAATTATGTGAGCATGCATCAGCCTCAGCAACAATTGCAATCTCAGCAGGGACCACAGTACATGCAATCTCAAGTACAGCCACAGACATCAGACCGTGGTCCACAGAGTCTAGGTGGAAGCTTCTCACAAGGCCAACAGCTGAGTCAACCAACTAGCCAGCAGATGTACTACCAACAACAAGCATCAGGATATCCACAGCAAAGTGTGGCTAGTTATCCAGGAGTACAACAACAACAACCTCAAAATATGGCTCAGCAACAGCAAACACATCAAAGAACACAGCAACTTCTACAACAAATGACACAGCAGCCACAGCCGCCACAGCAACTGGGACATTATCCACAACAAATGGTTCAGCAGCCGCCACAACAAATGGCACAGCAACATCCACAACAGATGGTTCAGCAACCTCAACAACAAAGGTTTCAGCAACCTCCACAACAAATGGCACAGCAGCCTACCCAACAAATGACTCAGCAACCTTCACAACAAAGCTTTGGACAACAGATGGCACAGCCGTTACAAACACAGTCAGTGGTGCAGCAACAATATCCACAACAAATGACCCAACTACAGCAACAACAAACACAAGCTAGGATGCCTCATCAAGGAATGATGCAAGCACAAGGGCAACCTTCACAACACTTGCCACAAGGAGTAATGCAACAACAGCAAGGAATTGTCCAACAACAACAACAGATGTCATCTGCATCAAATTATCAGTGTCCCTCTGGAGTTTCATACCAAACTACCAGTGGAACTCCACCCCAATTGTCCACTGGCACAGCTTATCAGGGCTCCAGTGGAGGAGGTTACCCACAGCCAGCCAGAGGAGGATCTTACCAGCAACCTAGCAGTGGTTCTTATCAGTCGTATCCTGCCGGCCAACTAGCTGCCAATGTCTATCAAACAGTGCAGGGGCTAGATAGAAATCAACTCTCTGGCAGTCAGCAAGGTCAGTACAAATGTATCCTGTATAAAAAGGACTACCCCAAGTGGGGTTTTTTTGCATTTTTTTTCCTGTAAAAAATACTTGACTGATTACCTGGTAAGTAAGTTAAAATAAAAGAAAGGAATGAAATGTATTTTTAAAAAGACGTGTATTTTTTGAAGTAAAATATTTACTCTTATCAGAAACTTGTAAAAGTTTTGCCCTCTATGTGTGTTGTAGAACTTCAAGGCTTGTTTGACTCCTCTCAGTCCACACCACTGCAGCCATTACAGCCACTAGTGGTGAGCCAGCCCCACCCAGCTCCCGTGGAAATGACACCACAAACCACAACACCGCCAACATCCTCATTGTCACCACCTATGAAACAGGTAAATTCTACAGTGACACAAAATGGGATTTACTTCTTCCCGTGACTTTGTATTTGCAGGTTTAGAATTAAGGCTATCATTTGCATATGTCACCAACAAGCATGTAGGTATTGCTGGAGCTTATAAAATCATTAGAGAGAGAGAGAGAGTATTAGTGTCATATTGTGCACAGCAATGTTCAACTGACAACATGCTCCTCATTACTTGTTGTACATATGTCTATGGGTGTAAATGCCATATTGGTTAGTGGTTTTGTTTGTTCAGTTTTTGAAATGTTTAAAAACACCCAAATCTTATCAGTAAATAATTAATTACTGAAATCATTTTTCCAAAGAAATGGGTATGCTGTTATGTAACGTCTGATTTTCAATACAAAAACCTGAATGTTCCTATCAAATGAAAAATTAGCCACTTCTATGCACATTATTGTGTGATCCTGTTAGCATTCCTCTAATTTATGTCAGTTATCCATTTAATTTATCAACTGAACCACACATATGGGATCTTAAATGACTGTATCGGTCCATAGCACACTCTTTTATAGAACAGAATGTCTTTGAAATTAAATTATTTCACATTACAGAATGAAGAACTCTACTCTACAATAAACAATAAAACTAAACCTATTATTTGTTAGAAACTCTTGATATGTAATTGAGTTTGAATTGCCATCTGTAGATTTCCATTGCCCCCCAGCAAAAATCTCATCGACGTCAAGATTCCAGTGCCTCTACAACCTCTCTGGACGACATTTTATCCACCAGTCCAAGTATTCCCCCAAAATCCGTTACTGACCATATGCTTACCCCCAAAGTTCTTACTGCACAGGTACTGCACCAGAAAATAAATTATGGAATAACTGTAAAAACATATTATTGTGTTAGAACATATTGTAGATCATGGTTCTGACAAGTGTAAAAATAGCATTAAGATGGCATTTCATAAGGAATGCCCATAATATTTGGGGGGAATCATACTGGCTTTGATTTTCTGGTTCAAAAAATGTTTTGATTTAATATAGGAAATTGAGCAACAAAAAGAGGAAGCTGTGTTAAAGAATCATTTGGCGCGACAGTCCTCCAAGGGCCCATTCTCTGACCCCCTGGTGAAGGACAGATTTGTGGGGGAGGTGGAGAAACTGGCCAAGTATGTAGAGAGTCTGACTAAACCTACATGCTTGGGGCCCACCAACCTGGACCTGGCCTGGAAGGTAACTGTCTTTTACAGTCTCGTAAAAAATTTAAAATGATATCAGCATTACAATGAAGTTTTGAGTGACATGTACATGTGTCAACATGTACTGTACATGTGTCAGGCTGTACTTACTCAATAGTACAGTGTATTCTGATTTAATATTTCTCCATGCATGTTGACTGACAATATCTTCATTGACAGGAACTTACAGATGAACAGGATAGAGGGGGGAAGAAGTCTTCTATGGCCATTGCTAGATGCTACCCAGTCAAAAACAGAGAACAGGACAGCATGCCATGTGAGTTACTTTACCTAATGGTATTAAATTGTACCACTTATATACAGGAAAATCAACTGAACAGAGAACGTACATGGTTGTTTCCTATAAATATACATGTACCGTATAGCGGTATAATATTTAATGAAATTATTTAATTCAAACTGTTTAAAAAATACCGGTAATAATCCTGTTATTATAACAGGCTTTTATTTTTTCTAAATTCCAGGTGAAGATACTGTGATTTAAAAACTAATTGAAATTATATTTTTTATTGCTAAATTAAGACTTTTTAAAAATTCTTCATTTCCAGATGATGAAAATCGAATAGTACTTGCCACCATGAAAGATGACTACATCAATGCAAGTTCTGTAGTGGTAAGCGTTTTAATTATTATACATAACAAAATTACAATTGGAGAAATAATTCTGTCTCCATATTCTTTTTCTTCATTCATTCTTGGAGGAATATCTGATCAATAAGACAGCAGAATTCTGATTTAAATTTATTTTATCTACATAAAAAAGAAAATGCTTGTAATTATGAATGCATTATGAATGTATTATTAGCTGGAATATTTATTGCAACACATGTACTTTATATATTGGTATGTGTTTATATTTCTTCATCACCATTTCTTAAAATTTATGCAGGACTTGTCACCTAACTGCCCAAAGTTTATCACAACACAGTCACCACTTCCTGTTACACTCACAGACTTCTGGGTAATGGTGTATGAGCAGGGGTCAGAGGTCATTGTGATGCTCTCCAGTGAAACAGAGCAAGGAAAGGTTAGCGTTATCTTAGCAATGGTTAGGATCTAACAATGTTTCACATAGTAGCTCATTTAAAGTTATTTGTTAATTTGAAAAGCAGTGAAATAAATTATATTTATTCTTTCAAAGAAATTCCCAGAGTATTGGCCCCAGCAGAAAGGAAGAACTGAATATCATGGTCCTATAACCTTAACTCTTCAAAGTATAAAGGACAAGGTCAACTGGGTGGAAAGAATTATTCATATAAACCACAGTGAGGTTAGCGTATTTTTTAATTATATTGACATTGTATATATGATATAAGTTAATTTTCTTCAAATGTTAGGTTTTTAAAATGTGACTGTATTCAGTATACCTACTTTATTCCTAATAAAAGCATTGTAACTTCATACACATATGTTCAATTGCTTCTTACCCTGAATGTATTCTGCAGAAAAAGCAAGGAAGAACAGTGGTGCAGCTACAGTACAAAAACTGGCCAGTCAGGTTAGTATATAACTTCATTTTGTTTTTTGCCTTGCTTGTATAAAAAAACTAGAACTATTGAATTGACATACATGTATTTTATGAATACTTTCATTTTGATTTTTTACAGTGGTTTCCCTGAGAATATTTCCTTTATCTTGCAATTTATTACTGAAGTCCACAGCTTTTATAAACAACAAAGAAGTCTGTTGAAGCCAATTATTGTCCATTGCGGGTAACTCTAACAGTTTGATCTCAAATCATTATTGTTTTGAAAATACATATATAGTGTATGATTTGTTAGCCTGATTTCCATGATGATCTTCATGTACAATCTAAAATTTGCTAAAGACCTATTTTCACAGAAGTAACTCATACCCAACAATTTAACATGGGTGCATGTGGTAGTCCTCTTTGTATATTGAGCCTTTGAAATTTGAGCTTGTGGATCTCAATTTTTCCCTTATAGATAAAAAAGGTTAAAAACTAAATCCTTGGTCATTTTGTTATGATATGAGTTATTCCTCTTAACAGATTGACTGCATTGACTTTGGACATTAATTTATACAGACATTTAGGAACTCTCTTATCCTTGAAATTCTATGAATTTCAGCAATGGTACAGGCAGAACAGGTGTGTTTATGTTGGTATATACATGTATGCAAGACATTGAACATGGAAAAGGAGTATCGGGAATCATGGATGTGGCCAAGAAAATGTTTCGACAACGACGTCTAGCCATGAAAGAAAAATTGCAGCTCAAATATGCATATGAAGCAATCTTATTCTACACTCAAGACATTCTAGCGAAAGGTTAGTACAGCTTCAGTTGAGTTTCCTGAATTTTCAGTGCACAAATATTTTCCATTCATTCAAGTATTTTTTTATGAGAATGCTTCTTCCTTTTTTGTAGAAAGTGTTAAATAGGAGCATCCCCCTTAAAAAATATATAATTACAGTAAGAACCAAAAGAAAAGTCATAGGTGGCTTAGTTTTATTTATTTGTTGGCTTCTGACATTTTGTGTGCCATGGGATCATTGTGATTTATTTGTATAATGCATATATACAAAACATTATATATTTGTAGAAGGAATTCTAATTAAAAAAGCCTCATTTGGTGATAAACTTCCACATCCTGGAGAGAAATCAAACCAATGGACGCCTACTGAAGATGTCTTGTTTGGTTCTTCTATGCCTGTTAATGTTTTACGAACAAATGTCGCAAAAATGGGTCTCCATGCCATACAGCCTACAGCAGAGGAGAGAGGAACATCGATGGAACACCCAAAATCAGGTTTATCAGAAAATTTACCTGATGTAGTACAACGATCTGATATGAAGGAAAAAGAACATGATGCAGGTACAAGCTCAGAACAAATGAGTGATAGTGTGCACTGTAGTCCTAAATTGCCTCATTCTGGATCAAACTCTTCTCTGAAAAGCTTGGATTCAGCATCACACAGGAGCTTAGATTCAGTGTCACTGCCAAGTTTTGATTCAGCACCAGAATCCAAAGAAGGGTCCCCCTTCCACCAGCCAGCCAGGCCAGGGAATCAGCTGTCTTTAGCAGATCTACAAAATCCTCAGACTTTTGACTTGGGAACCAGTGAAGGGAAAAAGAAAATAACAAAAGCTAACTTTCAGCAGAAGAGCTCTGGTCTGTCTGATCGTTCTGGTGACCCAGCAGACCCATTAAGTTCACTGGACCCTCTTTGGTCCTTAAATAAATGATTATGTTTGATGAAACATTCCATGGGAACTGAATGCTTTGATTTCTGCAGTTGTTGTAGATGTTGCTTTTGATGTTTGATTTAGGTCACATGGTTGATCCCTTTACAAAATGTACTTACTCTTCTTTTTTTTTTTGAAAAACAAAACGTCTGTGATCCATGATGAGAAAGTTGTTTGAAGTGCTGAGAATCGATAAATCATATTTGTGCATTGAATACATATCTACATTGCATAATATAGATAATGCCTGTAATCTTTGGGGTATGGACAAAAAATGAATGGCACAATGGTATTGTTAATGATTGATTAAGGAATAGAGATTTGTGATGAAATGAAGTCAAACTTTTGCTACAATTAACAATGTAACATTTCATGAATGAACCTGTTTTGTACGATTTGTTGATTTTACGATGAGACTTTTAAGGGCATTTCTGAGTAATTATGTATTTATTCTTAAAGAATCCTTTGTTGTGCAATTGATGAGCTATTTAACAAGAGATGGATGTGCTAATACTTGTATTTAAGTGTTATATATATACTGTTATTGTCTATAAATGAACATCTAAAATGAAATAAAGATTTATAAGTGTGCATGTCCCTGTAATTTCTAAAGAGAGGTTTACATATAATGGAAACATTTTCTTTTAACATACAATAGTTTTTAACTTTTTAGCTGTCTTAAAACTAAGCTGAATGTTTGTCTGATAATGTTGTCTGTCTTAGTTGTTTTTAATTTTTCAGAATATTTTTTGCATTAAATATTCCTAATCATAAACCCACAAGACCACTAGTAATAGAAAGATAGGAGCAGAATTACCAACAGAAATGCCCGGAAAAATACCTAGGAAAAAAGAAAAAAAAAAAGAGATGATTTATAGAAACTATAATAGTTGGAGTAAGTTTGTTCAGACCATGGTTTGTGAGAATGGATCTCAATAAGAATGGACAGTTTTGTACATAGTCCCATACATGAAAATAAAGTAAATGAGAAATAAGGTTACATATGTACACTGACCCCTGAGTGTACCTGTAAAATCTATCTATTGACCATGTTACAGTAGTATGTAAAATACTACTCATCTGTACTTGGATTTACAAATTAAGAACCCCAAGGGGCAACTGAATGGTACAATATGCATCTAGTTACTTGGAAAATTAGGAAATGTATGCATTTATAAACACATACATGTACATGTTTATAAGCACGAACCTTTTGTGAAATTAACGTTAAAATGCCGCAATTGTAATTCAAGGCAATGTTTTTTGCAGAAATCTTCCGAGAAATTTTAAAATATTTAGTTCCTCATGATTTAAATTTTCATAATTTTTGTCCATCATGCAAACTAGTTAGAAATTAATTTTCAAAATAGTTCCTCTAATTTGCTTTTAAATAAGAAAGAAAAACACAAATGCTTTCTTTGGTATCCGATTCATGCGGGTATAAATCACTAAAGAAAGCATTTTAATGTTTATGTGACGGTCAGATCTGTTTGAATACACGTGCCAGTTATTTTTCATAGCTACCTGAATTGAAGTTGAATTAAATCAGCTATTGTAAAACATAGCATTTTTTTTTAACTATGCAGATCATAAGCCGACATCGTTTCACTGACAGTCTTGTATGAATTGCATTCGATTTTCTTAAGAAATAGAAACGCCTGCCTCTAGCTCGTCTGGTTTCAACACAAATAAAAATTCCACGGGTATTTGCATTTCTGTTAAAAATCTTGGGATTTTTTCCCCTTCTATCGATTACAATAGTACTTCTTACACAGGTATGTGTATTTTGATAAAAGAAATCGTCAGAATGTGAGAGACGGTATATTGACGTAATATACAATGTAGTCTGTCTGAAGTTATCGCGTACCCGCCACTTTTGATGATTTTTATTAAACATACACATTCCTGTCAGAGAAGTACAATTGAAAGTCTGTGGAAGTAATATAATCAAAAGATTTCTTTATTTTTACTCGAATAAAAATCACAGGAACGAAAACAGATTTCATAAGGAGATTTGAAATGGGGGAAATTTGACATCTTTATCATTTAGAAGTACATGTAACTCCGAAACCTCGCACAATTATTTTTAACGTTATCATAATCATTCGGGTACTTTCATGTGATTGTCGCATCCCGTATACATGTACCTGTTGTTGTTTTTTTTAAGGAAGTTCAACACAGAAATATATAGGGAAATACGTTTCAAAATTTTCTGAAGAACTACAATGCTACATGTACAATTTGTGATATTAGTATTACTATGCAATTCTTATATCTTCATATCAAGGCAATGTGTTCAACGATCGTTGGTATTACTTTTCAATTCTTATCATTGTTTTTTATCTTTGATACCCTGAGGTCTCTTTGATAAGATTGGTCAGTGGATGCATCTTAGAACTTATACTATAGGATATGATAATTCAAAAGTAAGTTCAATGATCTTTTTATTATATAATATGTTGTTATATTGTCATCTCTTGGAATATATGAGAATTTTTGGGAGTCTTAGAATATTTAAGAAGAGTTTCATAGATGGATACAAAAAATCTTGTTCAGGTGATCAATGTGGCCAAGTATGCCTCTTATTAGCTGTCTTTTGAGGAGGGGCATTTCAAAGGAAAAATCTGTGATAAGGGTAATAATTTGCTCGGGTGAGCAAACGGGCGTTTGGCCTCTTGTTGCTTTTGGTTGGATACAGATTGTATTATTCTTCAGGGTTAAGATATGTTTTACAACAAGAAAATCTTTTATTTTTGTAGTGTGATTTATATCCTTTTTAGTCGTCTGGTGATTGCAAGATTACTTTCGCCTCGGGATCATTGGATGCTGATATGGAATGAGAGCAAATGGGAAGAAATCCAACTTAATAGGTTTTGAAGCGTTGTGAATTTTGTATAATGTACATTCTCGAAGAGAATCAATTCTAATAACAATGCTTAATTTGATTTTTGCTTGTTAAAACCGTGCGCGTAATTCGAACCAAATAGAAAACGGTATATACACAGAAAATGACGATCACCAGATTTTCCAAATTAATAATTTAATACGACATGTCACATTTTCTCCTGGTCGGGGGAGGGGGGCATGACTGTCTCTGAAACGAACAATGCATTTTATATGTGGTTAGTTTTTTGTTTTGTTTTGTTTTTTGGGTGTGTTTTTTTTTGTTTTTTTTTTTTTGGTTTGTGGGGGGGGGGGGGGTTAAATATATCTTTCAAAGAGTTTCTACAGGTTGATTTCAAATAACTATACGCTCATGATTTGATCTTGACTTTGTTTTGATATGTATGAATTTCTTTTTAACATGGGACAGATTGTGCGTAATAGAGGAGGGGGATTTTCTAAATTATTTATCTATATCTTTTTCTTACACAGTAAATACAAAACGTATACATTGTATAAAAATTATTAAATCCGCCTGAAAAAAAAAACGAAACAAGAAACTCAACAGGTTGTCAACTCTCTTTGACGATTTCGTCAAGGTATCTTAAACAGAGCTGCAAAATGAAAAGTTTTTTACCGGGAGGAGAATAAGATTTTTGTAAATTATTAATTTGTTATAGTAAAATTTCTGTAACTCAATGTTTATATCATCCCACTCATTTCATAAAAAGATACCGATAACACTCCCTTTTCTATAATATATACTGATAAGTTAAGAAATATCTGGAAAAAAAGCTTAAAATGTATCAAGGCTTATCTTCTCGTCTATATAACAGTAACTTCGTTGTGTAGAAATTTGAGATTACAACTTGTTTTGACGCATTGCAACATTTCGTTTTGAAAATAAAATTAAGAACGATTTTAACCCCAGCCAACCCCTACTCGTTTTTTTGTTGGTGTGTTATACATGACAGTGATCACTGACTACTCTTGCATATCTCGGTTTGAAAAAAAAAATGAATTTCAAAAGCGGGGTAATTAAGATCTATACGCGGTGACGTCGTGTTTTAACCACTAAAGAATTTGCCCTGGCGCACCAAAATGACGTCACCTTTGCGATAAGAGTAAAAGCACGGCTTCGCCAGACCCGATGCCATCAGTTCCCGTATCTCTGAAAGGATCGTGTGGCTGTTATATAATTGATTTTAAACGATTGCTGTACGCCAAAAATATATATGTTTTGATGAAAAGGTTTCCTTGACGTATGCAGTAGATGTATACAATTTTCAATGCTACGATGGCTTAGGAACTTGTTTATATTTTTACTTACCGATTTTATTTGTAAAATAATCAATGAAACCTTATTTAAATAAACGTTAGAAATTTGTTTGGTGTTCCTCGAAATTTGTTTTGATATACCTATATTTATATAAGATTCCTTTTTAAAGGTCAATAAACTTTCAGGCTTCATTAAAAAATATGTTCCATTTGCAAGATTGAAAATTGTCCATACGATAAAAACGATGAGATTCTACAAAATGTTGGTAAATCTCTCGATCTTGTCTAAATCTCTCTCGATCATTCATCACATGCGTACACAATACTTGTCATGATTATGATCTATATTTTAATTTATTGTCAGTCATAAGATTCAAAAAGATGCCTACATAAAGATATTAACATTTCTTTTCTTTTCTTTTGTTTTATATTTTTAGATCCTTTTTTCTAATTGAAAAAAGATCCTTTTTAAATTGTTTTCCTGTACTACAAATCGTACGTGTTGCTTTGTTACATCGACAAATATAAAGCAATAATGTAATGATATGTTGACAAAAATCAGAAAAAAAAATAACTAGACTCATAATAGAACAACATTCATTTTATTAATTAAAATCGAGTTTAGTTGCTTTTGAGGATCCGCCCCCTGTGACACGCCCCCTTTTTTACACTAATAGTTAACTTTGAGATAACCACACCCTCGTCATTTAAAAGGGTTAATATTTTTAAAAACTCGACAAAATGCGCAATATATGATCTTCTACTAACATGAATTTTATTCAACAACAAGATTTAGCTTGATATTCATCCAAACTATTGTTTACCACGTGCTTTTTGTTGACAAAATATCGCGCGTAACAGTAATTTATTCTGACGCCATTTCCGTTTCGGTTCAGCAAATCGAATCCTCGTAAAACTTTACTTTTACAAACACGCTGTAGAAGAGTGCGAAGAAGGCCCAAAATGATAGTTTACCTTTTCATCTGAGATAGAAGATGGGTTTTAAGAATTTTCTTATATACAGTCTTGTTTTACTAACTGGATTAAAATTGACAATTAGTGAATTCGCGGGAAATGCTAACTATGATGAACCAGGTAAGTGTCATATCGACGACTGTCATTATTTTTAGTTGTGTATCATAAAGTTTTGTCCCAAAGAAGTCTTGCCTTTCGTAATTCAGGTTTTTAAAGACTTAAATAATGTGAGGGAGTGACTTACATGCTTTTCATAGAGTACTTTGTCATAACTTCAATAAGATTGGAATATCATACCCTCTCTGTTATTAAACTTGTAAAAAGAGGGTCCCAGGTAAAATGGGTCACAACCGTATTATGAACTTGGACGCGTCGATACACATTAAATCGCGCCTTTATATTAACTTTATTATTAAAGTGAAATGAAAACTAACACATGCCACAAATTCCTAACTTTACTGTTGTTAATGTTGATCGTATTAGAAACAACTGAGCAGGTACCCCTATGTCCCAAGGCTATGTATTAAAGGTTCAAAAGACACTTGAAGATAATAGAACTGTTTACCGAGTGTTGTTAATTTTAGTTTGGCATTTTATCAAGGAGATTGAGTATGGGTATTTATATATGCATACGTAATTAGAGATTCATAGATTCGACCGAAATTAATTTTATTGACTACATGTCATTTTGTTTTAATGAAGAATAAACTGTTCATTTTTCATTCTTGTCCAATGAGGTATGGATTGTAAATGATTAAAGCAACTCCTGTTGGGCTATCCCACCATAGCGGCTTGTCTGATAGACAAACGACATTAATATAACCCCATCAGATGCAGAGGCTCCAAGACAATGTGCACAGGAATGAGAGGTTTACACATGGTGAATTGGTTCTGACATCATTGATTCTGTGGCATACTTTCTCAGTGACTGGGTTTATGAATGAAATGTGGCACTTACGCTACCTCTACCCACACACTGATAAAAGAAAGAAACCCAGTAATTCTAAAGTTATCTTTTAAATTATTTTTTTGAGAAATCTTAAGTCGGTAAATAATATCTTGAATACCTTTGTAGCGTCTTCAGTTTAATAGTGAATACACATCGATGTAATTTCATTCAGTCTCTTTTCACAGGAAAAAAAAATATTGATAGGGGAAATAAGTGTTTGGAGTTTCAGGTAGTGAAACTAATATTTGATAACCCAACTGCCTTCTACCTCTTAATTTCTGTGATTACAAGACTATACTAGATAATGGAGATTGTGAATCAAGAACATTAACAGTATCTGTTTACATTCTCTGTCATACCCCAGACGGCTTTGAAGAATATCTAGAACCTGATCAGCTAGGAAATGTGTACTGACGACTGTTGTTAGTTCACTTGAATGGCCCTCAATTTACTTTAAAATTTATAATTTAGGCTTTCCCTCAGACTTTCAGAGAGAAGCTCATTGACTCCTGGCGATCTGTTGTATAATTTGAAATCTGGAAATGGTACAGGGTTTTCCTTCTGAGAAGTGGCGAGCTTATGTTTGTATACACTGATAACAACCGTACAAGTCATTTCATGTTTTGTTTGCAGACAGTTTAGATCTTATTCTTCTTGAATTTATTAACCAAATCTTTTTACCCAAACAGTAGGAATAAATTGTATTACAGTGTTAAGAATTCTTTTAAGAAGTTGCCTATACAAAAGAGATTACATATTAGAAGTTATACAAGATAGGGATTTGTTGGATGATATTTAGGTGCTTAATCTTTATTTGATGGGAAAAGGTGGTTAAAGAACAAGAAAAGCAGAATTTCATTTCTCCTAATCTACATAGTAATCTCCCCTAAGACAGTATATGCCAATGAGAATGTACATTTCGTCTGTTTATTTTCTAAATGCCAAGCCCCCAGGCAGTTCATTTTAAAAAGATTGTTAAGAATTTGATTTGAGGCTTTCATCTAGGTTGATTTGATGGATTGCCATTTAAAAAAACATTCTGTATGTTTTACTCAATTAATACATGTATAAATTTATGCTTATTTTTATTTTACATGATAGCAATCTACAAAATGCCAAAAAACTAGTTTTCAAAATTTTAAAAATGTTCAATGTTTTATAAACTTTTATTCAGAATGTTGTCAGGTCATTTTTATTAAGTTTGACCATGGATGCATATAGCACATGTTAAAATACTTCTATTATCCTTTTTTTCACTTTTTTCGTGTGAAGTTGGCATAATGCTGGTATTGGCTTCTTCAGTGTAGAAAATTTGAATGGTGTAACTGTTTAAGAAATATGGTTTTAGAAGATAAGACATTTTTGCTGGAAAAATCCCTAAAAACTCTCAGAAAAGTAGATTGAGAACAGGGTTTTGATTGAAATTTTTCGAAAAATCAGCTTGAAAGATTCCTCTGATATCATCGCAATCGTTGTCTGTAAAGTCATGTGAGATGCATCTGGATGTTGAAATTGACGCAAAGACTAGCATTGGATCGTTGGTGTACAGCCTGTCTTTCTCCAGTTGAATAACATTTGGCTGTTTTTCACACAAAATGTTGTGTATTGAAAAATTTTCTCATTAAAAACTATGCATGCAGAAAGATTTGAACATGCTCGAGTAAGCAAGAACTGTTATTTTAATTATTCATTGTCACCACTTGTGAAATATAAAGCTATCTGTGACAATTATCAAGGTTGATTTATAACACACAGGATTTGGTCACAAGATTCCACTGAAGCATTATATAAAATGTTTCATAAACTTTGAAATGAGTAATAATTCCAACACTTTTCATACACAACTCTTCTTTTTTTATAGTAATATTACGAGGGACAAGACATGACGAATAAAGAAATCCTATTATTTAATGAGATATGGACTGGTACGGTTTTTTAAACCTAACATGTTGCTCAGTTATTATTTAAGAAGGAGTGTATTATGTTAAAGTCCTGTCGCACTTCAGGTTTTAGCCACAACTCGTCACAATCAAGCCATTAAACTAACATTCAGAAATTAATGATTCACGTCAATAAATTTTTTTGAGTGAAAAAACTGAAATGATTGTTGTTTGCTGCAGTGTCAATGTTCACTTAAAATGTTGATCCTTATCGTTGGTAATGTTTTCGCTGCTCCCCTGCTGCTGACAACACAAAGGGATGCTAAGGACTTTGGCCTTTCCAATTTCTATTAGACATGATCAAGTGCCCCAAAAATGACATCATATAAACAGGAGGAACTAGAAATATACTGTGTCATTAAGGAAAAGATGGAGTATATATATAATTTAGAAGTTTTCATGGAACTGAAGTGAACTGTAATTGTGTTAAAAAAAAAAGTTGATGAAACATTGACCCCCGAAAAGTATTTTTTAACAAGCTTTTTAACAAGCTCAAATCCTTAGTTTAAATTGTAAGAATTCTTGTTCTCCTGAAGAATATTAGTATAGACAAGTACATCAAATAGTGGGTTTTCCCCTTTGAAAATAACTTGGACATTTATAATGTGGGGCAGTGTGTTTGAAGCTTGAGTTAAGATCTTTCTTTTTATATCACCTGTTTGTTGTACATACCTGGCAGCTGTAACTGTGTAATGGGTGTATTCTAGTGTAAGTGTCACCTGCTGTCTACAGTTTATACATGTACTGGTATACGTATGGCTGGCTATAGTGCTCCCACGTTACATACTCTCTCAGAGGAATGTGCGAAATATGCATACTTAACTAAGCATAACTAAGTTGTGATGTATCTGCTTATTTTTCTGTGCCACACGGACCCAAGCTTGAAATATGGAATTCAAAATTTTTAAACTGTTATCTTTAAAGAAAATTGAAATAAGAATTCATAGTCTCTCCAAACACCTGTTAAGTTTTGTAGAAGATGCACAAATTGAAGTAAGGACACTTAAGGAAATACTTGAGGCAGTAAATGACATTTTTAAAATGTCATTGGTAAGAGCATTTATGATAAAAGATTTTAATTGTTTAAAACCAGGAAACAGTCTGCATGTGTAACTTCAGAGAAATCTGCAGAAAATAGTACTAATGGGAAATCCTCAATAAAAGGTTTATATCATAAATTTTTGTATTGCTGCAATCTTTCAGCAACTTTATAGAAATGATTCGTTTTACATGATCCAAATCCTTACGTATTTAATGATGCGGAGAGAGTATGTGCCATGTGTATACACTTTTCCTGGGAGTAAAAATATTTGCCAAAGTTTGATTACAATGAACAAAACACAATGAGGCGGAACATATTTTACGATGTGGTTAAGTCAGTCGGCATACCATGTGGAGTGAATGTAGTTAACATGTAAAGAATGTGAAGAAGTTTTTTTATACCAATATATTCTTAAATTTACAACTGTGTTTACCCCCTATCCCCCACACACATCTAAGGCCTTAGTTATGAAGGGATATTTTACAACAGTGATTAAAAAAAAAAGATATTGAGTGTGTGTTGTAAAACAGCTAGCATTAATGGTGTAATGAAGGTAATTCTAGAATTATGAAAACCTGAAGTTTTTTCCCCCCCTCGTTTTTGATTTTATTTCATTTTCAACATTTTTAAGAATCCTACATGAACCAAATAATTTTTTAAGTGACATAAAGGATGCAAATGCTAATACATTACTAACATGATATCTTATAAATGTTAATTACCCATTGTTTAGAAGAGTAGGATAGTATTTCCCTTTAATGTTACCCCAAATCCCTTATAATTGGGAGTGGATGCTCTGCATAATGAATTCTATTGTAGATGCATAGAATATTCATTGACTCCATTTTTACAGACATTGTGACCTTTACCTTGAAGTGTTCTATAATTTTTGGTGTCTTGGTAACCAGATTTAATGAATTCAGTCTGTACACCAGCAACAGGATAAATTTTGTGGAACTAATCCTGGGTTATCTTGAAAGGAAGACCATGTGGAAGTTTTTGAAAAAGCACAGACGGAACTTAGGAGGGTCAATCTTGTTGAAGTTGATAGAAAATGTTCCTGAACACTGGAAATCAATTTCAAGGATTTTTTGGTACTTGTCTGTATGCACCAGGGATTTTCAATCGAAATTGGGTGATTACATTTAAAATACCTGCACCATAAAGCAGATAGGTTTGCACTAACATTAAGGCTTTATCAGAGTCCCTGGAAGCAAAATCTTTGATAACATTAGCCAAAAGAAGCAGTAGGTGATATTTTCTCCCTCAGTCAGAATGTTTATCAAAAGGTCTGAAATCATCAGGGGGGCTTCAATATAGCCATTAGTAATTTTATTGAAAACTTCCAAGAATTGGGCATGGCTGGTTATCAGGAATCAGGGCTTGGCAGTTCTAGTCAACCAATACTGGGTACTCCTATACATATAGGTTAAGGCCAAACAATGTAGGCTGAGGTCAGATTAAAAAAGTTGATTGAGAAAAATCTACAAGCTACAATTGAGATTATAAGGAAATATTTATAGTTTCGGTGCTGTCTTTTACAAGTCAGTAATTATTCACTTCATTTAGTCATAGTTGAAACTTGGAACAAGATTAAAAGAACCATTAGAAAGATGGGATTCTCCTGATTCATGAGTGGATATTCAGAGGAGATGCCATCATGGTTCAGAATGCAGGGAAAAAATGCGAACAGATTATGTATGTGTTAAATAAAAAGTGTACTCTTGACACACACTAGCAAGTGCTTTCTTCAGTATAAGGCTACACTGGCATTTCAAGACACACGAAGGGTGATCTCCCTTTTTGTGAGCATCATAAAGTTACCTCCAACCAAAAATGTTCTGGCAGGTGTTTAATATCCTGATAAGAAGAGATAAGGCCCCGATTATCTTCTCTTCCATCACTGATTAAGGCTGGTGTGCACTCTGGAGATGGTGTTCAGCCTCTCAAGTGTGCAGCAGCCTCTTCTGTCTGGGGAGGGGCACCAGGGAGGCACTAACCTTTGTAGCTTGGGCTTTGAAAGGGATTTGATCCAGGATGTGGATTTGTCTTGCTCAATATCTTTCTCTGTTAAAACAATTTTTGAAATGGTAGTTTGATAGCTTGGAGTCATCATCAAAGCAAGGCTGTTTTGATTGACTGTTGTGTTTTCATTTTCTGACAAATCACTGTTGTTAGATGCAAATTTCTCGGTGCAGTTCAAGACAAATAATATGTCATCTATATAGTGCTCTTCAATCATTCTAAATGCACATAATGCAAGGATTACGATAAGGTATTGAATAATGCATTGTGTATATAATTCAAACTACCTAGCATGAAATTTAAAAAATATATATTTATTGTTATTCACATTGAAATTAAAATTTTACAAATAAAAGCATTGGATGAGGTCACTGGATATACATTGGTTTGTTTTCAAATACCTAAGGGTATGTGTTTCTTTTTTTGTTAAATGCTGGAATGACAATTGCAATGCGAAGTCATAGATTATGAAAGTGTATCCATAATAATGTAGTCTTGTCACAATGCATCTATAATTCCCTCTGTATGATACATGCCAGCTATCAAATTCTTTAAGGTCAATAAACTGTATGCTCTGAATACTAAAAAAAACAGCTTTTGGATTTATCGATAAACCGTCCAATAATTTATTTGACCATTCATTATAGTGGGTTTGTTTTGCCAATTCCAAGAAATTAAATTAGTGGCAATTATAATTTTTTGTTTAAAAATGAGACATTACTGGTGGTGGAAGTGATTGCAAATTAGCATGCTGTTGTTTAAATCACATTTCCACATTCTGATTTCCAAGAGATGTCTTCATCTGCTTGATTTAATCTTTTATAAGGAGTGCAGTTTGGAGCTGATATCAAACCTATAACCACACCTGAAAGGGATGATTAATTACTGTGATTGAGCTAACAACCATTTCCCACATTCCCTATCTATCACCTGTTTCTACTAGTTCAAAAGAGAAAAAAAAATGCAAGTTATCATCAGCAGAGTTCCATGAGTTTCTGCTGTCTTCCATAGCAATGCCAGCCCTGGAAATTTCCCTGGGCCGTACCTGATGTTTAATGAGAAAGCATGCAGTCGATAAGCTTAACTAAGAAAACTAACATCTTAATCTCAAGAATGTTTTGAAAACTAGATATAAATACCAGTCACAAGTTGAATGTTACATCTGCAGAGGCTATCATAAACAGCCCTAACTTATATGAATATTAGATTTGTATGCAATTCTTTCTATGTCTGCTTCTCTAGATCTTCAAGTGTTCCAGTAGTCAGTATTTTTTATTCATTTCTGCCTTAAGGAAACTCACAAGACAGATAAATTTTGAAGTGTGAAATACTCCATATACGGTGGTGTCCAATCAATATTAATTTCCTGAGCATAAATCAGAAGAAGCTTTATTTGGCAATACATGCTAGATAAATGGTCTTGGGGCAGCTTTCTTCCTTCACAACAGTACCGAATTAACAAGTAGCTGGGAATGGTAACAGGTCTGTCGGCAATGAAAATAATGACAAATTGACAGTTTCAACTTCCATTTGATGACCTTGAAGACAATTTTCTTGTGTCTATAGCATTAAAACATTGGGTCTTGTATTTACCCATAATAGTGCAAGGTTGGCCCAGCTCTTTAAAAATAGGTTTAATCTATGTGTTCACACCTAATGTACCCTTATTTTGTTAAGGTATACAAATATAAACATGTCTTATCTACAGACTTTTAAGATAAGTATAAATGTATATTGTTGATTCAGTTTCTTGGACTTTTCAATGACACAGAGATATTTATTGTGTAAAAAACTGAAATAACAGATAAAAGTGTGAAATTTTCACCTGCGCTGTAAGCTCCTTCAAAAATTAAGATGTCTCTGGAGTGCAGTAGGATAATGTTTAATAACTTTTAGAGTAAGCAAAGAAGGATTGGTGGTGGGTCTTGGGAAAGTTTTTTTCCTCTGGTTTTCAATAGACTTTTGAATAATACCCTTAGATTGCAGTTTCAATCATCATGATTTGACACTGAAAAGATAAAATGAAGCATCATGGGACATATGATAATTTAAAAGCAACGGGCAGCCATCAAACATGCTGACAAAAATCTGCAGATATTCTCGTTATATCTGTTCAAGAGGAGCACGTGCAAAATTGATTCTGTTTCTTGGTTGTGTTCATTCCAGGTCTGATAATGTACCAATGAAAGTCACTTGCCAAAACATTTTTTAATTAGCAAATCTAGATGATGTAAAACTTGTTAACCTCACGATCAAAGTAGCATTGCTGAAACCCATTAAAGGAGAGAACTTTTAAAAAAAAAACCATAGCAGGAACTGTGGAGGCTAATATACCAGAGATAGAATAGGAGGGGGGATGGATATGTGTAGGAACAAATAATTATTGTTCTAACCTAGGTAACAGAAAAGCTGCAAGTCATCAAATCTGGTCTTGATGTACCACTACTCCCAGGAATGGGGAAATAAAAAGTACTACTACTCAGCCAAAGTGTTGTAGGAGTCCCTGAATTGACACCCACACCTGTAGCTCCTGCTGCTGCTAAGAATGTTTTCCCATTACAAGTTTTGCTTGGCAAGTGGTTCCTATGAGTTGTAGTACTCTAGGGGTTTTAGCACTTATGATGAGAGATTTTCCTAGGCAGAGAATCAAGTGATATAGCTCCTTTAAAGTTGTATTGGAATCAATTTATATATTGGAGCATAGGTTTTGGGGTTATCTAGCAGAAATCTGTGTTGTCCCAATGCATGACCCTGCACTATTTCAATGTTAAAGTTACTGTTGCACTCAATCCAAATATTGCTGTATGAGAGAAACTCTAATAACAAAGACTTTTCTTTTATAACAATTTAGTCATTTTAATTGGATAAAGGAATGATTTTCAGTAATTCTTAATTTTATCAATGTCAGAAGATAAATATAAAAGCTAATCACTCACATACATTTTAAGTATATAGAAAACATGATTGAGAAATATTGAATAATTAGGAGAAATCGGTATTACAAAATCAATAGCTGTTACATGTAGTTCTCAAAGTAATTTTGTAGATTGGGGAATATGTCAGATGGAATATTCTTTTGGCAGTAAAAGTTATGCATCTCAAGTTGTAACCAATATGATTTGGAGCCATATCTTAAATTGAAATTCCTTTAGTCTAATTTGAAGAAAGGAGGTTAAAGAAATTAAACAGACTTCATTCTGAATGAATGATTTTTAAAGAGGTTTGAGAAGTTAAGCTGCCACTGGTTGATTAGATGAAGATGTGGAATATATGTTATCTGACCCATCCTTTCATCGACAGGAAGAGGGAATAGTACCGTCTATCGGCATAGACCAGCGACGAAAAAATGTACACTCTACAGCCGGGATCAGATTATGATAAAAAAAACCCTTTTCATCATTTCCAAAAAAAAAAAGATATAAAAAAAGCACTGTCAAGTTTTATTTCAATGGATAGTAACACTCCTTCAAGTTCTGATTACAAAATAAAGATTTGTTGATTCGAATTAGAAAATTATCAGATGGTGGAATGCAAATAGCTAGTTAACATACTCCAATCCCTTGTTTTGATCTCCCAGGGGGTCATTCTTGTTAGGTATCAATACATCTTCTTTATTTATTTGATTTCATCAACTTTTTTTGAGGTTGAGTGAATAGAGCAGAGTTGTATGTAACCAGATTACTGATTTCCTTTCCACTTAGTTAAAGCTTGGCCTGATATCAGAGAGGATTTAAATTACTGTTCACAATAGATAATGGACATGAACAAGTACCTTATGGGTATTTTATTGATAGATTGAAATTCAGGTACACAAATCTTCCTTTTCATAATATAAATATCCTATTTATCTGATAATAGATTCTGTTGACCAATAACAAATGAAACTAAAGCAGGTTCATGTGACTTTGAAAATTTTAAACCCTGCTTGAGTAAATAGTTATGTTGCTTTGCCTTGCTTCATCTAGGTCACAACTGACAGAGAAATGAATAGATATTCATTTACATTCATCTTTATACAGATTTCCTTATTCAAAATTTTTAGGGTCTTTTCATACAGTTTAAGATTTATCTCAAGATAAGGTAGTTGTGCATAAAAAATATGAGTAATGTAAAAAGAGGAGTCTTCATACATGCTGGAGCATTTGTCTATAATTTCAATGTCACACCTTCAGCTTATACAATTCCTTGAGTCATCCCCGAATTGTACACGATGGTGTTTGAATATCAAATGTCGCTGTTGCCAAACCATGACAGTACTACAATAATGGAGAAAACAATTTAAACATGAATATTAAGACTTTCTTTATTTTGTTGGAGCTGTCTGGTGCACGGGACGAGAACTGTAACCAATGGTTCGAGGTATCCATAGAAGTGTGAGGACAGCAAAACGCATGACAATTATGAGCTTAAATAAAAGCTGCCCGATGTTTTCCTGTGATCGCTTCTTACTTGATATGACTGATATGGGGAATGAATTTCTTCAAGATGTCAAAAATGATGAGCCTGATTGCAGGCATTGTGTTGGTTATTGCTCTGTTATTATGACAGGCATTGTGTAAGGGTTTTGTTCTCTTCTCATTTGATAATAATTCAACCTTCCTGGAAAATGAACATACCAAGGCTAAAAGTCTGAAAAAATTGCAAAGTAGTCACCTAAATCGGCAATATTTGCTTGAAAATTATTGTTAGCAAAATTTAATGCTTTGGGGAAAAGAAAAAATAACTTCGAGTAAATCTTGCCTATACTATAGTGTTTATAAAAAAAAACATCCAATTGATGTTCTCTTAATTAAAGCTGATTTGTCCAGTTGTGTATCAAGTTTTATGTACAATGTAAAACAAAGGTTTTGTTTTAAAGATGTTTTGGCAATTCAAAATTAAATCTACATTTTTTCACAAATCTGTCTGAAGTTTGTGTAATGGAAAAGCAAGCTGAATTAACCTTTGAAGCAATAGGGGGACAAAACCAAATGGTTTCTTTTTGTCAACACCCTCATGACGCATTAGCTTTGTTTTTTGTGCTATGTACCAACACAATTATTTACTTTAAATATATTTCTATCTATGAAAAGAGACCAATTTTTCATCACTTTTTTAAATAATTGGTTTGTATGGAAAATCATTTAATACTAAATAGCTATATTGACTGAAGCTAACTTTAATAGTTTTCTTCTCTTTTTTAAAATTTTATTACAAAAAAAAACAACTTTATAATTAACTGTGTTTTGAAAAATTGTTTTTTTTCTTTTTCAGGTAAGTGATTCAGTGAATCAATTGAAGGAAATGGTTTTATAACACAGAGTAGTCTTGTAGCCCTGCGTCATCCCAGGAATATAAAGTAATTTACCACACAGGACAGGTAGCCTTTGTAAACATGCAGTGTCGTCACACAGGTTGACAAAGTAAGGTGTGCATTTAGGCTGCACAATTTACCGGTAACTGTAAACATTCCGACTTCAGTGCAACTCCTTTCTCTTATTTAATTTATTGAAATACACGCAGTTTGCACTGTGTATTTAAGAATTGGACTAGAATTCTTTTTTGTAAAGAAATAATGAGATTATGATATTTAATGATTACACAAGAAGTAGACCCTTAGCATACATGTATTTTCTTTTGTCCTTTTTGGTTGTTGTTCAACTTGGCTTTGAGTATCTGTCTTTTTAAAAAGAAAAAATGACCCGCTTGGATATAATCTGAAGGTCAGTATGGTTTCCCTGTACTCCATATTAGTGGGGAAGCTGCCAAGATAGTTTAATAGGTCTAAAATATATTTCATGAGATTTAGCCCTTGGCATTCAAGCCATATAAGACGTATAGTTGGATCAGAATAGGATAATGACTGGTGTCTGTTTGTCAGAAAATGATAATCTATGGTTTTACTTCAACAGTCCCTGGTTACCTTTAGAAATTATAGAATTAGTCTTTGAAAAACTAATGTCATTCTTTTGTGCATTTACTGCCCAAGAAATCATTTAACACGTATTGATTTTCAATAAATTGAGCCTTCATTTGGGATACAATTTCTGAGGATATGAATTTGACAAATGAGTTTAAATAAGATTTGGAAGTTCAGCTTTTACTCAACATGCTATTCAGAAAATTATCTTGAAGGACAACATTAAAATCTTTTTCAAAAATTTACCACATCCGTGTAATTTGAGGCACGGTAAAATTGCACTGATTATTCACATTTCAAGCCAAGAGAGCTATAGCATTTAATTTATATAAAAAAGAGTAGAAAAACAGGGATAATTAAAGAGCCATCATTTACAGTTGCATGCATGTTCTATCTTGATTATGTTTCTGCAAGAAAAATGAATATTGCCATGCAAAATCAGTAATTAACTAATGTTTTTCATCATAGCAAAATATTAAAAGACTAACAATGTATGATAATCTATCTGACCAAGTAGTAGGCCCTGGTAAGACCATAACTGTTTTGGAGGTAGATTCACCTGATCCCCCTGTATGAAAATTGGCTAGCATCAAACCGCAGCCCACATTACATAACATTACTTTTGTAGATGAGCTGCTTCTCTCATTACCAATCAAATTATGCATGTTTCAAAGAACGGAAGACCTGGAATTATGAATTTTGTGTGTAACTGATAGGGCTTTGTATATCATCTAACTGATATATAGAACCTTTATACTCATAATGAACCGATTTAAATTCTGAATATGGAACATTTTCGCATTTTGAAAATTATATGTAGGCAATGGCAATGTAATTAAAGAAGAATTTATAAGCCATTTGGATACTTTACTTAACATAGGCACCTCCTGGTCAAGAATGGAAACAACTCAATAACAACCATTTTCTTTATTCTGGTTTAGATGCTTTGAAAATTTTTTAACTAAGTATTAGTATTCCATCATTTTGCCTCCATCTAAAAAACAACTCCTAACCCAACAAATTCAAGAATGCTTTGGTATATGTTCGAAGATAGAATCACCATTTAGCCTAACAGCTGTGGTCCATTGCTATAACACACTTGTATTATGTTGCAGTGTTTATCACATTTTTCTATCTGTTTGTTTGAAGTTAAATGTTTTCTAGCCTAATGCATTTCTGTTTGACCTAAATATATATGTTTAAATAATTTGCCTGTGAAAGATACTGCGTTTTTATCTGTGACCCACATCATGGATGTCTAAATATTTAAATTTGGCAGTCAAAACAGTAGCAAGTGTATTACCTGAATGTGCTAGGCTGTCTAAAAGCATGCTTATATAGTATGCAAGATAGAGCATGCTCTCTCAAACTTTTTTTGTTATAATAGATATGGGCAGATATAGTAATCATGGAATTAAGAATTTTAAATGCAAATTAAAACATAAAATACCTCGGGGTATTTTACCAAAAATCCCTTTTGTGAAAGTTTTTAAGTACTATATTGTTTTTGAATGTCAAAAAGGAAAGTATTTTTCTTGGGTCTTTTCTGATTGACTTGCTGGCCTTACAATAGGTCAAAACCTCTTATGATTTAAGAAGAGGGTCCTCCAGGGGTATCGGTGTGTCATTTTAAAAATATTTTTGACAGCGATGTTTTCAGGTTTCTGCCTGCTAGGTAAAGATGGCTATCACCGGAGTACTAAATTCATTTGAGCTATCTCCCATCTAATCTGTCTCATATGTCCTCCCACATCAAACTTACCAGCCAGTGATTTTGTTTGGCATCAGAGGCCAAAAAATATTATTAAATATTTTTGAATATATGCATGAAATGGGTCAATAATAATTGAAGTTTTTCATTGACTGGGTTGCTGCATGCAGTGACATTTGAATAAGTTGTATTGTGGTGGCAGATTTAATCCTGACCAATCTTCCTAGGTTGGAGTTGATGACCGATTTTTTGCATATCAATTTTGAAGGAAAGAAAAAAAAGAAGCAAGGGCCCTGTGTTTAGGTCTTTAAAAGCCTTTGTTGTTAGAAAGTATTTGCTGATCAGTTTTATGGAGAGATTAATAAGGAATTACTTTTGGAAGTGTCTGTTTAGTTTTAAATCCTCACTGAACTCCAGTCAAATCCTCTTGCAAGTCTTTCTTTAAAAGTGTTTATTTACAGTTTTAAAGAATTCAGTGGATGTTGCTTTTGAATTGGACCTAAGTTTACCTCATGCAATTAGTGTTAATGGTTGCAGTTTAAATTGTATGACCAGGTTTTGTAATTTCAAAGCACAAGGCGGGATGGCTGGTGTAATGTTTTTTTCCAAATTCCAGAAGTACATTTAGAAATATTCCTTTAAATGAACATTACAACCATTGATCAGAACTCTTATCAAGTTTTGAGAACATATTCCAGGCACTTGCAATTTTTTCTCCATTATATTCAGCACAATGCGTGCCCTGTCCTTCTATGTCATTATCCGTGCTAAGGTTTGTTCAAATCCAAAGAGGCTGGCATTGTATACACTCAAAAACATCAAAAATCATTGTTACCAAATAACATATCTCTCAAAAAGTTGTAATTGGGCAACCTCAAGGCTTGTTACCAACACTACCTACTTTGATGATATTATTTCAGTACCTATTTTTATTTTTTTTTTGGTGGGGAGGGGGTCAATAACTATTCTTGTATTTGTTTGCAATCTTTGGATAACAGTTTCTTTGCAATGTTTGAAACTAATTTCATAATACAATTTTTCTTTAGTTTTTTAATCCATTTAAAAAATGTTCAACTATTAAATGGTATGTTAACATTAATTGTTAAAAATTAAAAGAACTGTTATTATACTTATCAGTTACTGTGATAAGTTAGAGATCAAATTATAGAATTATTCTTGAATTATAGTCAAGAGAAGATGCTATGAATTAATTTTTTTAGTTTTGGTACATGATAGGCAGATTCTCGTTTGGAGAGTAGGTTCAAATGAAATTAATTTAATTATGTACTTCAGTAGCAAACATCAAGTACAATTGTAGTAGGAATCTGAACCCAGGCAATTACAAACTGTTATGAAATTATCATTTATTTATTAATAATTCCCAAAGGATGTTTCATACAGTATAGATTTCTCAGGGAAACATCAGTGGCAGACAGGAAAATATGCAGACTTTATCTCATGATCTTTTGTCATCTAGCCATCATTACTTGAAGCAAAATTCATGTATTTCCACAATGTTGCGTGAGGAGAAGCATTTGTTGAAACTTTTTTTTTACACTAGGTAATATAATGCAGAGATTGGAAGCATTAAAATCAGAGGGGGCCGAACCGTGAAGGAGTTAATTTCTGTCCACTTATTGGATGGTAACCCCAGCTATGACTCCTTGTCACTTTACCAGAATCAGGTGTTAGTTTTCATTATGGGGGTTTTAAGGACTAGAGGCTATATTAGAATGGGGGGAAACTTTATACTGTGTCACTCGAAAACCTATCCCCATTTGTTATGGTTTTAGAGCCCATTGTCTCATACACTACACATGAATTACTCATTTCTTTGTCACAGGTACTGTACCTGTACTTATCTATACCTGTATTCTTATAGTCACCTTAGGTATGGGGTGGGATGGGGGGTGGGTGGAGTAGTGTATTTATCTGTTAATACATCCAATTTCAACTCTGTTAGCATAATTTATTATCTGTTAAACTTAATGCTTCCAATTCCCCACTCTGTTACCATATGTTAGGATCATGGTCACTCCAAGTGTATTTAACTAGCTGTGTTTTGTCATTCTTAAGGTGTCCTAAGATAAATCAGCCGGAAAAATAACAAGCGACAACACCAACCAGTGACAAAGAACACATTTTATTGCCCCTTATATGGATTCTTTGATAGGAACCATGATGAAATCTCTACAAAGAGGTCTTGCTCTCTTTTTTGGTCTATTTGTGTTTTCTGTCCTTTTGCTCAACAATGTGTATTTGTATGTACTGCTCACATGTTTAGGTCGACAGATTAGTTTGATGGGGGATGTTTGACAATTTGTAGAAGTCTCTGTTGGTAGTGATCAAAGGACATAGTTTTGGCGACTTGTCTGCACTCAAACCAACTCAGATGGGAGATGGTACATCACTTAAGAACTTGTTTAAATCAATTAAAACTTTAAACTACATGTAGTTGTAAGGTAAATGTGTTGAGGACGGATGATTCACAATTCTCTTCTAATTGCTTTGTTATTCTTAGCATAGCAATGGCATTATATTCACTGTATTGTGATAACATTCCCGTATTTTCATAAGGTGTAAATCAATTCCATTGGTTTACTTGTGGGGAAAACTGTGCTTGACCACAGTTTCCACTTTTTTGAAAAGCTTTTCTTTACCTATCAAATTAAATATTTGTTTAAATGTACTGCTCATGCAAGGAATATACTTCATTTCTAGATTTTGTATGTAAACCACTGACTATCCCACAGATTTAAATTCTCAGAGAGAAAAAGGTTCAGCCTTTTCGGCAGAACAATTATTATTCAAGCAAATGGATAAGGTTAATAATATTCCTGTAAAAGGGATAGCAGCAGAGTCAAGAGGGCATTCATTTACATATTGTACATTCTTTTCAGATATATAAGGTGATTTTGTATGCATCTGCATGTACACAAGGTTTAGGTCACTGAAAATAAGGGAGGAACACTTCAAATGTCAGAGATGAAATGGTCAAAGTGATCATCAAACTGAAAACCTGAACCCCAGGTGGCAGCTTTATGGTCGAAATAACCAAACAGCCTGCTTTAAGTAGTAAAATGCAGGTTCTGTATTAAATGATATTTGAAGTTTAGACAAGCACTGAAGGGTTACAATCTTTCCACATGGGTATTTAGGATAATTTGTACTTTTGAAATCTGGACAGAACTGATAAAAAAAATATACCAGGTGAATTTTATGCAATTCGTGTTTGCCAAGTGCATGCAGGTACAGTGTGTATGTGTGGTGTCTAAACACGGAGAGAGTGTTCTGTTGATCTACCCTGATTTAATTTCACTTTATAGCTTATGCTTGAGTGCAGGCTGTTATATAGCCCCTGGATTTATGGAGGGTACCTGTAATAAAAGATAGCTGGCAGAGAACAAGATGGTGTTGACTGACTTTTTGTGTACAGAATGTGTCCAAAAAAGTGATTTAATGAAAAGCAAGGGCCTTTTTTTTTTAATAATAGTGGCAGAACCATGTTCAGGTTCCCCCAGCTGTTGACATTGTTGGTGTATGTAAAATGAACATAATTAATTTGTTTATAGTTAAGTAAGTTAAAAAACACATAGTCCCAATAACTGTGGAGAATAACTCAATTTCCTACAAGCAGTCAAATGTATCTACTTATTGCATGAATATTTTAGTCTCAAAAGAAAGCAGTATCTTGTTTTCTAAAGTCTGTTTTAACTGTGTGTGTGTGATCTTTGAGGGACATAGTCGATTTACACAGGTAATAATCCTAGGGGCGCCAGTCGCAAATACTTCAGTGGAAATTAGATGTCAACAATATGTGTTCTCGTTCAGTGCTTTTCTGTTGTGTGTGAATTAGTAAAGTTAAAATTCCCTGCAGAGTTGGTGACTTTGGATTATATAACTGAAAGCTTGACCACAAATACGATAAACCATGATACAACTTGTTATAGAGCAAATAATGAGAAAAGCCTTGCTTAAGTATCTTAGAGATCACAGTATTTTAATGACAGAAGGCAAGCAGGACTCCATTTGCTATATGGTCCATGAACAAATTGGGCACTCCGGTCTAACACTAGCTGATGCAGCAGATTATTTCTCTTTTATGTTCAGAAAATTATTTAAAGATTTTTAGGATTAAAAGATATTTCTCAAAAGCAGAATTTTGACTGCATGCCTGCAAGTCAATGAGCAGGTTAAAAAAAAATAAATGAAAGTATGTACCTGTGTGGTGAATTTTACTTGATTTTTCTTCTGAAGTAAATGTATGCAAACAAACCTAAAACAGCAGTTTATATATTCTTTTGGGGAAGTTGTTTTGGTGTATATTGATTTTGATTTTAAAGAATTTTAAAACTGCCTTCTAATTTTAAATGGATTTTCTTGTCAAAGTTTTTAAATAAATTACAAACACATTAATTAAATCCCATTAAGTCTCAACTCCAAGATTTAGCAATGTTTGAAAAGAAGTACAGTTTATGGATGTCTAAGATTTACAGCATATTAAATCAAAAAAGTTGGAGTGTTGTTGATAGCTTTGGCTGGTAAAAGCCTATTGTGTTTCTGCCAGAGCCATAATTGTCAAACGATACACATTGTTGGTTTAGAGATGGGGTTTACATCTCAGTTTTCTAATTTCTCTGACATAAAAAGTAAACACTGCAATGTCCATGAAAGAGATGTGATGATTGCTTATTGTTTTGTATAGCATTCAGCTGTACATCTTTTGAGGAGCTAGCTGACAGGTTGTATCGTGTGATGCATCTCTCCCTTTCTGTACAGAGCCTGTGTGATTGGTGCAGCTGTAATGAAGAGGTTGTTAGCATTTGGTAATGAGCCATAGATCCTATATTTTGCCTTGTCTGTTTGTTACTTTATAGTGGAAGCCAAAATTTTCATGCAGCAAATCACGATATTTGGCTCTGCTTCCAATGAATAGAAGAGCTGGATAGCCTGTTCTTTTTGTATATTATTTATTCACTCTTACTTGTAACCACAACATTCTTCATCATTTTCCTCAATTTGTAACTTCCTAAATTGTGGTGATGATGTTCTTGCATGCTCTTAGATAATATATTCGAAACAACCAACTACTTAGTACTTTTATTAATTGCAAATTGAACTAAAGAAAAATTGCTAGCCCCAATGATCAAGACTTAATTCTCGCAGGCATTGATTGGAGTAATCTGTTAATGTAGCAGACAGTAAACAGACTTTTTTTGTTTTTATACATCAAAGCCACTTTTTTTGTGTTATATCATGCTCCCCAAAAGTCATGGCTAACACCCTCTAGCAATGAAGGTATAAGTTGCAGCCAACATCAATTTCTTAAATTCTAGATCAATTTTTTTTTCACTAACCAACATTACTGCTCTGTTGAGATTGGAACTGTTGTTGTCCCCTCCTATTTACTGTAAGGTTTGGCCATTTTCCATCCTTGATTTTGCACTGTGGGAGATAATGAGTGCTTTTTGTCTTATTTAAACATCCATTTGGCTATAAAGCATTAATTGTGTTTGCAGGAATAAGAAACATAGCCCTTGAAGAGTTGTTTCAATATTTAATGACTGAAATAGCTAACAAACTGGCTAGAACAAATCCATTATTTGCTGGAAAACATTGAGATTTGCATCTTCAGTAAGACTAGACATTTTAGTATTTGCACCATTGGTGTCACATCAAGCATTATGCTATTTTATGATATATATTGTAGTCAGCTAAACTTGAAACGTGAATCCTCAGTAAAGCTATTTTTGAGGACTTGTTTGCATTGCTGATCTGCCGGGTCTTTTTTAACTAGATGGTTATCTGAGATCTAGTCATTAAGGATGCCATCCCACATCCTAGTAAAACATCAAATGCAGTATAAATAGTTTTTTTTGCAATGCATTTAGATGATGAATTTGGCCCACAACCTCATATATTATAGACGAACTAGTTTTCAGATATGGCAAATCGAAAGACAAAAAGTTTCATGTTAATGGAATATCTTTAATTTTGAAAGAAAGTCATGCCATTGGTAACAACTGATAAAATGGTATTCCATTATTTGAGTGTTCTATTTCAACTCCATCTTGTTTAGCATTTTGAGAAGTGGTGGGGATGCAAATTGATTTTTATGACCGTAATTAACCCATTGAAAGCCATGTCTATTTTTGATAAATTGATAATGTGAAGTTTACATGAAAGTGTTTGTATTAATGGGCTAGCTTTATATCATCTTATGCCTAGAATGGGTGAAGTTCCTGCTGTTACTCGAAGGCTTTCTAATCAGTTGGAAATGTTTAATTATGATCAGATCAATCTGTCATTCTTTGACTAATTATTTAGCACCGTAAATGAGACCTACTAATTTTATTGCAGGTGGTCACTTTAAGTTCTTAACTAAAAAACTCTGAAGTCTTTTCTCATAAGAAGCCAAAATGACCAGCAATTGAAGCTTATCTTAATAATGAAAGGGATGATGCATTTGATTAGTTCTGTAGAAAGAATAGTACAAGATAATTTGTTGGCTTAAGTTAGATGAGCTTCTGATAATGGTGACTATCTTGGATCAATAGTAATAACAGTGATTCAGACACCCTTAAGCTCTCCTCCCGACCAGCCCACCAGAGCTTTATGAATGAACAATATGTGGACCACATGGTCATATTAAAACTGACCAAAGCCATTATTGCATCTGTCAGATTTTATGTTTGATTGTTGTGGTAGATAATAATGTCAGTTACATGACAGGATGGCCCTTTCTGTGTAGACACTTATCAAGTAAAGTTGGAATTGATATTTCACATTATGCACCCTTTATAAATAAGTTAACTGATTGATCAAATTAATATATATATATATATATATATATATATATATATATATATATATATATATATATATATATATATCAAGTATGTATGTGGGTGAATAATTTAATTTAAAAAGATAATTTTGTGCTGAAGTTTGAGGTCTGAATAGATTAAGGATGCGTGGATTTAGAGTTTTTGGGATTTAATAAAAAAAAAATCTGATGCATGATTTGGGTGTAACAGAGTGGGATGAAGATGATAAGACACCATGTTCCACCTTCTTCCTGCCTGTAACACTGAGAGTAATTTGTGTTAATTGGCTGTAAGTGATGGATGGGATGCTGCTGTCACTGAGTAATGCCCTCCCTTCCACCTTTTGTATGGAGTAGCTCTTATAGTACAACTGTCTGGCTTCTATAACAAACTATAACAAAATATTGCACAACCTAAATAGATTCTGTGATCTTTCTCTAGTGCTTTTGAGTAAAGCTGCAAGTAGCTTAAGATGTTAACAGAATGGAATTTAGATGTTTAAATAAAATGTCAATAAAAATACAAATGTTAGAAATACAGTGGTTGAAGAACTTAAGAATGTTGTACTGGTATTCCAAATTTCCACTAAGGAAGGTCATGGAAGAATTTATGAAGTAATATGGTTTACTGGTAGGATAGTGTAGATATAAGCAGTTGAAACTTGCCAATTATAAAAAAAACAACTTGGGAATATATATTTATGTAAACAAACATCTCCAACAGGTTTGATAGAAGAATTTTTGTAATCAAAAATTATCTTCCAATATCAGAACTGCTCACAAACTACTCAACAAGACTAAACCCCTTTTGATGATGCTTCAACAGAGGTAATGCTCCTGATAGGAGTTTTGATGATGCTTTAATTCAAATTGTTTTGGATGACAGACAAGTTTCCTAAAGTTTATCCAAAAACAGCCTGTTTGGAATAATTGAATCACCTGTCTTAGAATGTCTTCATCTTGTGTGTATCAAAACAGGCAGATTATAGTCATCTGTAGTTTCCTTCCCAGAATGCTTCTTTTATCAGGATCAGCTCTCCTTCTTACACATTTTTATGTGTAACACCCATCCTGTTTGCACCATCAATTTCTTCATCATTTGATATCAGAGAATGATTGCCTCAAAGAAAGTCCTGTTTCTAAAGTTCAGGAATAAGGTCTGGGAGTTCCATTCAATCTCAGCACGTGCCTAGCATCAAACTGAATTAAACTCCTCTACAATGTCATATTGTACTCACTCCGCAGGGGTGACATTTATGGTTGATCATGAATCTGGCCTCTGTGTTGGGTTTCATGGGTTCCATCAACAGACTCTAGTATGTCTGGAGTAGGAAAACATAAATAAAGCGCCACTGTTTTACTTTACCCTAAAACAAGTTGTAAGAAACTCCCTTCAATACTATGATAAAGCCTGTCTGTATGGCATGGTGCTGGCTGGTTTATCAGCAGTGTGTTAGTTCTTGATTGGAAATATGAAGCTTTGGTGTTGCCTCCAAAAACAAGCATTTTGCATGTAAAGCTTAATCCTTAACATGCAACAAAGGCAAAAAGTAGTACCTACTTCATGTAATAAAATAAATATATAAGATTAAGTTTTAAAAAAAGGATATAAGTCAGTTGGACAAAAAAGTCGGTTATAAGGATTGGCAATGTAAGAATATACACGTTTATCAATAAAGTTTACATTTCCCGAGAAGCTCATGTTTGTAGATTAATAAATGTTTGATTTTGCAAAAACTTCCCACACAACGAAATGTGATTCATATTTTAGTATTGTTAGTATTCTATCCCCTCTTTTCTCCTGCAGAAAAAAACTGTTTTATAGAGTTCTGCAAATCAAGGTTTCCTCTAACGAAGGATTAATAAAAAGTATGGATTATATCTTTAGCCATCTTCTAGATAAATGAACCTGTTAAATACAGTACCTACGTTCTATCACATTCTATTTTTCATAAAGTTTGGTACTTAAAAAGGACTATTTTCTTTAAAAAAAAAAAAAAAAAAAAAAAAAAAAAGGTATTGGCTAAACTTGGATGATGAGGAAGTCTGTAATGATTAACCCAAGTTCAATATAAAGTCCAAGTTTTATGTTAATTTCTACTTTCAAAATGAGTTTTTATGGGTAGAAATGGTATCTGAGTAAAGGTTGTGTGAAATTTCATATCTTCTGTGGTGTGGTGGCCCAAAAAATGTGTAAAACGAACTACCGTAGATTGTCAGTTTTTATCATGCCTGACTTGAATTTCTTATTTGAACAAAACTTGTGAGAAATATCTTGAATGATTTTAAAATACATTCAGTCATGACAGAGTTTCTTCATTTTCATTGAAATAAAAAGATATGTGGAACATAAACATGTACCAGTTTACTTTGTACATACAAAATGTAGAACCCAGTGCTTTATTACTAAATAACTATTTGATACAATTATTAATACGTACAGATTTGAAATAATTTGAAAACGGTTACATATAAAGCTGCAGTTCAGTACAGAAGACAAAAATATGACAGCTTGAAGAAATACTGAAGCAGATATTTACATGAAATCCTGAATCACAACGAAGAGAGCCATCTTGGAAGGAAAATTGGTTTGAGGCCTGATTCACCTTAAAGAAATCACCCCATCATCTGGATATCATGATGGTTTCCAGTCAAATTGTCAGCTTTTAGATTTGTTGGTGTTTACAAGTGATGTAATACTAACAGATCTCATTGGTGCAAGAATCTTTTGATGGGTTCAGATGGTACATCCAACTGCTCCCTGCCAGAAAGAATTGGAAGAATTCTTGACGGTGCTCTGTCATCATTTGTTTGGTGCAGGGTGGAAAAGAGGCAATAGATCTGTACTATGATGCCTGGTGACTTGAAACTTCATCAATGATTGGGGGTAATAATTGTTATTTCTCCTTTGATATGCAATTCTGATTGCAGTATGTATGTAGAATGCACTGACAGGTGCGACGAATAATCGGTGGGTTGCATCAGTGTTCACACAGAGAGAATTTTGTTTCTATGCAATTGGAAGAATATCAATGATTGCATGCAGAAGATATCATCATTCATTTTCTCCTCAAAGAAAACCATAAATCTGATCCAGTTTAAAAGATTTTTCAAAAGTTTAGAAGTTGGATGCATTGCAAAACAACAGCATTATCTCTTCCACGCTAACAGACACCTGTGAAAACTTATAAGAGATGTTTTTATTGCTATTGCACTCTACATATACCCTTCTATCCATGAAGCTGTGAACATCTGCTGCTAAGACATCACACTGTTCAAAATTTAAATTAAAAAAAAAAAAATGCTTTCTCAGAAAAAATAAAATAACCCAAATTCTCCAAGATCTCTTGGGATTGATTCTGATTTTATGTAGGATTGGTGCCATCATCTCTTGAATAGTAGATGTTTCATTTAATTTTGAATATAATATTTCATATGTAATTCCCTGCATTCCAGCATCTTGTGGTTAAAGGAATGATTTGATAATGGAGGAAGCAGGATACCTACTGTGAGAGATCAGGTTATACACTGTGATTGTGGAGATTTAAGACTTATTGCATTCGAACAGCTCATTGAATTAAATTTGAAATTATCAGTAACTGGAATTCATATCACGTAACATTTCAGTGTTATCTCTCTTGAGGTCCAACATTTTGCCACAACTATGTGATATAAATTTTATATTATGTATGATATTCTTTATCATCATTTACAAAAAAACCCAAATGAAAACCAAAATATATCACGGTGTATCAAGGTGTTTTAATGTCACGAAAGTTTATATTCATCTGTATCGATCGATGCAGGTTTTTGGGATTAGATGTTGATAGAATCAGGTATGTGTTAACAGAGTATCTGATAGGTAAGGTGTAAAAATCCTTCATTAAGAAAAACATTTCACATGTCAACATTTTGATGCCTGTTCCCTGATGATAGAGAGTTTCCATCAGTTTTACAGCAGTATCAGAATACCAGTTACTTTCTGTCAATCCCAAAGCATTCTTTACAGTGTCAGGCCGTCTGTTATTTGATGAAGGCCAGAAGATGATAGATAACTGTCCTAATTTTTACTTTTTCACAATGGAATATGAAGCATTCATGTGTGATTTTTATATAACAAATTTATAAATTTTGCCTATACTATTCAAGTATTGGTTTTATATGAAATTAAAAAAAAAGAAATTCAGTAATGATTTGAACGGAGATGATGTGCAGTCAGAATTTTTGTGTATAATGTTATGAAAAGATGAAGATAAAAGTTTTACTGGTTTATCAAACTTTACACCGATATGTTGGGCACCTGATAAAATTTATCAGGGCCATTTGAAACGTTTGGCTGTCAAATGTTTCATTATATCACTTTCAGAACTTGATAGGCAAGAAAGTGGATGGTGAAATACTGCATCTCGTGTGAAGATAAGAGATATTGTAAGCGACTTTTTAATTGCAAGATATTTGTGAGGTATTTTAGAGAAGTCCCTATTGACCCAGATTTCAGAAGCTAAATTGGTGGTCTAGATTAGATTGGAGAAGGTCACAAATTCATGAACTGGTCATGTAGGAAGTTGGTGATAAAGGAGTTATCTCCTTTTTAGGAACTGAAAAATACTTGATAATAGGGATACCAGTAATAGAGTTGGGATGTATACTGCACCAGAGCTGTGTATTTTTTGTATTGCGACAGAAATAATTGTAGTGAGTAAGATGGTTCTTTAGGAACTTATCAATTAGAAACGTACCATACTTCAAAGAATTTTTCTTATTGTGGTTCCAAAATTGCCATTGATTGACAATAATTCTCTCCTTTCTAAGAACATAAGGTCATATTATTTTTTCGAAACTTTTTAAAAGTTTAAAAGAGCTTTTCAACCTGCGCCTGAGTCATCATTCTCTACATTAATCATCCAACACTTCCTCTAGGTAGATGGCTTTTCAATACCACAGTGTTTAGAAGAAAGAAAAACCTAAGTATGTCAAAGGTAAAAATCATAATGGTAAATAACTACCGATACAGACTGTCATCTTGAAAACTTTTTAACTAGCTCCTTACAGATTTCCTCCATATGAATACTCATGCAGTGTGAAATGACATTAAATGACCCTCAATTATGGAAGCCTAGGAATGATATAAATTTCCTATCTGTGCAAAGCTTGCAGCTGGTCCCCTATCATAAATCTCAACTCTTCCTGATCATTAGAGGATAAAAAGAAACCTGTATAAATTCTCATTTCCATCAGCAACCATTACCAAGGGAGGCAACAAGGTATCATATTTGCCATCAAGACTCCCCTTAATCAATGGCAAGTTTTTTCATGTTTGATTTTATCTCCAGAGGAAAGTTGAAAAGATTTGAGACATCAATTTTTGGGGTATGTCCCGATTCTGTGATAACCCACTTTAATCCGTCTGCTTAAGAGAGGAAAGGAAAAAAAATTGAGAATTTGCAATGAAGCTTTGCCCAGCAAGATTTTGACATTTATCTTTCCTATACTAAACATTTCTTCTTGGAAGGTTCCCAATTTCAGTTTCACTATCATTTTAATGGTCAAAAACTGCATTAAAACTCCCTGATCTTATTTCATTACAGAAAGTGCAATCTGTGATAGTCTGCAACTGCTTGCAGGAAGATAATGTATTTCTCAGAATTTTATCTTGTTTCTTGCTGAGAAAAACTGCAGGTATTTCAGTGACATGGGTTTTGTCAGTCTACCATGGTCAAAGGTTTCTACAGGGTATCAGTACCAAAGATAGTATCTTAAAGTAAATGCCATTTGATAGCAAACACTTTTATTGATTTAAAATTACCCACCATAAATTACTTCGAATTTGTGAGTTATGGAACACAACTTGACAAAGAGTAGGACGTTTAAAATAGTATTGGGTTGGGCTTGTTTTATTGTATCAGAACCGAATTGTTGCAAACGCTGGAAGCATCAGGGGGCAATAAATGTAAGAAAATGGTTACATTTTTACCCCCAGTGGTGATATAATAAATTCCATTTATGATATTGTACGTGATATGTCATCTACCGGTATGTTGTTACAGTATTTATTTATTATTCGGGTTCTCCACTTGCATACATTCATAAACAATGATTCGTGTTATGATGGTGATATTCCCGATAAATGCATAAATAATTTATTTGCGTCTTTAGGCCGAACGTCTGTTTACCGTCAAACATGGCGCTAAATCAGGCGGTACCGCTCGATTCGGGCGTGGTCGTATTCGGTCCTCAGGAGACCAAAACCTTTATAAACAGCTGTTTAAGACCCAACTGTCACTTCTCGCCCCTTGCTCTTCCCCGACGGTCCTTTCCCTATTCCCTTCTACCTTTCCAAGACCCATAGACCCCAAAGCTAAACATATTCCTTTATTACTGTATATTTAGCTGGATCTTTAACTGATTTTTGTAAGTTCATACTTTCGGGTGACCCATAAACCTTTATATATATCCGGGTGACCCATAGACCCGTATACGGGTGACCTATAGACCCGCACACTTTTATGTAGATTCGGATGACCCATAACTTGTCATCTTTTGTAATTTGTTCTCTGTTGTTGTTTAATATTGAACTCTCAATAAATGTTAAAAATTTGAATCCTGACTTTGTAGTTTGTCTGGGTAGAATTCAGAAACAAGAGACCCACAAAAGTATTCATTGTAACAGACTCTAAAAGAGGTTGAAACGTTGCACTCTTTATGACTGTAAATCTACCAAAGGGCAGTTAAGCTTACTTACAAGATCTGCTTATATTTACCTATCAATATAGTAAGATTTTGCAATCCTTATTTAAGTAATGTAGTTTACAAATTTCTGTTTGTGATCCTTTTTCAATTTGGACTTGTTATCTCCTTTCTTGTAAGTGAATCTTGACACAGAAGAGTTTGTATGGGCGTTAGATGCTTAGCTCTTCTTGACTGAACAATAAAATCGCCACTTGATTAATTAAACTTGCCAATCGATATAAAGTATGTGATTAATTAAATTGTCAATCATCAAAGACATACTTTACAATATGAACACAATGAATAAAAATTAGACACAAAAAAATAAATACAACTGTATGTTACCCGGTACATTTATGAGATATTAGATAGTTAATAATGCAAGACATTTTCTCAGATCCTGATTGCGCAGTTTGAGCACTATTTTGACCTTCCTTAAAGATATGAATAAAGGATGAGATACTATGTAGAGATGGGGCTATTTCACTCCTACAGTATTCGCTTTGTATTGACATAATTCTATTTAATTGGGGGAGAATAAGTGGAGAGAAAACATGATTTTGAGATAGAGACATTTTGATATCTGATGGAGTTTAATAAATCAAATAATACTTCTGCCTGAAAACATTGAACATTTTGTAATCATATTAAATATCATAATGTGATTATGAAAAGGGAGCTATTATACTTTGTAATGGTTCCAATCTTATTTGTAATGGACAGCTTCTTGTATTACTGATGAACAGAGAGAGAGAGAGGAGAGAGAGAGATCTCCCACCATTGACAGTGTAAGCCAATGGTTAATGAAGCAATAAACATTTTTCAACAACAGTGGGTTAAGAGGGATGACGCATGACTATCGTAGACTTTTGTTTGTTTAATTAGTTTTGGCATAATATTAGAGCAATGAATTTCTGTTGTCTCTGAACCAAAATATAAACAGGGAGTGCATGTTTAATTAAGTACAGAACCAATTGATTTATTAGCTGGATTGTAAAGTCAGTGATTTTTTATTAATTGATTAGGACAAGGGGAGATCTGAGAATCTCTTTTACATTGGTTAATGTTTTTCAATAAACAATATGAGGTTGAAAATTTGATTAAAATAGTTGAAGATTGAAATGAACAGAAAATGGTCATTAAGAGAAGAGTTTATGAAATACCAGTATACCCAAACAAAACTACAAACAATAATTATACTGACATATTTTTCATGTTTTATGCATTGTAGAGGTGTGCAGGGGGTCATCTGAAGGCGTGAGTACCAGTGGAGCCAATGACTTAGCTAGATACAAGAAACTGAAACAAAGATACCAAAACTGTACCTATGTGGATGGAAATTTAGAAATCAAATTTTTAGAGCAAGAAAATGAAACATTCGACTTAAGTTTTCTATCTAAGATAGAGGAAGTGAGTGGCTATGTTCTTATTACTTCTGTGACAGCAGAAACCATCCCACTTACGAGTTTAAAAATTATCCGAGGGAACCAGTTGTTTAATTTCAAGAACCATAGCTACAGCTTGTTTGTTGGTGTGAATAGTCATGAAACGAAGGGTCTCAAGGAACTGTTGTTAACTAATTTATCAGGTAATTGAAATACATCATCCAAAGTTGTTTTGATCAAATTATTTATTTGAAATATTTTTGATTAAAAAGCAATGTAACCTAACATTAAAACTTTTAAAAAAAGTTTATTTTCATCTATACAAATTTATTGGGTAAATGAAATATATTCTCTAAAGTTGTTTTGATCAAATTATTTATTTGAAACATTTTTGATTTAAATGCAATGCTACATGTACTTAACATTATAGAATCTTTAATAAAAGTTAATTTTCATCTACACAATTAGAAACATAAGGGTCAAATCGGTAGTTGTTTATTCACAAGATAGCTTGGAACTACAGACTTTGTGGTAAAGAAATGTTAAGACATTAAATTTAGTATTAACCAATAACATGGAAAAAGTCAGTTGATTTTGAAAAAAATACTTTGGTTTTTCTTCTTCCAGAAATTACAAGAGGAGATGTATATTTTGTCAATAATGATTGGCTATGTTATCATGATACAATTTTATGGAAGGACATCAAATTTAACCCTGAATACAAAGTCAGAATCACTTCAACAAATTCATCGAAAACACCAAGCCAATTATGTAAGCATTATTTTTATGTTGTTTTGATTGACACTACATTTATCTGAAGTGTCTTGAATGTTTATATTGTTAAGATTGTCCAAAGGTACTTTGTTTGGATATGAGAATTTAAAGAACCTCAAGATTTTTGTTTACTGGTTTTTGTTCAGGAAAATACCATAATTGCATCAATTCAGTGTTTTATTTTTTTCAGGCCCCCCATGTGCTCCAGAATGTTTCAAAAATGAAACTAAGAGCTACCATTGTTGGGGAAGTGGAGCTAGTAAATGCCAGAAATGTGAGTAATGCCTATAACATATATATTCATGTATTGATATGGTGCTTTTATATCCTGTGAAACAACAAAGAAAGCTTTCATTCTATAAACTACCGGTAAATAATCTCTTTGCCATATCCTGGGCAAGATGGAGTGTTTTTGGGTAAAGGATGTACAATAACCTTGAACCAATTTCTTATATCAGAGGTCAAGGTCATAGCAAAATTCTTTATTAGAGCACATACTTCCTGAAAGCTTCAAATGCACCAAAGTTACACATACTATGACTCCATTATGATTTCTTGTTTTATTTCAGTAATACGAGAGATCTGTCACAAGAGTTGTGAAACAGGTTGTTTTGGATATAAAATAAGTGAGTGTTGTCATTCCCAGTGTGCTGGGGGATGTACTGGACCTAGAAGTTCAGACTGTGTTGTAAGTTCATTTTTGTTCTTTTGACTTTAAAGATCCTGTATGTTATCTGTTGATTTATTTTCATTTTCCGTCCCTCTACTTCTTTTACCTTAGATGTCCTTAAAACCAAGATCAAGTGTTACTGGTTAATTCAAGGTCATATTTCATGTTAAGGTGAAATTGGTAACTGTTAAACAAATTGTTATTGTTGATGTTGATGTAAAATTTTCTTTAATACATGTTGTGATTTACTGTAATTGAAATTGTTTGTAAATTTTTCTGTATATTATAATGATTAAAAGATTTTTTATTTTTGACAGTAATTAAAATCTGTCATCAGATTATAGACTGTGATGGAGCACTGTTTTGTTTTGCAGGCATGCAAGAACTTCTATAATGAGGGAACTTGTGTCAATGAGTGTCCAAAGCCGCGAGTATACAACCGAATCACCATGGTGTTAGAAGACAACCCGTATGGAAAATATGCTTTTAAATCCCTGTGTCGCAAGAAATGTCCAGGTAGGTGTTGATGACAAAATGACACAGTTACTGGTACAAGATCTCTAGAGCTAATCTTTCTATTTACTTTTGAGTTCTAAATTGTTGAAATGTTTATACATACTGAAATTTCCAGACATTAACTCACATGATAAATGATGTAAGATTTTATTGCTTTTGATAAGAGTTTTAATAGATTTTTTTCTAATCTGTGATCTTTTTTCCATTGATTTTTTGGTGTTTAGATTACATGCTGGTAGATGAACAGAATGCTTTGTGTGTCAGGAAGTGTCCAGAGAACTACTACCCTGTCAACAACACCTGTGTCCCCTGTGATGGGGCATGTCCAAAGTGTAAGTCAGTCTGGGATAGGTACCGTGCGAATCAGCCAAGACGCATTGATGGAATCTCCACTGTTCTGCATCTCTCTTTAGAGAATGTTACACTCGTATCATGGAGATGTCAAAGTCAAGCGCTGGCAAAGGTCTCCAGATTAAGGCATGCCAGGCAGTAGAAGCTCAGTGCTTCAAGTATTTGAGCAGTGAAGTTTCTACACTATGCCAACACCTACTGTGACATGCCTCTACTTCTACAGTTTTTAAAAAAGATTCATGACTTTAACTTCTCATGCGAAGCTGTACAACCAATGGCTTTATGAAGAACATTTATCTTGTAGCCTATAAGAACATTCACTCTCACATGCATATTTCAAAGTCTGTCAGAATAGAACTGGCAAATCAAATATATTCTCTTGTGAAACAAGTTTAACTTTGCATAGAGCTTTAACGTGAGATTTTCTAGCAATAAATTTTTCTTTTATGAAGTTAATGTATGTGTTTGTTTAACAGTGGGTTTTGGATGTACCTATTGCTACCAATTACTGTCATCTTCATCTCAGAACTGGTTTTCTTTGACAGGGTGCAGGGGACTAGCTGCCGATGATTTTTTGTCCAGCAGAAATATTGATCAGTTTGAAAACTGCACTGTTATTGATGGCAATCTGAAAATTGTACAAACAACATTTACTGGGTTAGTAGAAATTACTGTATCAATTGATCCATACAAAAGTATCTAACTAAAATTGGATTAAATTTTAATGAATTAAATACCGTAATTAAAATATAGACTTTACAAAATAAAACTTGCATTAAATTGTTAAATTTTCATTATAAGCAATGGATGCTTAAGTAATTTTTTGACTTTTAAAAGAAATTTCAATTTAATTACTGCTTTGCAGTGATAACTACACAAAACTAGAGGGTCTGAAGAGAGAGCAGTTGAATGTATTTAAAACGGTCAAGGAGATCACTGGATACCTGATGGTTCAGGGCGGCGACAGTACCATGTCCGATCTCTCATTTCTCTCCAACCTTCAGGTTATTCACGGACGTGATTTAGACATGTAAGTGGGACAAAACGGCATCAGATTTTGAAGAAAGCTTTCTGATCAATATTGGTGTCTGTCTGAAGAAATTTTTTTTTTTTACTATAGATGAATGAAAAATATGTCTGTTTTAAGTTAATGAACAAATTAAGACGTATTGTTATTGATGAAACAAATATCTGACAGATAGAAGAGGGATGCAGCAGAAAAATCATTTTATAAAGTAATCAGAAGAAAAGAAAACTATTGGATATCAGATTAATTTGCTGAAACAAGATGAAAAAGACATTAGAAAAAAGTAATAATGATACATGTACATCCAAATCATACATAAGTGAATTTTGTTTTGATTCAATTTCACTTTTCTCTTTGGCTATATACATATCATTTGTTGTTTGTTAACATCCAAAGATTTTTAGCTTCTTCTAAAAAAATTACTAGGTAGTCACTATATTTTTAAAAGTTTCCCTCAACTGTATGCAATATTCATATATTGTGTTTTTCACGCTCGGGTGAGAATTGTGGCTTTTAATTTTATAGTAATTTACTATAATGTAATGTTCATTAAAACTTGTTTAAGAATGAGAGAATAGGAATAAGCAGATAAACATTATGCTTCCTGCAATTATGAACTTAATAGGTTATGAGATGATATTTTCTGCTATTTCAATGATTATTTGATTATGAGAAACCTATTTTGAATGTGCAGGTTATTTTTATTTAGCCCATTAATTTTTTCTGTTTGTAAAATAAAAAAAAAATGATCATTTGAAATATTATTGAGAGATATTAAAGTAATACTTATAACATGTATCCACATGTATCTACAGGTATTAGTGATGTTTAAAGAGTATTTTCTCTCATTTGCTCTTTATTTCACAGATTATGTGGGGGGGGGGTTTTCCTACAGAGGCTGTGTTATATACAAGTATAGAGTTTTTGTACTATATGGTACTATATGGTTTGTTACTTTTATTTACAAGTCATTTGTTCTTTCACAGGCATTCAGGGACTGGCCTAACTGTTGCTGGTCAAATTAACATGAAAGAAATCAATCTTTTGTCATTGAAAAGAGTTGATGCGGGACATATTGTTTTCATTCATAATCGTGACCTTTGTTACATAAAGCCAGAAATGTTTATTTCCATAATCAGCAACAAATTAAAGCAAAAGATACTATTTGGAAATAATAAAGCCCCTGACTTATGTAGTATGTATCATTTTGAGACAAAAAATCTTGAAGAATGCTAAATGTATAACATGTAGCTATGAAGCATTTCTTTTTGTCACTGCAGAATAATTGTAGACTTATATATATATAGATATTGAATACTAAAGAAATTATATTTACATGTACAAGAATTCTGCCGTGATTTCAGAAAGGGCTGTTTCATGTGGACTAAGATCTATTGATGTATGGGTAGAGCAGATCTCCTGGCAGATACATGTATAGAAAATGAGATGTTTGCTTATTGTGATACATTACACGAAGAAGGTTCACAATAAACTCCATTACACATTCCGTAACAGACTGCATGACAACACAGAGTGCATGCTGGTCCTGTCATGACTTTCATTGGCTCAATTCATTCAAATTGCTGAAAATGAAGGGTCTTTCAAAGTGCTTCATCTTGTGGGCCTTCTTCAGATTGCATGATTGACGTGCTTTTTGTTTCTATTTTTAGAGCATCGAATGCATTTAGTGCGTTTATGACAAATCTTAACTCACTGGAGTTGATATCACTAAGAAGTATAAAAAATGGAAAAATAAGCCTGTTTGGGAATAAGGAGCTGTGTTTTATAGAAGGCACTGATTTTACCCAACTCCTTACTGTCCAAAAAAACCAAGATCAAGGGTTCAAAATCAAAGATTATGTACAGAGCAGGGACAATCGACCCCCTGAAGATTGCAGTATGTAAATGTTCTTTGATGATTTTTTTTTCACACTTTTTTATGTGTTCATCTTGTTTGAGAATTTGTCAGGCTGTCAGACTGAGTGATCATACATTTACACATTCAACAATCATGCAGTACAATATTGCATACTTAAAGGTATTGAAATGCTATTTGAAAAAAAAAAGTATTAACTGCACTGTTTTGTGAATATATGTTTAAGATATGTATGTTTAAGAGTATGTTTAAGAGTATGTTTAAGAGTAAAAGAAAAAAAAATAGGGGAAAAAGAATGCATTTGAAATCTGGAACACTTGGAAAAAAAATATAAGAAATTGTATTAAAGAATAAGACTTTTTTTCTGGGCTCAATTTTGAATTCAAGTTTTGGAATTTTGTAGACTTAGGTCAGTTAGGAAATTTAAAATGGATAAATGGGTTGAAATATCCTTTCACAATGTTCATTTTGCCAATTACAATCATCTGCCTGGTTATCGGAGCTTTTGTTTGGCTGTGATTTTGTGAGGGACAGGGTTTGTTTGCATGATTTTTCATGTGGTGTGTGGTCATTGATCGCTCATCAGAAAGTTTGACCAGTAAAACAAGATGAAAGGAGTACTGCTGAGTGACTCTCTCCTTATACCTCTCCACCACAATATTGATGAATTCTTTTTTATACTTAAATGTAAGGCACTGTTTTATTTTTGACAATTCGTCCTAATATGTAGCCAATTAAAATGATACCAGCAGTACAGGGTTAATTAATACGGCACAATTTGGGGTCTTATATGCAGTATTAACATGTCCTCTTAATGACAAAGTAAAAATGAACATGTTCCAATTTATCCTTGTGTTTGCTACCTGTACCAGTCTGTGAAACTAAATAAACAATGAATAAGACCTTGTCTCTCTGTTACCCTGTATATTTATATATCAAAATTCCAACATACAAAAATATGTATGATTTTAGGTGATGTGGTAACTAACAAACGTATACCAGTTTTCTGTGGTTTAAGTCTAAAATGTCTTCTAAAAACAGCTTTTTGACACTGTAACAGTTTTGTCCTAAACTTGAACTAATGCTGTGAGTTTTGCCCTCCTGTGAACCTGACTTGATGATCATTGTGTTTCCTTTTTCCAGTGATTCCAAATGAAGTAAATGTTTTGTCAAGTTATAAGTCCAGTACATGTATATTTGCAAGCATGTTTTAATGACCAGACCAATGCATCCTGTAGACTTCTCTTGGACACATACTTTTTTAACAGAGGGAACATTCCCTGTTTAGTAGTTTTACTGTAGAAGATGAAAGAGATAAATAGGCAGGTGTACATATAATTAAATGATATACAGATGAGAATTTGGTGATTGATAAATTTTGAAACTCTAGTCACATATTACAGCTAGTGATTGATTCAGTAGAATTCTTTTAGTAATATAATCAATAGATATAGTTATGACATTAATATTTGGTTTGTTTTGGCATGATTCATGACACAGCACATTGCTAATGGTTCATGTTATATCAATTTTGAAAAATCAGATTCTGTGTATTTTAAAGAAAATAACGCCAACCGTATAGGAAATAGCCATTTTGTTTTGAGAAGCTGTTCCTAAAAATTAAATGCAGAGTATACATATGTGTAAAGTGTCCAAGATTAAACTCTAGCTGCTCAATTGATAGTATATTTTTGTATGTGACCATGTATGTGTAACCATGTTCTCTGTTCATGTTAATGTTCACCATGTGTGTTCACTGTCATTTTGTGGGTAACAATGTGTTGTACGTGTCTAATTCCATTTCTGTACAATTAGTCTATTTGAAAATGAAAGGGTAAAATAAAATAAATCTATAATTCATCTCAGAGCATGTGCATTTTGGGCATGGACTTGAAAATCATGAGTAACGGATCAAAATAATGCTTCTATAAGTTGAGTTTGATGCCCTTACAATCCAAGCAGATTTCCCATCTGTCCTGTTATTAATATGAATGCTGCATGACACTAATGCATCTTTTGAAGAAACAAGAAATAAATCTATTTGATTGTTTTTTAATACATGTTTAAGATTTGTGATCAATTTAATTCAATTTAGTTTAAATGAAAAAGATTTTTTAATTGAATTTTGATGTCTTTATAAATAATGTTTATTATTGTTATGTACATGTATGTATAAAGTACTTCAGCCTCGTGAGAAAATTGAATCTTACTAGTGTTTGTACATTACTGCAGAAAAGGACGGAGAAGTGTGTCATCAAACTTGCTCGGACGAAGGTTGCTGGGGAAAAGGTGCCAACAAATGTTTAAACTGTCGTTCCTTCAAGATCGACAACAGTAGCAACATTTGTATACAAGACTGCGCACGAGCCCCCATGCTGTACGATGCAGGAAACAAGCTGTGTAAATTCTGTGATGAAGAGTGTTTAGATGGCTGTTACGGAGAGGTATTTTGAATTAATTGTATTGGTACTTTTCTCTCATATTTGACTATTAAATACTACTTCAAATCATGTTTTTTCATCTTCAGTCCCTGAAGATGTTTATTTTAAAAAATCTGTTATATATCTGTGCTTTTTCAAGGATCATAATGATGTGTACAAACTTTTATTATACCGGGTATACAATAGGGACTTTGGAAGAACTGTTTTTGGCTCAATTAAAAATTGCATCTTAAAAACTCTGAATAATATCAAGTATACTCTGTCCGAAGATATTTATGCAGCACATTTTCTAAATTATTTGATGTTCACAAACACTCCAGGTTTCATACGATGTTTATTCAATAGAATGAAAATATCCAAAGATTTCTCCTTTGAAACGCCCCCTCTAGCTTGTTAGGTTTCAATACACAGCTAGAAAAAGAGTCTTTCGGGATTTTGCATTTCAACAGACATGAAAGTACCCGGATGATAACGTTGAAAAATTGTGCAAGGTACGGGTATTCCAAGTGACTTCCAATTAATGGTTAAAGATGTTAGATTTTCCCATTATAAATCTTCGTAAGAAATCCTTTTTTAATACCTGGGAATTCTACCGAGTGAAAAATGAAAATGTGTCAATAAAGAAATCTTGGATTTTTTCTCTTTCATTAATTTCAATTGTACTTCTTTCACAGGTATTTGTATTTTAGTTAAAAATCATCATCCAAATGTGCTGCATAAATATCTTAAGTGTTTGCTATAACTATTGTATGTTTTTATCAGTGATTTGTCATTCTATCTGTAAATCTTGGTACACAGGGACCTGGGAGTTGTACATTGTGTAAACATGTCACCATCAGAGGCCAGGATAATTCCACCACATGTCTGAAGGATTGTCCAGAGATGTTCTTTGCCAATGAGAACAATATCTGTCTTCCCTGCAACGACAAATGTGCAGAAGGGTATGTGAGGAACCAAGCAGAAAACTTAAAGTTGCTTGGTCCGATTTTTGGGTTTTTACAGTATCAAATAATTTTCCATACAAACCAGTTATCTTCGAAAATTAATCACTTTCTCCTATTTACACCAGCAGAATCGGTTTCCTTTCAATGTTAGAAATATTCAAAGTAAATAAAAATAATTTCATTTTGGGCAAAGGAAAAAACAAACCTAATTGCATCATGGAAATGTTTAGAAAAGGGAACCGTTTGGTTTAGTCCCCCGAATGATTGGGTTTATTTAACCTGCATTATTATGCATCGATTGTAAACAAAGCAAACTTCAGAAATATTAGCGAACAAAATGTACACAGGTTTATTTTTAATTTGCCTGAATATTATGACTTATTTATAACGATATAAGTCGTAATACAACCATACGGGTCTCGACGTCAGGGGCGAAGTTTTACATGAGCCAAAACAATGCGATACCCTTTTATGTTGTTTGTTTTCTTAACAAACTTTGTACATAATTTTTTTCATTGAAACTTGGCTTAATTGATCGGGAAAACTACTGCAATGTTTATTATTATACACCTACTTAGCATAACCTTTGTTTAAAAGTGTACACAAAATTTGATATAAAATCGGACCAAGCAGCTTTAATTCTGGCTTTTATGAAAAAAAAATTCCATAGATACTTACAAATGAACAAGAACATTCTAAAGATAAAACCATGCAATTTTGATTTCATATGTGTATGTTATATAGCTAACACTTGGTTAAAGACAAGTAAGTTCAAGAGCATACAATGTATGTGTCTTAGGTTATTCACAAAGTGTATAACAAGTATTGTTCTTTCTTACTTTTAGCTGCACAGGGCCCTCGGATATTGTTGGAAAAGGTGGTTGTAACACATGTGACCTTGCAATAGAGGTAAAGGATGAAATAAATGTGACCATCTTCAGGTGTTTGTCGGACGGTAATACCCAAAGATGTCCATACAACTACTATGTGACCTACATCAGTAAGGAGACTTCAGTACACCTTCTTGGTTCAGAACTCCTGATGGGCAGCTCAGTAAGTTGAGACTAGGTAGATCAGTGGAGCTCTGGTTCCAGAGATTTCACCTTTGTTTTACAGATTTATAACAACTTGGCTTTTGTTTTGTAGGCTTGCTTCCACTGTGATGAGATGTGTGATGGGTGTTACCTGGGAAGTAATGTTAACTGCAAAAAATGTAAATACGTCAAGCAAGATAGTGCCTGCCGATTGTCCTGCCTGAACATGTTTTACCCCGATGAGAATAAGGAGTGCCAGCAGTGTCATGAAGAGTGCCGAGGGGGGTGTTTTGGTCCCTCCCAAACCCAGTGTAATGCTTGCAACAACTTCAAGCTGTACTTGGATAAAGCATCGTGGACTGAGAATCACAACAACTGTACCGAACCTGGCATTAGTTGTAGGCAGTTTAATTGCACCAAGACCTGCCCATCTGACATGACATACACGATTAAGGACCCTTTTTCTGATGGGGAAACCACCACTCTGTGTGTTGATGAGAGCCACCCTGAGGTGGCAGCCAGATTATCCCAACAGTTAGAAGACAATAAAAAGTAAGTCTGATGTGTATATATATATATAAGCAGAATTCTACATGTGTTCATTATGAATAGAATATTTATGGTTTTATAATGATGTGATAAATATACTAATCTAATTAAATGTACATAAATCCCTTCTTCTATGATGCTGTACAAGGAGAGAATATAATAGAATCCCTGCAGAACTTACATGTGCAGATTTACTTCAATATGCTTTGGACTTTTAGTTGTTCAGATAGACCATTAGGCAAACCCACTTGTAAATTTACTTCATTGGTTTTACTTGCAGGAAGACCAGCATCATCCTGGGCTCTGTTGTCGGTGGGGTGGTCCTGCTGGCAGCAGCTCTTGTTCTCTTTGGATATTGCTGGTGTCAGAGAGCAAAGGCTCAGGAGAAAACCGCAATCCTCACAGCCAAGATGACAGGATATGAAGATGAGGTAGAATTTCTGGTTTATTTATAGCTCTCTGATGAAGTGTTCTTAGAAATGCAAAATATTTAATTTGCCCGTTTGCAGGGCATGTCTTGTTACAATGTAGAATTATTAACATTGTTTGACATGATTACAGCAACCACTGACTCCAACCAATGCCAAACCAGACATGTCCAGTATCCGCCTTATAAAGCAGTCTGAGCTACGAAGAGGCGGGATTATTGGCTCAGGAGCGTTTGGCACTGTGTACAAGGTATAAGAGCAAGACCGATTGGTTTGGTTTATCATCAAAAAATTGTTGATTTTCTAGTCAAAAATCTGAAGATTACCTAAGGTTATAATCAGGCAGAGTTCAGACAATATTTCATCTTGTATGCATATTTTTGACCTTGTAGGGCTTTTGGATTCCTCAGGATGAGAATGTGAAAATTCCGGTAGCCATTAAAGTTTTGTCAGACAGTACATCACCGTGTCAGAACAAGGAGCTACTGGAGGAGGCTCGTGTGATGGCCTCAGTAGAAAACCCCTGCTGTATTCGTATTCTGGCAGTGTGTATGACCGCCCAGATGATGCTGATTACACAGTTAATGCCATTAGGTTGTCTTCTGGACTATGTCCGAAAACACAAAGATAATATTGGCTCCAAAGTTCTTCTTAATTGGTGTACACAGATTGCAAAGGTAATGAATTCTTGGTTTGCTTCAACTCATCAGACTAAAGAAATCAAAAACCTATAAAAATTTCATCACTACAACATATGAATAATAACTTATGCACCAGCTAATAAGATTTTGTATCGATATTGTATAGGCTATAGGTCAATGGGGGTTTTAGAACAAAACTTCTATATTTGGCCAAAATATTTGAAAAGTTGTAAGATAGATTGATGTAATGCATATAACACCAAACTACAGATTACTCTTGCCCATTGTAGGATTTCATTTGACCCATGGTTTGTTTCCTAATGTATGAATGTACACAGTCAAAATAGTTCAAACTTACATGTATAATTACAGGGCATGGCATATTTAGAAGAGAGGGGCATCGTCCACAGGGACTTGGCTGCCAGGAACGTGCTGGTCCAAAGTCCAGGCCAGATTAAAATCACAGACTTTGGTCTGGCCAAGTTACTGGACATCAACGAGGACGAGTACCATGCAGCAGGAGGAAAGGTATCGGCTGAAGAAGTTACTCCTCATTCACTGACACAATCACTGACATTGACAAATCACTAACACTGTGTCACTGTCCAATTATTGACATCATGATGGGCAATAGAAGACAATATATAGACTTAAATTTTTTATTTTTTGCAAAATATTTAAAGGAAAACAGTTCGATAGCAACAAAACCACTCTCTCTGCTGCTTTTCTATTATTATATTTTAAGGTTAAATTGACGGAATTGTGATAAATGTAGATAAAAAATGTTTTATTGTTCAGATGCCCATTAAATGGCTGGCCTTAGAATGCATTCAGCAGAGAATCTTCACACATAAGAGTGATGTCTGGAGCTTTGGGGTAACAGTCTGGGAGCTCTTTACGTACGGACAAAGGCCCTATGAGAATGTGAGAGCCCGGGATGTACCTGATTTACTGGAGAAAGGGGAGCGTCTTCCTCAGCCCTCTATCTGTACCATTGATGTCTACATGATTATGATCAAGTGTAAGCGTCCTACATCTACACTTCGTTGTCATTATTACCATGACAGTGGATTTTTTTATGTTATTTGTAATTTATTATGGTATGCTTAGAGAAATTTCCTACAGCATTTTTCTAGAAGCATGTATTTGACATGTGAATAATTTTGCAGGTTGGATGTTAGATGCCGATAGCCGTCCCTCATTCTTTGAGTTAACTGAAGAGTTTGCAAAAATGGCCCGAGATCCTGGTCGCTACTTGGTTATTTCAGTAAGTATCTATGCGCAAATGCTGCTTAGTCCATCATTGCAGGGATTTACTTATTAGAGTACATTTCTATATAACCAGAGCTTTCATTGCTTATTGAGGGTGCTGTGCTGTATGAAAGTGCAGGGGAGTCTGAAAAGGGGCATCTTGTACACTATTATGGTGGTAGTACTTAGTACATGTACACATATCTGGATTAGTTTTTATCATTCAGGATGTGTGTGTGTTTGTGTCTGTTATGTCAGAACGAAGAACATAGATTTGAGAAAGTGGAGGGGAAGGGATGTGATCAAAGTGATGGGGAGATTATGTCTGCAATAATGAATCAATTTTTTCCTTTACATTTCTAAAATGATAAAATGCCTCAATAACATTTTTACTTTCATAACGTCTGTGAGAAAGGAGAGATAGTTAGTGGCAGATAGTTGAAATGTTTGAACACAGATTATTTAGATTCAACTGTGTGTTGTTTGATTTGCGCAGTGCACTGTAATGAATTAATAACTCACCAAAACATTTCCGTGTGTTGAATCACTTGATAAAGATATTTGTCACCATCTCAGGGAGATGTATTGAAGAAAATCCCAGATGAATCGAATACGCCCTCGGCGATTGAGCTTATCACGCCCAATACATCGAACAATCCCAAAGTGGAGGTATATAACGAAAGCAGCGGCTGGTTAACGCATGGGTGTGCTCGTATATATCTTGTAGCGTTTCCTCATATATGTGCATTTAATTTATTAATCTGCATATCTATGTCCGGTTTTTTTTGCCATGTCCAATAACATTAACAGCTGAATCCATCAATCACCCCCTACATCAATATATCCACATCAGTTAATTCTTCAAACAGGCCTTGTAAGTTTCCAGGTTGATGCATCCATATAAGGCCATCTCTTATGTGTAATGTCATTTCTGGATTCCATCTTCTCTCTTCTTTCAGTATATGTTTAGATTATGTGGGATGTACCCTCTTGAAATTTTGTTTTCCATAGTGTGATATTTAATGAGTTTAGACAAATCCTTGATCTTAATTTTGAATGATACTTTCTCAAAATGAATAAATGCACTCTTTGTTTCCCCTTTTCCCTCACCAAAGTAGTACTTGTATCTAACTTAAAATAACCTGTAAAACAACACCAATGGTTTCTGGTGTACTAAATTATTCATTAACCAACACTGGGGTTACAGAAAATCTAAACCAGGCTAACTTTGATTTTGGTTATGGTCAGTCACTCCAAAGACAAATGCTTCCATGTTAGAACTTACAAGTGTTGAGATCATTTGAAATGAGAACCTCTACTGACTTTGGTAAATGTTCTTGATTTAACTGGCTGTAGTGGTTTTTACAGACAATTAATGTTTTAACTGTAGAAATAAAGAAATATTAACATTTTTGAGCACTAAATGAGAATAGAATTTCTAAAACTGTTCTTTTCCTATTACATAAAACATTTATTCATAATGCAATAAACTTTCATGGATTCAGCTGTCAAAAATTCTGTTTTAGTTTTCAACAGCATGTTATGCCAGCAACCCGCAAAGACAATGATTTGCCACTGTAACTTTTAGGCATGTGTTTGAAAAACAGCAATTTATTTTAGTGTTGAAAGCACTTAGAATCTGATATTTTCTTTGTATTTTTTCTGCTTTCTGTTGGCACAGTACAAGGTAAGATGATGTCAGTTGTTTGTCAGTGGTGTGTTTGGATAATTGTAGATACTAGGTTGTTATTCTTTACATAGACGAAACAAGAATCCCTTGTTTTACTTATCATTGATAAAACCAGAGCCATTTTTTTCTGGTGAATTTCATTCATATTTAACATCAAATCAGGCAAAAGTGTGATTTATTAGGATTTGGATTTTCTCTTGGCAGAAAAGTTAACTATCATAGTGAAACATTACACATTTTATTATAATTGCTTTTGATTTGAAACATGCATATTTTGTTTACCCCACTATTTGAGAAATTAGTAACTTTGGCTCTTTCATTTTTCTTCGTCTGCCAGTTAAGATTTTTTTCTTTATCTAGGTGAAGAAATGTTAATGAAGGACAGGAATTTGATAAATGTAGTGAAATTAGGGCTGATTTATAGCAGAGGAGTGTTGAAGTTTAAGTTTTTTTTCTCGCATGAAATTTGATGATATCTACGGGAGATTTTTTATTCATGCAGATCTAGTTCTGTTATCTTAGGAACGTAAACAGTGAAGTTTTTGTCCACTGTACAACTTCAAAAATGGCCCCAAAAAATTACATCATCAATTTTTTATTCTGTATATCGGTCATGATAAAGATTCATACATGTACCGGTATTCATCTGTATAGTCATTGACACAAACGTTTTTTTTGTTATTTTAATCTTTTTATTTTGTCATAATTGTGTTCATCTACTAAATTTATAGTAGATTATGCTGTTGCATGTATAGAAGAGAGTAGAGTATGTTTTTCTAACCTAATGATGACATATGAAGTATATGTACCAGTAGAACAGACAGACATGAATTTCTTCATATTACAGTAGTCAAATATTGCATGGCAGTTTTAAAAGAATGAAAATACATGTACATGTAACATGCCTACTGTAGATGTCTTCAAGACGATAAATCTTGTTTAGATATTTAAGTTTGTTTTTGCATTTTGCATGTCATCAATTTTTTTTTACTTGACCCTTTATGCTTTAGAAATAAATTTTGAAACCATGTATATGTTACATGAATCTTGTTCAAAGTTTTCTATAAAGTATAAAGTATAGTATAAAGTAAAGTCATTTCTGTAAGCATGTTCATTTGTTAATATGGAACACTGGACTCTGGTCTTTGTAGGGTGACAAGTTGATGCGTCTCCCTAGTCATTCCTATGACAAGAATGACCTGGCTCGTAGTCTCAGTGTGGCCGTGGATGGCCCTGAAGAAGTGATCGAAGCTGAGGACTATCTACAGCCCACCCCCAGGGCATCAGTGGAGATCCCCACCACCCCTGTCTCATCAAAGGTCTGTTTGCTCGTCAGTTTTTTTTTGTATTTATTGGTGAAGTATTTTGTAAATTTTTTTTATTATACCAGGGTTGGGGTAATGCTAAAAGTAATGGTAATGCATTGCACTGCATTACCGGTACATGTTTTCAAAGTAATGCTAGTAATGTGTAATGCCACAAATTTAGCATAACAAGTAATGGTTATGTACTGCATTACTATCCAAAATCTAGTGTAATGCTGGCATTACAAGGCATTACATCGCATTACATGTACTATGTTATATATGCATATTTATTTTTAATAAATTGTGATAGATTGAAGAACTGAAAATGTACTTGATTAACAATTATTTCAAAGAAGAAAGAAATAATTCATGAGATAAAACATTTTAGTTGTATTATTGAATAAATCACAGGCACAAATTTTCATGGTAGGTTTTCTCACAATCTGTAAACCCGTGAGTGTTAATTGTTATTAAGAGTTTGAAATCATTTGAAAAATTTACTGAAATTAGTGATACATTCAATAATTTCTTTACTGTGAAGAATGTGTCAACAACACACAATGTCCTCAGGATTATCTAAGTACCAATACAATCTAGTGTTTTGAGAAGTGCTCAACACCCCAATCCCCTTCTCTTGACTTGATTGTTCTTGAACCATTCACTGAGCTGGTTTGCATGGACCTGCAGGACAATCCATTAGACCAGTTCATCCTTCCTGAAAAGTTAGAGGGAGACATGCAACTTTTAAAGCAAAATGCATGCACTTTTCAACCATGATCTCTGGAATCTTGAAAGTCACTTTTAATTTTATAACCCATTTAAGGTGTTGACCCCATCTTTTCTGGAAAAGAAATGAACACTTATATAATACTTTAGCAAAGATTGTGAAACAGTATCCTTCAGTCCCAGCTTCCTGATACTACTCCTGTACAACCTATATTTAGTATAGATGGGAAGATTTTCAAACCTGTCGGGATGCAGTTAACAGATGAAACCTTGGAAACTTTGATGCTCATAAAATGCAACATCAGTCTTGTATAAATCATTATATTTAAACCTGAAAGTGAACATAGATATGTTAATCAGACCCTCTTCTTTTTTGGAAAACAAACGAAAACTTGTATCCTACTTTAGCAAAGATTGTGAAACAGTATCTTTCAGTCCCAGCTTCCTGATACTACTCCTGTACAACCCATATTTAATATAGATGGGAAGATTTTCAAACCTGTCGGGATGCAGTTAACAGATGAAACCTTGGAAACTTTGATGCTCATAAAATGCAACATCAGTCTTGTATAAATCATTGTTTTAAACCTGACCGTGAATATGAACCTGTAGATACGTTAAAGTGTGTTTCATATATTAAACATTTGCAAAAACTTGTTATTTTAGTTAGCTTTACTTTTTTAAGACTTACTGACTTTCACAGAGTAATGGTAATGTATTGCATTAATTGCATCAAAAAAATTAAGTAATGTTAATGGTAATTTAATGCCCAAATTCATGAAGTAATGATAATGCATTACTTTAAAAGGTAATTCGGCCCAAGCATGCATTATACCGTATGCCAATAATGTTTACCTACCAGTACTAATGATAATATGACAACCACTAGTGATATTTACATTATTTCCTTTATGTTTTACTATTTGGTATAGGCCTGAAGCTTTTTTTAAAACATGAAATTTTTTTAGTTTTACTGCTATAATTCACAGACTCCATTACTGCCATATGAAGCATCCTCACCATCTTCGAATGCCATACCAATGAAAGAAATCCAAGCACCAGCTCGTCGAGAAAAACGATACGGTCATCTTGAGTCAGCAGCCAAGGCTCGAGATCAGAGAGCTCAAGATCCGTCCAGAATTCGCGGTGATAGTGTTAACTCGCGCTACAGCTCGGACCCTGTCAAAGTTATCCACACTGGTAATGACACACGATTTATTTTACATGAAAGATCTTTACTAGTCCCTGAAATGTTAAATATTGAAACAAGCAAATGTAGTGATATTGCCAAAAAGGATTGATTTGTGTGTTATCTATTCTGCAGATGAAACTGACACTGGTCAGAAAAGACCGCACAGAAATGGTTCTGCTGGAAAAGCCAACATCCCCAATTATTACACAAAGCACTCTCCTGGCTTCAACATGATGCAGTTACCTCTGGATGAAGATGACTATCTTCAGCCAAAGTCTTCCAAACCTAGGGCATATGCAGATTTAATAGATGGACAAGGTACGAATCTTTTGATTTACATGTACCGGTATGTACCTGTATATCAGTAAATTGACTCAAAGAACCATATTGAGCTCACAGTCATGAATACTGGTAATCAGATTGAATGAAACAACAAGCATCAAGTTTGGTCTGATGATCTGCACGTGGCAACTTGATGTGATCCAGCTCCTTGGGTTAAGTTATTGATATAATGATGAATTTATTGTATACCTTTTATTATTGATTAATGTAACAAATTAATTTTGGAAATCAATTGTACATCATTTACTTATTTTCCAGTGCTTACATATTGAACAAAATGCACTTTGAAAGAACTTTTTTTTACACATTAAAAAACAAACATTGTTTATTGTGTACTACGTACGTCATCAGTTTCAGGTGGCAATATGGATTTAGGCCATCCTTGAAATATTGGTTGTTTAGAATTGCCGCCTGTGAGTTTTAGACCTAGGAGGGAGGGAGTTTTTTTTTTTTTAGTCAAATTAGCTAGAAGTTTAAAAATTGATAAAATGTTATAACAAAAAATAAAAAAAATTTCAATGAGGCGAGAGGCAATTCCAAACAAACAATAATTTTATTTTTGTCTCAGAAAACCAGTGTGGTGATCCTGGTGATCAGATCACACTCTGTCATATTAACACTATCAATAAAGGAGATTCAATGAGTACTGGTACATGTATTTTATAAAATGCAACATTAAGTTTTTCATTATGCTAATATTAAACGATTGTTAGTAATTATCCTGCAAATTTTATTAAGGTCTTGGCTACTACATATTAATTTCATTATTTTTAATGAAAGGTATAGTCTAGAAAATATAGTGACAGCTTTATAATGGTTTAGGAAATTTCGAATCATTGATGACATATGTCATACTTGTATCTTCAGTATGCCACAAAGTAATTTCTTGATCCTGTTTTATTTGCAGATTATCTGAATGATAGTTCAGGGTCTGTCTTCTTAGATGATCACTTGGACCATAATGGCTACCCAGGTCTGAACTTTCAAAACCCAGAATATTTTGATGACCCAACTTTGAATGTGCCAAAAAAGCAGTTGACAAACAAAAGCTATTACAATGACATTTCTGCTGTGAACGGTGGAATTGATGAACAAGAGCCTCTGGTGCTCAGTGATGAAATGAAACCCGAGACGACTGTTTAGTGCTTCATACTTACCGTAACCTGTATGGTTGCCATGTAGGGGAGAGTTCCGCTTATAACTGCCATATATTTATGATAAACGTGTTATGGTTGTGTTCCTGATGGAAAGAAATCCCAAATTCTCTTAGAACGTTTACCCAGCATACAAAATACAGGTTTTTGATGTTTTTTAATAAGTGCACAAAAAATGTATCTGTTATATACAGAATTGAGTTGGGACAGAGGAATTATGGGATTTTTTTTATAAACAAGTGATCAAATGCTCAAGATCAGCTGCCTTTCAGTAACATTTGAATGCTGCTTCCTAGAGCATGTTAGCATAAACTGCATAATTAATAGCAGAATGCTACAAGTTTTTAAACAAGTGATCAAATGCTCAGTCGGCTGCTTCTTCAGGATACTGGTGAAAAAAATTGTTGGAGAACCAAAGAAATCCATATTAATGTCAGTCTTCAAAACATTGAGGAAGTTGTGTTGGTTGTTTCAGACACCGTCAATCAACCTGTTATTGTTATCTATGCAGAAGAAAGCAAGATGTTTGTGCTAAAGCTGTTCTTGTTGGACATTCTGTTGTTTTGTTTTTATATATATACAGCTTCCGTCTAGCTTTAATATCAAATTATTGCACAAGATTTTCATATATATATATATTTATATTGCTGTTGAACATTTGTGACTGTTTACATACGATACATGTATTTACATACGATACATGTATAACATGTTGGTACCAAATTATCATTGAAAATGCAGGGTTCTTCTGTTCACCAGAATAGTGTTAAACCCACAAACTTGTACTGGTTTTAAAATACCGGGCACTGGTTCTGTGTTTTGAACTATAAGAACATGTTGGTTTAACTTAAAAAAGAATCCAACTGATGAAGAAATTTTATATAATCTAAGATTATTATTATGGTTAATATACACAGGTTATTGTTACATGAAGACACAAGAGCATGTATGTAATATAACACAAAACCTTATGCGATATATTCCATACATGAGAAGAATTGTCAATCATGTAGCTTATTTGTCCAATGGTGTCTGTATTTTCCCTTGCATGATTACTATCTACATGTAAGTTATTTATTTATTTGGCTTGAAAAAAAACCCACATTTGGAAGTACTTCTTAATCATTTGTAAAAAGGTGTGATTGTTGTTTTGTCTCAGAAAAAATATTGAAGGAAGTGGATGTTTCTAGTTGTCCAATGGCTAAGTAGGCACAGCTACTTAATGTACACAAAAAATCACATATGCTATAACCAACATATCATCACTGTATGTGATTTATCAGTTAAGAAACATCAGAGAAAAAACATGGCACCATTGGACCATAATTTTTAACACTAAAAGTGATTTTGAAAGTCTGACAGTTGAATTGCTTATATTTCATGTGATTTTTCTGCTGATTTGTATACTCTACTCTCCATCAATCAATCAATTTGAAATATTGCATCAATTGGAGATTTTGATATTTTTAACCAAATCTTTTGAGAACATCACAAGCTTCCATTACTAATAGTTAGCCTTCTATTGATAGTACATGCATTCTATTGATAGTACATGTATTCTATTGATAGTACATGCATTCTATTGATAGTACATGTATTCTATTGTTAGTACATGCATTCTATTGTTAGTACATGCATTCTATTGATAGTACATGTATTCTATTGTTAGTACATGTATTCTATTGATAGTACATGCATTCTATTGATAGTACATGTATTCTATTGATAGTACATGCATTCTATTGATAGTACATGCATTCTATTGATAGTACATGCATTCTATTGTTAGTACATGCATTCTATTGTTAGTACATGCATTCTATTGATAGTACATGTATTCTATTGATAGTACATGCATTCTATTGATAGTACATGCATTCTATTGATAGTACATGTATTCTATTGTTAGTACATGTATTCTAAGGTCACATGACTAAATACTCAGTAACTACTAACTGTCCACTATGATAGCTGTAATCAGACGGGCTTCCCACCGGAATGCTGTAGAAATATCTCTGTCCACTAGTTCCTCCATCTTGTTTTATCTAGTCACTCATGTTTATGCAGCACCCACCCACCATTCATCTCGTAGTGTTCATTTCACTATATCTTCTTTATTATTAGATGATTATTCTAATACAATGTACTTAATATGGAGGATTTTTTGAAATGCCACCAAATACAATTTTTTTCGAGAGTTTACTGTAAGATATGTTTCAAGTTTCGCTGTATGTACAGTGTAAATATTTCAGGTATTGATGTCCCCAAACAGGGAACCGTATGCAATAACTTTTTATTTTTATGATCTCCGAGGAGTTTTAATCTGTTTAAATTTAAAGTTTTATTCTTGAATTATTTTAAGATGGACAGTTGGATTTCATTCTTGTATGATGTACCAATGCTTTTGATCATTTCTGTAACCAATTAGAGTTAAAAATTGATGTTTATGTTTAGAAAATTTGATCAAGTCTTTTTTTTACTTAGTATTTTATTTACAAAACTAGCAGGATGCTGACTTTTTTATTATTGTTTCTCACTTTGTTATCATCGTTGTTTCTTTACATTGTCATTTACATTTAATACGAGTATTTCGTTTACACTGTCACAATCAGTGAAAATCATATCATTTTATGACCCTTTTTGTTTTATTGAGTTTTCTTTTATTGATATGTGTAAATGTGTAAATACCAAATACAATAAGTGGTGGATTTTTCTTGAAAATATCTTTTTGAAGTGTGTTTTTTTTTTATAACGGAGATGATTTAATATTGACATGCCATAGTATATACATGTATTACAAGAAAGCAAACGTGCATGTGTAATCCATATAAGACTTTTTTAGAGATTTGAATAAATATGTTCTTACAAAATTTTCAATTTCAAAGTAAAGTAATTAAGGATAAGGAAGGTATATAAAGCTCGGGGGGAAAAAAATCTGAGAATTTTTTGAAAACATTGAGTACTCTGTTATCACTTGAGGCTTGTACTCGGTCACTGTTGAAGAACAATTTGGTCTCTGACTTATATGAATGAGATTTTGTTTCCCCAACAAGTTGCAATGTTTTCAGAGAGTAATCATCCCCGATACATCCAAGTTTATCTTGTATACATTGTGAAGTATTATGTTTGTGTTTTGTTCGACCACCACTTACTGGGCTCTATTGATCATGTTTTGTTCTGTATGTTCATGGAAAGTGTTTTAGTGATAGCAGAAGGAGCTGCATGTCATTTTATGTATCATTGCGTTAGTTAATTTAATTGCTTTATGTAATTTCATGCAGGATATACATATGTGAATCCTGAGAGAAACATAATTAAATGAAATAGAAAATAAGTTCACAAGTGTGTTGTGTTTTTATTTATCAGGAAAGTGGGCCGAGAACAGAATAATGTTTGAATTTGCTTCTGGGGTATAAAATACCTGTCAAACACAATTGTGTCCAAAATTATGATAGAAATGGATTAAATAGATTATGGTAGAAATTTAAAAATGAAAATTGCTGCACTTTTTTACTTTAACTAAATTGCCAGAAACGGAATATAACACATGCAGAGTGTACGTGGATAATGATGTGTGTTTGTTGCAAAATGTAGGACAAACTTGATAATTTCCTATAAAACATTTGATAATAGCTAATACTGAATTTCCTTCCTTGTCAACGTGCTGCAAGTACCTTTTACCTACCCTACCCTCCCACATTACGGTACTTGACAATGCTACACGGAATGAATGACAGTGTACACATTATATAATAAATGCACGAATGGGTAAAACTCCCAGAAAATTGTTATGTCAAAACTTCCTGCAAGTATACACATGTATACTTTTGTCTATAACAACAACTAAGTTTCTCGATTTTATTTAGGGGTGTTAGCGTTGTGTTGAGAAATTGTTTGAACTTTCAATACTGGCCAGACTTCAAAGTTCAAAAGGGCCAACATTTTCCAGTGAAAGAATGGAATCGGAATTTGCTGGTACATATAATGTGCACTTCTACACACTGTTTTTATTAGTTACAAACTATTTCAAAATTGATTCACGGACAAGCGGCATCATATTAAAAGTTTGTACAGCTAAAAAGGGGGGGGGGTAAAATATACAAACGTCTGTGCATCGGTTGAGATGATGCGCTGACAAACTGTTTATTTATGTAGCGGTTTAAAAGATGTGCTGACAAACTGTTTGTTGCTACATTTAACAAATGGCCACAGTTCCCAGAATGAATGGAGTCAGAATTTCCCGGTAAAAGCACATCTACATAATACATATTGTGTCATTATAACCTGCAACGTTTCTTGAAGTTTCCGTGGAGCGGTTTCAGAGGAATTGCGCTGACAATCTGTTCAAAAAGCACAAAATTCGAAGAAAAATAATGATTGTTACAGCATCTTATTTTCTAAAGAATGTTCAAAATGACGTTATTAAAAGTGTATAGTTTCAATAACTTCTATATGAATTCAATTTTTATTGGAATTTTCTCAAAATATTTTCTTAAAATGAGATGACTCTCCAATTAAAATCGGTGAATCCTAAATGATTTCAAATCAATCTCTATGATGCAGTAATGGTTGAAATATAGAAATTTATGATTACAAATAATTCCATACAGTTTTGCAATATTAACCAATACATATTTCTCTCATTGTGACCCCAACCTACCCCCGGGGGTCATGATTTTCACAAATTTAAATCTACACTACCTGAGAATGCTCCACACAAGTTTCAGCTTTCCTGTCAAATGGTTCTTTCTCAATTTAAAAAAAAAATAATTCCTTATTACCTCCCTTTGGAAAAGGACGTGGTCCTTAATTTTCACAAATTTGAATCCCCTTTGCCTAAGGGTGCTTTGTGCCAAGTTTGGTTGATATTGGCCCAGTAGTTTTTGAGAAGATGTTGAAAATGTGAAAAGACAGACAAAATGTGATCAGAAAAGCTCACTTGAGCTTTCAGCTCAGGTGAGCTAAAAATGAATTTTAAAAAAAAAACCCAAAACAAACAAAAAAAAAACCCCGAAAAACTAAACAAACGAACACCCCCCCCCCCCAAAAAAAAAACAAACCAAAAAAAAACCAGTGAAAATCTCGTGTTTGTATTTGACACGCCCTCCCGCGCACACGCGCAGAGATGTAAAAACGTCAGTTGGGCCCTTTAAAAAATCGTAAGTCATAGGTTCTGTTATCATGGTGAGAAGTTTTAACCTCTTCATGTGTCTTTCTCCAATTAACATGGTTAAATTAAGCTGATATCTATCAAAATTATAATTTAAAAAATAGTAAGGTATCGCATCAAAAATTTTGACGTGGTGAAATAGGATAACAAAATTTCCTCAAAACATTTCGAAAATAAATGAAAACCCAACGAAACCCAAAAACCGAAAACCCAACCCAGCGAACTTTTTTTTTGTTCTTTTTGGAGTTTCGCGGTTTTGTGTCGTCTTATAATTTTTTCACCAATCAGGATAAAGCAATATCAGCAGGTGCCCTATTACCGGAAGTGGACATCATAAACAGTCATTCTAAACAGATTTAGAAGGATAACAACGAAGACAGACCTTCTATCTAGCTATGGATAGAAGTTCCATCCGCTATGAAGTGGTATGTTGTGCAATAAATGTGTACATGTAATTTTAATTTTTAATAAGATGGAAATCATACAAGCAAGGACATATATCAGGGACATACTATATATTAGTATATATACGTCCCTGCATATATCAATGCATATGAATACCATGTATCTGTATGTACACTGATCCAACGAAAAAAAAATGGTTGGTCTCTCACCCCTGGTATTGGGGCCGGAGCCATTATTGAGAAAATCATTAAATATAAACTTATGATATTTTATGTTTCTGTTGCTATAAACTCATTTCGTTATATAGTACACAAAGATAGTATATGACGAGCAATTATATGCACATATCATATATCACATATGATATGTGTTCTTATTCTCAAAGGAAAAGGATTATTGAAAAATTATCACCTGGAGTCTTTCAATAGCCCCATGTCGATACAACCCCTGCATATAATCAAACTACAGGAATTGGGCATGTAGTACTAAATGTATAGAAGTTGTGAAGTGAATAGATGTAAATTTCTTAATAGATAATAAATAGAAATTAAGATGATAAAATCTGCTGATTCCTGCAATCAAACTATTATTTAAACTTGATAATGACACAGGTCATAGTTATACTGGCGTGGGACCAGTTCTCGCCGAGTAACATTTCTTGCCAGTGCACTGTGATGTCATTTTATCAACACATGAATTATATACGAAAAATTACGTCACAATGTATTGGTGAGAAATGTTACTCAGCGAGAACTGGTCGCACGCCAGTAGTGGTAAGAGTGGTCTGTATTATATCTCAAGTCTTTGTGACAGTAAACTAAGGTTATAACCAATTTAACAAATTACAATTTATTGAATATTGCAATGGATATTGTAGATAAGCAATACTGACAATTTGACTCGATGACATGATGGCCGACAAGATATGCTGATAATATTTGTATATTTTTTTGAATTGTATCAATATTATTATATTTTATATTAGCTTCATGAGACTGAATCCAGCACACCAGCTGAACCTGTCAATCTGGTGATGGTAGTGCCACCCCCGGAATATCCAGGGACTTATGGTCAAGGTAATAATTTTTTATTTGTAAGACTGCATGCATTAAATTCTAAGCATAAGAATTTATCAAGAAAGCACTAGAACACATACCAGTTAACAATGGATATGTACATGTATAAGACTTACATTAATATATTTTTCTCTTTTTCGGACAGGTGCTGCCAACCAAAAGCTCCCAACATATGCAGAGGCCACAACTCTGCCCACTTATGAAGAGGCCGAACGCTCAAAGTTTCAGGAGGCTCATCAAGATTCTGATAGCAATATAGAGAATCCAGATGTATGTCCATATATTTATCATTCAATATTTGTATTTCAATATTAACTTCTTACAGTTTATGTCTAAATTCAAATTATTTATTTATTTCCAAAAAATATATATGTTAGTTATTTAAAATACACACTCAGTACTACAAATTTCCATTTCTTGAGACAGTAACCAGTATATCAAGTCTGTTTCAGTGAGAAATGAGATGTCATTATACATTTATTTACTGAATTTTTAATTCTATTTCCAGGAAATTTCTGCACATGAGGGCCGTTTATTTAGAACAACAACACTTGGCACAGATGGCATGTTTTTATGTGCTTTTGTCAGTAAGTAGAAGTGAAGGGTTTTTTTTTAAAAAGAAATTTTGATATTTAAAAGAAAGAATGACATTGGACAAAACAAAGGTTATTTGAAGATATGCAATGACATACATGTACTGAAGATTTATTATGTAATGCAAGTACTTATTTCGCAATTGAGTCGTTTTGCAACAACTTGCAACAATATGAAATAGCAAATGCCAACATTTTACTATGATTTGATATAGTTTTCACTCTCAAGAAATACAAATTTTTAAAATCCAGGAGGGCTGCTACCTGCGATTTTACATGGATAACAATTCCTTGGGTTTAATATATAGTATGTGTATGAATTAAATTTGTGCATCACTGACCAAATATTATGACAAACATGTAAATCATTTTAAACAGCTTTTTTTCACATTAAATTTTACATGTATTATGACGCATTTTTCCTTACAGTGGCTTTTTTCTTTAACTGGATTGGGTTTTTGTGTTCAATCTGCCTGTTCAACACAATAGCAGGTCGATGTGGCGCTTTATCAGGGCTTGGTCTCTCCATTGTTAAGTGGATTTGTATTGTTAGGGTAGGCGTCTATTCTCTGTATAAATGATCTCAAACCAATACATGTTCTTATGAAAATAATGTGTATATTTATTTACAACCATTATCTTTGATATTGATAACTATAACATATTGAATCTTGCAACCACTATATCAGTCTCTTAGTGAATGAAACGAAAAATATAACTTTGAAAACAACCTTGAAATAAAATGGATGACTCGTTAATTATTGTTCCTTAATGAAACTATTTGTTACAATAAATGATGTTGAATTTTGTTGTTTAGCACAACAAGTGGGCCAGTGACTGGGCTGATGGAGATTCCTGGGTCTGGTGGCTGCTGCTTCTCTGTGGTAAGATTTGTTATTCATTTCAGGAAAAATCTATCATTTGGGCTTTATTGGATTTGACCACGCTCCAACCGAAATTATCACCTCATAATACTCAAAGAATGATTCCTTATTACTTAATTTATATTATTTCCAATTTTTACACTTTAAAACAACATTTTAAAACCTCTGTTTTTTCATGTAGCACATGCTATGTATTAGAATCATGTTAAAAAGAGCTTGGACTTTGGGTAGTTGTGTCAAACAGCATTGTGACGTAGGCCTGTCTGTTTCATTGCTGGTTATTCAGCCACAACTCTTTGAAATTAAACCCGATTTGTCTGGCTTTCGAGTTAATACTATGCAATCGGTGTATATTTCGCTTGAAAACAGCGTCTTTTTTAATTTGTTTTGACGCAAGAAATAGATAGTTACATCCCACTGAAAGTCCAAGGTCTTGTTAAAATGGTTCTACTACACGGCGCAGCCAATACCATTTCCTGGTTATGCTATTAGACACGCCCATTTTATGTCGCTCATCTTTATGAAATTATTGGGATATAGGCTTCAAAACTGATTCATAATGTTACCATAGACAAAGACAGTTGAAAATGTAAATATTGTATGTTATTGACAACTTCATGAACACAATACACCCTGTTATTCGAGTCACAACTTGACATCAACAAAATTGACCCTCACAACTAGTATTAGTTTTACGCATTGTTTAATGGCCTACTGTAATCACCTTGAGCATTGTTATTGACCTCTACATATGCAAATTGTTAATTATTCACCCTACCCAGCACAAAGGTAACAGTTCATTTCATATACTAGACAATAGACACAAGTAACAATATTTTTTTTTTAAAAAGATGGAAAATAAAATGTACTACATAAAAATTCAAAAAGTTTTAGCAAAAGATTTGTGTGGGGTGGTGATGAATGTTTGGATTTGAAATAATTTCTAGGTACATATAGTCATTTCTTTTGCTTTTATTTTAAGGAATGCTTATTTTCCTGAGAGGAGCCATTCATTACATCAAGACAAAATATGAGTGGACCCAGATCCAAAACAGCCTTAGGAATCGAAACCTATTCCTGTTTTAATGGGAAAATCTCCAAAATGAATTGTTGTTGTTTTCCAGTTTTATTGATTGTCATCTTTTTCTTTAAAAATTGATTAAAACAACTTATGGTGCTGGGTTGTCTTCTTTTAAAGTTAGAATAAAAAAAAGAGCTCTGTAATTTGCATTACAAATTTTACCAATTTATGTGTATTTAAAAAAGTATTTTCTCCCTTAAAATTAGACCTAAGGAATGCACAACTCTTATTATAAGATGGTGTAAACTTTAAAAGAGAGATGTTTTGTCAATGCATTGTATAGCAGTTTAAACGTGGAACATAATATGATTTGTTTACCTCCAGGCTTTACAAAAAATTAAATTAATTTGTTGAATATTTCAGTGGAATGCTTTTAAATAAATTGTAATTGTTGGGATAAGTTTTAGCACATACATGTATGACTAGCTTAAACATTTTGGGTCTTTGCTTTAATACATGTAGATGACATTTCAGGCCTTTATGAGACAGTTTTATCCAAGTAGAAAATAGTAATCAGTAAAACTTGATATTAATTATGGTGGTCCTTTAAGATGTATTAGTTTCAAGTAGTTTATTAATATTGAACATTTGTCAGCCTTTAAGATCAATTTTATTCATTAAGTCTTTCCAATTGATGCTGTATTATGTTTATAATAATTGTTTTTATTCCATGTTGGTGTTCGTAGCCTGTCACTAAATTAATCTATGTATTTAAATTAAACTTGGATTTATATGTAAACCGTAGTCTTGCGTGTACATTTTATTCATTGCCCAAAATACTTCACTTGTTGAATGAAACTGCATATTCTGAAACTTATTTAAGCAGAAGTTAGTTGACATATTTTCAACTTTTGGATATGATTTTTTTTCTGTGAAGCACAAAGTACTGGTATTACATTTGCTAGTATTTGATTTTCTTTCAATATTTACAGATGATGGACAATTTTTAAAATCAGACTTGCATCACTTTTATTGTGCCAGTATTTTATTGTTAATGAACGAAAATTTACTCTAAAAAATAAAAGATTTTTTAAGTTGACTGTTGTATATATTGTTGTTTTTCATTGGTGCAAACGATTTTGTATTGTGTGCATGTGTATTGCTTTCATGGGGGGGGGGGGTGCTATTTTTAATACGTAACCAGGAAAAAGGACTTGGTATGATTGAAAGAATAATATTATGTACGAGTTAATAAACGTTAACTGGTTCTCTCCCCAACAAACCTAAAAACCAGCTAGAGGTCCTGAGGGGAAAATATGGGTAGAAGATATTACTGTGATTTTTGTGACAAATCATTTGCAGATAATCCTACACATCGTAAAAACCATCTAAAGGGTGTTCAGCATCAACGGAACAGAAAGGCTCACTATGATTCGTTTAGGTAAGCTTGTAGACAGTCAAATTGGTAGGGACATTGCTGTTCATACTCAATATTTCATTTCTATTTTATAAAAACATAACAGGAGCATCTTTTTGTTTACAAGTTTTTCGGTTATTGTTTTTTTGTTTGTTTGTTTTTTTACAATCCTACAGTTTGGGAGATTGATCCTACAAACGGTCCCCTTTATAATCTTATTGGGGATCATTTTTCACACTGTAGGTTTACAGAAAATCTTTAATACCAAAAGTTATTCCATTTTAGTTTATACTGTATATTTTAAGGGAAATAATAAAAGAAAACGCACAAAAATCTCCCCTTTTTTATTATAATTTACACTGGTGCAGGTTTGTATCTCTACGGGAAAATTCGAGTCGACAAGCTGTTTATATAGCTACAGTTCCATCCATACAAAAAAAAACCTGACAATTTTCCGCATGCAAAAAATTTTGCTCGTTTTCAACTGATTAAACTTATTTCCTGACTTATTCTGTGCAATATGTAATGCCATAAAATTATATTACCTATTTTATGATATGATATTACATATACCAATTTCAGTAGTAAGTTAATTGACTGAAAAATTTTATGGTATGACATATCTCAGCAGAATATGTCGGGGAATAAGGTTAAACAGTCCAAACTAGCACATTTTTTGTGATTGCAATTTTTTTTATTTTTGTTTCCAGAGGAACTAGCTCTATGGTCTGTCAACTGGAATTTTCCCTTAGAGCTACAGACCTGCAACTAAGTCAATATATTAAATCCATTTTGACATTTTCCTAACTTGGTAAATCAAAATTAACAAAAAATTGTCATAGCCAACTTTCCAAAATTTCCAGACACTTGTTTGAAAGCACAAAATTTATATTTTAAAAAAACATGCATGCTTTTCAACTACTGCATCTCTCTGAAAATAAAAATGTTGAAAATATTTGCGATTTTATTTCATGGGAACTTTATCCATTTATGATCATGCAATTCTGTATTAATAATATATGCTTGAAATTATGCATTATTTGATATTGAAGTGTTTCTAGTCATACAATATTAAATTGCTCTTGTAGTTGTAACAAACTAGTTTGCATTTTTATTATAATTCACTCAAGGTAAAACCTAAATTTTAGAAATCCAGAAATAGTTCTTCAAGATGAGCTGTCAAAACGACCGTGCAAAAACTTTCTAAGCACAGGGATGTGTAACTTTATGGACAATTGTAAGTTCTCACACCTAGCAGATGAGAGAAGAGCAGATTTAGAGAGAATAGTTAAAGAAAAACAAAAAGTCAGAGAAGATAAAACAAGGGCGTTAGAGGACAGAGACCCAGAGAAGACACTGTCTGAATGGTTATCAAAGCGGTCAAAGACAGATGATCAGAATGTGAATGAAGTGAATATTGTGAGTGAGGCACCTCTTCTTCCGGGGTATGAAATTCCTCCTCATGTAGCTCAGCTCCAGAACCCTCCACCCTCTGTTCTACCCCCTCCCACAGATGTTCTCAGAGGACTGTCTTTTGTGGACTGGGGTTGAGTCAGCCTTTGAGAATTGTGTTCATTTCAATGAAATAGCAAATTTAGTGTATGCTGCAAAATGATACTAGTAAGCTTATTCCTGTGTATCCAGAAAAAAAACCAGATCCGTGGAACAAGCACAATAATACTAGATGTTGTTATATATTTGCAATGTCTATTTTCATCCATACCAGTATAAATAATTTGAAATTCGTTGTCAGTGAATCTCTCAGTCTTGAAACTGTGATATACATGTATAAGCAGTGTGATTAGTTGGACAGTTTACCACTATTCATGTCATGTTTAACTTTTCAAATGTGGTTGGAATTGTATTATAAAATATATCAAATAAAAGGTATAAAATTCTTATCTAGTTATTTAATGTATTACAGCATCTAATCTTTTAAACCAGAGGGAAAAAGAAAACATATACATGTAACACTCATAATAGTGTTTTGAAACTACAGGAAATTTTACAGTACTACATGTATTTGTGCTTTTAAAAAAATGTTCTTTCTTTTACTATAATATTATACATGTGTATTATTATGTAACTTGGAGTATGTATCAAAGCAGTCTGGTTTATCTTGAATTGTTATTTTGGATCTCTGAAAGACTTGAACATGCAGGTAGAGTAGTTGCTACAGAATGGTATTGTTGCATTCAGTCAGGATAGAAAGATGTGGGTGAGGGTATTGAGAGGATGGGCAGTGCTAAGTTATTTTCAGGTAATTGGTGCCACAGATTTCTTGTGGAAAGGTCTGTGTGACTGTCTATAAATTTTGCATGGTTAACTTTGTCTAGGAAATGTTCATTAATAAAAAAAAAAAAACCTATACCTATCATCTTGCTGGAAATTGTAGCACTTGAGCAACAGCTCACCCTGCCGGACATACCAGGTATTGTGTGTCTCCTGTTACATGTACTTGGAGCAGACTTTGGAATCAACCAAAGTCCCTCCAGACTTGAGCTCTGAAGTTGCTGGATTTTTCTCTGCTCCTACTGAACATGTTTGTCAAGAGGTTTGTATGATTGAATTTTGTTCTTGTAATAAGTTCTGTGCATGTCTATTCTATTAACTGTTTATGTTCATTACTGGTATTCTTTTTTTTTTAATTTTTGGGGAGACTGTAAGAAGTTTTATATGTTAGCCAGGTTCATAGAGCTATAGATTACGTTACCCTCTTCAGATACCCAACTACATGTATAGGATCATTGGTTAAAAATGATCATTGAAAAATTGATATCTCCATAGACACCAGGCACATCTACAGTAAAGAATTTTGATACCCCTATTTTGACACAAAACTCTCAAAGAGTTCACTGTTAAAAGTAACCAACGAAAGTCCTCATTTAAACTTTATTGATAAAGAAATTATTTTGCCTCTCCCCATAAATCTGTCATGAAATCATTTATTTATAAAAGGTTGGTAGGTATTATCACAATAACGAGTTACTCCCCTTTGAGTGAATGACTGAATTTATATACATTGTACTGTGTTGCGTTATTGCTTTTTAAAGCCTTAATTTGATTTTTATTTTAAAATAAAAAGTGAAATTCCAATTTACTGTCTATATTGTGCTATCATAATGCATTTTTATTAGTTATTAAATTACCTTTGGTCCTTATATAAAAAGTGACTTGTAATGTTGAAGAAATCTAGAGTTACCCCTCTTCATCTCATGGTGCAAGCTAGGTGTCGATAAAGTCCTTGTGCACACAAATATGAGGAGTTTGCATTTGTGGCGAAAACTTTTGAATTCTTTCCATTATAAGTTTATTACTGAAAAATTGTTACTTGTTGACGACAGATGAGTAAGAGGATTTTATGAGTTGATTTTATGACTGTCACTTAAAGACCCACACAGACTCCTTTGTCCCTACAGAATGAACAGATCATCTTAATCTAATGAATGTCATTGGTTTACTTTTATGGCAGGATGTGTGATGAGCACCCAGAAGAAAGTTATGTGGCTTCTTTAAAATCAAGCGGAGACAAGACGTAGCCACCAGAGCAGACATTGGGTTTGTACCTGACAGATGGACCGTGGAGTTGATGTTGTCAATAATTGTCATCATTATCCACTCAGACCTTTTATTAGCCAGGGTCTTCAAGTTTCAGAAGTTATTTGTTGTTTTATTGTTGTGGGGGGAAATAACTTTAATTTAGTCTTAGAAGACAAGAAGGACATAAGTATTTTTTGGTACACATGATCTTACTTGCAGGTGTCTGTCAATGTTCAAAAGTGTCTGAAGTGAAAATGATTGCAATATAAACTTGGAATTCTCTCCTTAAACTTCAGTGATAGAGTAAAACACAATGCCACACACAGTGGCCAAGTCCAATATCTCTGATATACACTTATATTTTTCAAATTTATTTATTCTACAAAATAAGAGAAATGACGTCCAAAGTGAAGACCAGTGTTTAAATCTTGGCACTTTTCTTCCCTTTTTTCCTTCCTCCCGCCACTGTAATATATTTGTTCTCAAATCCTATGTTGGATCCTATAGGAAAAAATAAAACACCTTTCTGTAAATTTGTATTTGTAATTAGAAGCAGCCTTAGGCCTTTGAAAACTTCATTTTTTTGGAGCGAATTGTAATTTCATGTTAATTATGGCTGTTCTTAAATAGAAAATACATTAACTGTAGATTTGTTTCAGTAATAATTAAGTCCTTTTTCTTTATTTACACCTTTGAAGTTCTCAAGAGGAACTAAGTGTGCATGTGAGAAATCCCGTAATTCAAACATAATTACAGACCCAGAGGTGTAAATGTTACACGTTTTAAAAGCCCCTGAAATAATGAATGTTTTTTTGCACATGATAAAGTTTCATTTAATGAGAGATGTTTCACAGTGATGTGATATTAACATGGAAAAGACGTTTTTGTGATGTAAAGTTAACTGTCTGTAAACATCTCGGGCTTGTTTTGTTCCCAGTATTTCATTTGTTAAAGGTGATGGGACCTCACACCATTTAATCTCTTTAAGTCTTTATAACATGACTTGTAACAGTTTATTTTTATCTTTTATTTCAAATTGTCAATAAGCAAACAAACTTTAAATTTGCACCTTTGAAGACTGAAGAAAGCCTGCCGTTCAATAGAGGAATGGAAACACCCCCTATGTTTTACTAATTGTAGGGTTAACAGTTGACCCCGCACAATGCAGGTGTAATTCTGATTTTGATTTAATTGGTTTCAGATTTTCAAAATCACTGAGTTAATGCCAGGTGATCAAATATTGAAAGAGTGGGAAGGCAATTAGAGATCTGTTTCTATCATTGGACACAGTAGTGTTTTAAGATAAATTTGTTTTCAGACATTTCCCTTTAAGTGTGTATATTTCTTTGCTGAATTATTGATATCTACTAGTGCAAATTTATAGAAAAGGTGGTTGGGGGGATGAATCCTACATTAACTACAATTTATTTGCATTTAAACTTTTTTATGGTGGTTGTAAACAGATGAAATTGAATGGCACCTTCCAGTTTTTTTATGTTATGAGTATGACAGCATATGAAAACATATTTTTTTTTTAAAAAGGTCTTATAGCTGACAAAAGATGAAATCTCAATCATCTCAACCCGCGTAATTAAGTGGTAGCATCGGAGCCCCGAGGAAGCTGTTTCCCGCCTCATGAGTAATGATGTTTACCCAGGAGAGCTGAGTCTGTTTGTAATGGCCATCGCATTGTCTCAGTTTTTGTACCTGTGAACCATGGTCCCAAGGTGATTGTATTTGTTCACAGTTATGTCAATGGAACAGCTATGAATGATAATTTTAACACCTTTGTCCAACTCAGATTTTCCAGAAGTCTTGTCAAATACAATATTTTTGTAGCATGAATTTAGAGATTGTATGCTATTTTACATCACTAAATGATATTACTTGTAATTCGCTGATTTTAATTTATATTTAGAATGATTGTAAAACCTTTTCCTTTTTTTGACCGACAAGAGTCTTCAACTAGACTGCAATAATTAATATTGGCTACATGCAAGTACATGCAATTTTAGATCATTGAACTAAATGCCGGTACTCTAAAAGTGGTTATTTACGTTTGGGGGAAATTTACACTAGTTACACAGTAAGATCAAAATTGCATAAAATACCCCTGTGTGTATGGTAAAAAAATCAAAACTTTAGTGTGATAAATCACATATCCGCATATTTAATACCCACGCGTATTGTTTGACTTGAAAATGCATTCTTAATTAACCCCCAGCGTAAATAACCACTTTTACAGTAATTTGTTCTAGCAACCTTTTCTCCTTATAAACCATCCACTAATCTTGGGGCTCCGTACTTTAAGTTATGCAAGTTAAGCCTTGATTTATTTTTATACATGTATAAAAAAGGTGAAAATCTAAAAATCAAGAACAAACAGTTGTTTTTAAAGTCCCCTTTAAAACAATGAATTTCTACTGATCATGATGACAGGGTAAAAGGGTGTACTAATGGAGACCCTTGCATGGTAGATATATGCTGCATTAGTAATAGAGAAGAGTACATAAATATTCAATTAAAAGTTTCACTTAAAGGATAGCCCCCTGATGGAATTACTGGAGTCAGTGACTGATGAAGGGATGATAGTACCAGTCTAGTGGCTGTAATGAACTCAGTGTTGGCATGTCATTAGTTTGTCCTAGGCCCATTCTGTTCCGATACCATCTATCTATTTACATTTTTATGCATGAATCATATCCTTTTATTCAGTGTAGTTTACATTTTCATGGCTAAAAAAAAATAGTTATTTCAAACAAATTGATTTCTTTAAATTTTATTTTTGAAATGAAGAATTCTGTTATTTACAGGGATTTGTTTTATTTTAATTAAGGTACAAGATATATTACCACACAAAAATTCCTTCCTATAATTCTCCTCCCAATAAATTGTTGTACGTAATAATTAATTTAGTGAGTTATATGTTAGTAAAAAAAAAAATGAAAAATATAGTACATGTATAAGCTAAAGATACCAGGACTGGAGTTCCTTATGAAATGCCATGATCAGATAAGTATAGCTCCAAATTATGAAACAACTAGAGGACATGTTCTTTGATAAAAAGCAATATATACTTATACAAGTAGGCAATGATTTGTACAATTTCTGCAAAATTGGGAGTACAATTAAGGTATTGTTATGTGTGATCTTTTAAATTTAATAATTTCAAAAATCCTCCAAATATCAATACTTGTATCAATAATATTTGTAGTATATTGAATGACTGTGTCTTACCTTACATGGATGTTAAAGTATCCATGCCATACCATACCATACATAAAAATTACACATGTGGGAATATGAAACAGGACAAACCCTGGTTTGACGAAACTTGTAAAAAACTGTTGAAAGAATACAAAGCGCTACTCATTACGTACAATAATGAAAAATCATATGAAAATAAAGAAATACTTTTAGCTGCCAAGAAAAAATACATGAAAAAATCAAAATATAAATACAAACGATATGAGGGTGACATGTTTGATTTTTTGAGAAAACACAACCCAAAACACTTTTACAGTTTATTCTCCAAGGGGAAAAGCAAGTCTGGTAAATGTAGCCTAACGAATGACGACTTCCAAGCATATTTTAAAAGTCTTATTGAAGGTAACAGCGCTGACCACACAGAAAGTACTTGTGACTATATGAATCATAATGCCGTATATGAAGAGTTAGATAAAGAAATTACTTATGATGAAATTAGTATGGCTATTAAAAAACTAAAATGTAACAAAAGTTGTAGTGAGGACTACATTGTAAATGAGTTATTTATAAGATGTAATGATATTTTGATGCCTGTGTTGCATAAACTTTTTAACAAAATACTAATGTCAGGCTTATTCCCTGATTTGTGGACAAAAAGTTGTATTGTACCTGTACACAAAAAAGGTGACATTGATGATGTAAACAACTACAGGGGTATCTCTATTGTCAGTTGTTTTGGAAAACTATTTACAAGTGTTTTAAATAATAGAATCCTAGAATGGGATAGCAAATACGATCTCTTGACTGATGCTCAGTTTGGGTTTCGACCAGGACTTAGTACAGTAGATGCTATATTTGTTTTGCAATCACTTATTAGCAAAACTCTACGTAACAAAAAACGTCTATATTGTTGTTTTGTAGATTTTCAAAAAGCATTTGACTCTATTAACAGATGCAAGTTATGGGATAAAATATATAAAGTTGGTATACGAGGGAAATTATTACAAGTTATACAATCACTGTACAATAATGTGAAGTCATGTGTCAAATATGGTGGTGTTTTAAGTGATTACTTTAGTAATGACATGGGTCTTATGCAAGGTGAAGTGTTATCACCACTACTTTTTGCTTTTTATGTGAATGATTTTGAGATAAACTTTATAAAAAACAATTGTCCATCCATTGAACTACAAATGATTAATATTTTCCTGCTAATGTTTGCAGATGATATGGTATTGATTGCTGAAACCCCTGCTGGGTTACAGAGTATGTTAAATACACTTAATGAGTATACTATAGAATGGGATCTGAATGTAAATGTGTCTAAAACCAAGGTTGTCATTTTTAGAAATGGTGGGAAAATATCAGATCTTGAAAGCTGGTCATACAATGAACAAAAACTAGAAGTTGAGAATACTTTTAAGTATCTTGGTATGTTATTCAACTTCAATGGAAAATTTTTACAAACACAAAAACATGTAGCAGATCAAGGACGGAAAGCACTTTTTGCAATATCAAACACTATGAAAAATTATTCTCTTAATGTTGAAACTCAATGTTCTGTATTTGATACGTATGTTCATAGTATTCTTTCGTATGCCTGTGAAATTTGGGGTTTCCACAAAGCACCCGATATAGAAAAGGTACATCTCAATTTTTGTAAGAGAATTCTTGGGGTCAATAAAAAAACTACAAATAATTTAGTGTATTGTGAACTGGGTAGATTGCCTCTGTATATTAGAAGAAAGTTACGAATTTTCAAATATTGGTTAAAAATTAAAAATACAAATAATATTATCTTGAAGGAGGCATACGAAAGCATGCTTGTCAATAACGATAACTGGATGGTTTCCATACAAAGCGAGTTGTCTAGCATGGGTCTAAAATATTTGTTTGACGAAACTTGTTCTAATCAATGTAAAACTTACAAGACAATTGAATGTAGAATATTAGATATTTATAAACAAAGTTTGATGTCATCTTTTTCGACATCTCCGAAGAGTATGTTATATCAACACCTTGTGGATAATTTTTGTTTGCAAACTTATCTTAGGAGACCGATTAATTATATTTCAAAAAAATTTATAAGTATTTTTCGAACCTCATCACACTCTTTAAATATTGAAAAAGGTCGACACAACAAGGTGCCAAGAAATGAAAGATTTTGCAATCATTGTAATAAAAAAGATTTAGAAGATGAGTTCCACTTTATACTCATATGTCCTTTTTACGTTGAATTACGAAAGAAATATATAAAGAGTTTTTATTACAAAAAACCTAGTGTTTTTAAACTAGTTAAACTTTTAAGTGTTAACAATATAAAGGAACTCAATAATTTAGGTAAATATTTGTCTAGCGCTTTCAAAATGAGAGCGCAGCATTGTAATAATACTACAGTTTAAGCTACTTAACATACATTTATGTTCATTCATATTTTATGATATGTACATGATTATATTGTCTTAATATGTCCACTCACTTACTGCACATTGCACATTTGTTTATAATTTTATATGTATTATAATTTGTATTCCGATGAGTTGTAAAGCTCAAGGATAATAAATTGAATTGAATTGAAATTATGAAACAACTAGAGGACATGTTCTTTGATAAAAAGCAATATATACTTATACAAGTAGGCAATGATTTGTACAATTTCTGCAAAATTGGGAGTACAATTAAGGTATTGTTATGTGTGATCTTTTAACCACCAATAATTGGCTTAATAATTTCCCAGACCATGCATTGATGACTGTGCAGTTTCAAACAGAGGGGGAAAATGGTGTGAGCATCCGATCAGTAGATCACAACAGTTTTCCTAGGTTGGAAGGACAAGCTGACCCTTTACTCCATAAATTCCATTGATTCTGAGTCATAACAGGTATTGTACCAATTTCCAGTCTCTTTCTGAGGTAAATAACTCCAATCAAAGGATGGCTGTCAATCATACTTTGACTGGCTGCTGAGTCTGTCCTCATTATCCTCAGACTCGGTGGTTAATTTACGAGTCTGATAGCAACAACCGTAAAGAACTGTGCCTAACTCGGCAGGGACCTAATTTGGTAATTATCACTTCTTGAGGTAAAGCTGCGAGTGCACTCGGGTATTGAGTGAGCTGTTTTCTCGGCTGTGTTATATGGTATAATCTAATGGACACTTTTCTTATTTAATTGAGATAATTCAGATGTGATTTGCAAATAACTGGAGAAAATTTGAATTTTCTCTGATTATTTTCTTTTGCCTGATTAAAGTCATTTAATTAAAGAAAATATCATATGCCAGAATGTTTTCAAAAACTTTTTTTAAAACGGCAATTTCATTTGATTTTGGAGATTGTTTTCAATAAATCATGTCAAACTTTTAAAACGATTTACATTTTATGTACCCAGGTCCAGTGCATTGGTCACCTATCCACTTACAACAGAGAGGGTGCTAATGATGTCTGTATTCCATTCAAGCGGGACCCCTCACCTCTCTCTCAGGGGACTTTGTGACACCTAAGGTGACAAATCTTCTCTCACCTGTCCGGAAAATCCCAGGAGACTGTGACCTATATACCTGTGTACTTTGTGAGTATTTGTGGAAAAGACTTGTGGTAAGATGCTTTTGTTTTAATCCATTTTTCACTGAGCTTGAATGCTCAATTGCTATACAGCTATCGTTCAATTTACTCTTAGCACCATATTTTTTATGTAAGTTTCAAAAATTTATATAATGATCGAACCAGAAAAAAGATATACAAACAACTTGGAATGTTGTAAAAGTAAAAGTGGAAATTTTTGTTATTCAGCCAGGCAAGAGCAAACAGACAAGTTTTTGTAAAGGGGACCAGAAGTAATGCAATTAAAAAATAATAAAATTTAGTTTTTAAACTAGAAGAAAAATAATTAGGTTATCAATGCAGGCACAATTCATGATTTTTTTTCTTCTTTTCATTTGTAAATATATATTAAAAGTAAAAATTAAATTCAGTACTCAAACTTTTTAATGACTTTTGCACTTTTGCCTTGTGTGGGCTCATTAGTAGATTGATATCAAGAAAAACAAATTTATTGAAAGCATATGAACAAATGTATATATGTGCATGTATAAAAGCTGTGCTAAATAATTCACACAAGATTTGTCATTTTACTGATGTACATTTTCACGCCCAATAAAATTGGTTTAACATAATATAAGGCTACATATACTTACTCTTGTATATAAAATCTTTGATATCAGCGCTATCAAAGTGAAGATCATATCTGTTAGATAAATGCACTGTCGTTAATAGGTTGCTGACAGTTGTATATCAAATTGGACACCTGCTGCTTCGGAAATATCTTAATTGTGCATTTTAAATATAAATCATATATTGTTATTATGCCAAAACATTTTAAATTTCTCAGTAATTTGGTTTTTTTTTATGAACAGATGTTATCTGTAATGTGTTATTGTGGAAATGTTTTTGATGTCTCTGTTTCATTAGTTACAACTTCATAAAGCATCAAATGTTGCATTAAAATGCCACATCAACGGGTAAAAAAAGTTTTCATTGCATCATAAGTTGATATGCATTAGACATTTTGGAGTGGTAATTTGTGATCAAAAATGGGATTTTTTTAAACTTTGATTTCTTTCTTATTCTTGGATTTTTTCCACAACCTTAAATTCTGAGATATTTAATACAAATTCATTAATCATTCTATAAATTCAACAAAATTATGTGATGTGTTAATTTAATTTTACATTATACTCACTTGATCAACATATTTATCAAATTTTAAAATGCTGTATAATTTGATTGTAAACAATAACTGCACTATTTTTTTATCATAAAAATCTATATCTACAGAGTATAGATATAAGATATTTTAAATAGATAACTTTTTTCAAATCACAGACACAAATTCAATACAAACTCTGATAGTCTCTTTGACCCCACAAGGTCTGTACAAGCATAAGCAAATCAGAGGGGAACCAACATACTTTAATTCTGACAAACTTCTTGCAAATTGTCAGATTAAGTGTGATCGTATGTGTGATTCCATTGACTTTGTCACTATTTTATCTGCCTGGGTGTTTATCCTAACAGAATCACAAGATGATATCTGTTTTATATCATAACTTATGTCTAACTTCTAACTTCAGGGTCTGTAAGACAAATTCAAGCCACACAAAACCTCACCATTTTTTGGAACAGGCACTTTTTTGAAAAACAGTGGAGCATTTAATTGCTTTGCGGCAGCGTTCAGGTGTTATCGAGTTTTATCGCAACATTGGAAGGTATGTATGAGATATATATCACCTTGTCTCTTTTCCGTGATCACACTAACGAGCAATCATTAATGAGTCAACCAGTCCACTCCGTTTAATTCATTTAATTGGTAGATTGATTGCGATACACTTTTAACCCGGATAACAATACAAGGTATAGGACATTGTAGCGACAATCCATTGTACGGTCTTGTGTAGCGAGTTATCCTGAATCATTTTGTGGTTGTAAGATATCTGAAAATAAGACAAACAGTCTGTTAAAATTGTTAGATTATAAAGGTTCTGATGTACGTGGGACTTTCTGGATATCAATATTCAAGTATTATTAAATCAGAGAATAACTTAATCCAAGTTAAAAAAAAAACTTGAAATATCTTACGGCATAGAATTTCACATTTTAGTCACTTTGCGTAGTATTTTTTAGGGGAAGAATTGAGGTTGAGGTAGTAAATAAATAAATGATGAATAGAAAGAATTTATTGTAAAAGTATAGTAAGGGTAGAATGCTTAGTTGACTCAGAGGCTAGTAGGGAGTAAAAAAAAATGTCCCTGGGCTCTCAAAATCTGGTTAAAATTTCCATTGACTGCGTGGCTATATTTGTATTATTTCTGTCCCTCCTCCAAATAAAATTCTTCAGAAGGAAGATTTTAGAAACTAGGAAAAACAATTTATTGTATATTTTATTGACCCCCCCCCCTCAAATTACATGTAATTCATTCTTATAATATAATTTTTTACTTAGTGGAAGTAAAAAGATTTTTGATTTGTCTTTATAAATGACCACGCATAATTTGTTTTAAAAAATAGATCATTGGTGTACATCAACTAAAATGATACCTTTTTGACAAAACGTCATATAAACTAGATTTTTTGGCCACCAATACAATGTCATGTTACAACCGGAATTAGATTTTAATCATTTACAGGTTAATCCATAGTTATATGTAAAACAATTAGGTTACTGGTAAACTTTACAATCAAGTATAAGCGAGTACATACTGGTACATTTTTCAATTTTTTAGATCATAACAAAACTTTTCATTACAGTGTATTGCTATATATCCTCTATGCATTTTGAAAGTTAGATTTGTTCATTATTTAGAATGTGGCGTATCATAAACAGTTTGTGTGTGGGTATGATGGCATGCAGGAGTAGGTTAGATGTGTGTAATGATATTAGATTTATTTCTACTGACATTAGATCTGGCGCAGTCACCGGCTACACAAACCATATTCATTGTTTACCTCGCACAGTACGTTTTTGTGGTAAATCAGATTAATACGAGCGATACATTTGTATGAAAACCCGATTGATTCCTAGTTAACCAGAGTTAAATGCCTGTAGTTCACATTACAAAGACACTAATTTAGAATAGGTGATTAATGAAATAAATATTATTGTAGCGGAAGTTTGAAGTGAGAAAGAGTTAGATAGTTCAGTTACAACAATAATGAGCATCATTTCAAAAGTGGTTTGAAGTTTCTGTGAATGACTTCAAATAATCAAGACTTCTGTGATAAATGAACATTGAGTAGGTAGGTTTTGGAATTGATTGATATATAGTTTTAAAAAATCATTTTCTGGAGTGTTGTGCCTTTCTTCATGAAATGTGAACTAATCCAAGGACACAATTTTGATGAATCTTTAATCCATAAAAGGGTAAATATGAATGAATATTTTACTAGTATGATTTGTATCTTACCTGTAGGAACCATCTGCTGGAGTTATATCACTCAATGATTTCTAGATATCAATATTTTGTTGACAACATACATGTATTTGAACCTTGCTCACCAATGAAAATATAAATTTTAATTGTACCAGGTGGTAAATTAATTTTCTCTTTCATTCAAATTTTTAGTGTCTCAGAAATGGCAGTGATTTTTTAGAAGTTTGAAGCTTTAAAAATTATTAATGTAACAAATTATTGTAAATTTAAAGAGTTAATTTTTTAACAAAATTTAGATTGTTATGTGACTGGTAAATAAGCTGCTAGTCTGTGACAGTTGATGGGGTCACCACTTGAAGATTCAACTCCAATTTTTAGGTACAAGCAAACACACACTGATCCTTAGTGTCAAAGCTCAATGATGGAAGGAAAAGTAAGACTGAAAAATGAAAGCTATCTTTTTTGTTGATCAGTTATAACAGGAGAACCTTTGTTCAGAACTTTGAGCCCATTTCATGCTTCAGATTTGTACATTTCAGACCGATCAGAGGTGACACTTAGGCAAAAGCGCAAGTTTTATTTAAAATCACTCAATTTGTGCTACAGGTGCCTTTCGTTTATTTTATACAAGTTGGTTTTCTTAGATTTTTATCTTTTTAATATGCTTTCTTCATAGATTCATCATGCAAACTTACTATACGTAGTGAATTGAGCGGGCTGGGTTTGCAAAATTTGATGTTTATCAGTTCACGATTAAATTTAGTTGTTGTATTAAGGTACCGGTAGTTTTGATTGTTTGTTTCATATTGTGAGGTATACAAGTTGGTTGCAAGGACGAATGCCATAGATTTTTTTTTGTATCTATTGATGATATGATGCTTTGATTCATCATCAAAGTATTTTCTTTATTGAGAAATTCTCTTAGGTTTATTTTTCACATGAGGATTTAGGCTGTCACTTTTTCCAATGGTAAGGACAAGGTTTTTTTTACCACTAATTGTTCATATATACGGTAATTATTTTAAAGAAACAAAAGCTAAAAGTGTCAAACAAAATTTCAAAAGCTTGACATCCTTAATAATTTTTGAAGCATTTACATGGTGACTTACACCATTTGATTTTATCAAGAAAATTAGAATTTTTGGGTGCTTTTTTTAAAGATTTAATATCCATTTCCTGTCCTTGTTATGTGTTTAACGTATGTGTACTGGATAGATAGTAAATATCATTGGGTATCCATTTCTTGTTACATGGTGCGATTTTCATTCTTTAGTCGAGAGCTCAATCAATCAAACATGTTAATAATGAGTCATGGCCTCTTTTCTTATTTGATGGTGGATCATTTCAGGAATGCCTGAACTTGTCAGTGATCGAGGTTTGTTTGTGGTCAAGTCTAGTGTAGATTGGAATTGATTAAATGTTTCAATGATTTAAAATAAAACAGATTTTCATCTTTTCCCCCTCTAATCACTGTTTTAAATCTAAATATCAACAAAAACTTGCATTGATTCACTTTATCCGGTAGCTTAATTCTCTGAAATTAGCCGATGACTTTAATGATCACCAAAATATTTTAACAAAGATTTTTCTACCAGTCTAGCTTCTATAATTGCAGAGGGCAAGAAACCTGTATATAATTCTTTTGATATCAGCAGTTAACTTTGAAAGTTTCGATTCTTTTCCTTCTGAATTCATTGATTTCGATCTTCAGGTATATTTTAACAATAAATTGGCCAGTAAGTTTATGAAGTAAACTGTCTCCATCGGTAAAGACCTCGGTATCCCAGCTTTCTCAGTGGTATCCAAACATGTACCATCAAATGGACAAATGGAGACGATAAATTGTGTACATTTTGATTAAAAGTTTGAAGTTGGCTGATAAATTCCTTCAGACTTCTTTATGCTGTTATAATTAACTCTTCTTTTTCAATACATAAACTTGTTCAATTAAATCGAGCAAAGCTTCTCCGTAAAAGGTGTAGTAATTGAGACCAGTTTTTATGAGCGACCATAAGTTTACTCTCTGGTGGGATTGGGACTTGATTGTGTCCCTGGTCGCAGTTACATGTATATAAAGACACAAAGTGGGAGGCTGAATTATTTAAGACTTTCATTATCTCCTTTGTAAGTGTATTAGCTTTCTTATCAATTGACACAGTGGTCAAACTTCATCAAAGGAAATTTCTGAAATTTCTGAAAAACATTTACTTAAGCTAGATTTGGATGAGCATTTATTGGAATTGACTTGCCTGTACTGAGCTACATAAAATTGTGTCACCAAAATGCACCTAAAACAAAGTAAGAATAGAAAGAAAAAAAAACTAAGCAGAATGATGATTCCTCGTGGGAAGATGACTTCTTGGCATAAAGACATGAAAGTCAGAGTTTATGACTGATTAATCTATCTCTCCTTGAGATGGGCTTTGGGGGATTAAAAAAATAAATAATTTTTTTGAGTGCTGTGGACAGTTTGCCCCGTCATCCCACTTCCTATCTGGCTCCATCTAGGAAAGCTTTATGGCCAGCAGCTATAAACTCTCCCCACAAAAACACAATCGACCTTCATAAATTAAAAGAAAATATTATTCCATTTCAGCTGATATAATCACTACCATAAGTGGTCAGTGGGGCCTATACCTTATTACACAGAGTAAACACTTTAACCAATGAGTGACGTTGCTTACATTGATCAGGTTTTCATGCGTGGTTTTTGCAGTGTTTCTGTAACTTTCTCCCTGTCACTGTCTCTGCCCATAGGTAGTTTTTGTCATTAGCCATTTGATTTATGATTTTCCGGTTTTTCCCTTGTGTCCGCTCAATCTAAATTTTTATCCATTTTGATAATAAATTTATGAACCATGGAGAAAGCAGATCTATTTAGGATGTATCCCTCCCAAACATTTTACAGAAAATTGCCCTATTCTGATCAATAAGGTTGTCATTGTGAATATTTAGGGCACATTGTTCAAACTTTAAAAAGAAAAGTACATCAATTATTAGAATTGTTTTCTTTATAATTACTACCAGTATATTGTAATAATCAAAAGATCTTTAAAAATTGATTATCTGAGTATAGCTTCAATTAACATCCTTTTGTTATGTTGCATCTCTATTAGAAGGATAGAATATTATGAAAATATAATTAAGAAAAAAAAGAGAATAAGTATATATATAATAATGTAAGGGGACTGTTTTTTTTTTTTATCCAAAATATTCACAGATCAAATTTTTAATCTTCAGGGGGCAACACTAATGAGAATTAACAACTGGTATATATCTGGTATATTTTAATGATTTTGATTTCACTTCAAAATGTATTATGTTGTAAATATTGTGTCATTTATTTAACAAGATGAGGATTTGGCTGCCAAGCATTTCATAAGTTTAATAATTGATCCAAGCTAGCTAGAAAAACTAGTATTTGCTGAGATTTTGACTTTTGAGAAAGAGATTAGCATGTAACAAAACAATTTATTTGGTGGACATTTCTATTCTACGCTTTGATCTCTGAGTCAGAGAACCCTAACAATTTACACACCTTTACTATGCTTTATATTATATGTCTTACAGTAGAAGACTTAAGCTCTCTTTGGCAAAGGAAATCTATAAATCACTTCCCATCAATTAAAATGGTGTTAGAATTTATGTAATTACAGTTTAGTCTGTCTTAATTGTTTGGCACCTGTTTCTTGGAGATGTATTAAAAATCTGTGAGATTTGACACAAAATCTTGGCTTTGTTCTACCTGTTGTCAGGATTTAGGGTCTTCAATGCGTTTAGGAATGGTCGTCTGCAGTCTATATCAGCAGGAGACAGGCTTGTTTGCTTTCCGTTTTGTGCCGTCATCTTCGACACCCTCGCATAATTAAACATATATTGAAATGTTTCTCTTGTAACGGCAACCTTTTGAATGGGAATGGTTTAATCACCAAAAATCCTATCAATAATGTTGACACAATTTAATTGATACACTCTTTCCTGGCTATGCATCTAGTGAATAACAATAAAAGTGTCATGAAAACAGTTATTCTCTTTACCAGATTGATATTTTCTTTTTATATGCTATTGAGAATAGAAGTCTTTACATGCATGATTTGTCTCCCCTTGATCAGAAGTATAGTGTTGTTAACCTGACATTGCTGGTCCTCAAAGGTCCCTTTTATTAAGTAGACAATTGTAAACAAAGCAGTTTCTGGGGAATCCTGAAGAGACAATTTAAACCAATTATATCTTGAGTGACCAGGTCGGCAAACAGAAGTGCCCCCAGGTTGAATTTCTTTTGCTACGGCTGATCAGTTCAGGGAATACTTTCTCATATACGTCAGGTATGAAAATTTACAAATTATATCAATCTACTAAAATTTATTGTGATATATGTCACTTTTTATAATTCACAGATTAAAGAAAGCTATATGAAATGACGACTAGAGATTTTTAGCTAAATGGTAGCTGGTGTGTGATTTTCAGTGGAGGAAATTGCTAAATTATTTCCAGTTTTAATCTGATTATTTCCTTTTATGTGTCCTTGTGAGTTTTCATTACTAATACATGTATTTTAAAACAGCTACTACATGTAGTACTGTAATTATTTACTATCTTGACTTATAGATTAACCTTCAGCTTTGAATCACATATCAATATGACATTTATCATAACTTAATTGCCTTAAATTAGCAGTATGAAAAATAGTAAAAAAAACACAGAATTTTTATTCGATAAAGAATCCTGCAATAAAAATCAATCCTTTTATTTTATTTTTTTTTGGTATTGTTTTATGAAGTAAAAATCTCATCTAAATCAGTCCAGATAAATCCCAAGGCCTACATAAAGCTACAGTCGCACCCATGTTTTACAGACATTAATAGGATTGGTTGGGCAGACGAAGGCCATATGTCAGTAGTTCCCCCTGGTAACTGGTCCAGTGTGATAGCATCAACAGGTGACAATAGGTTCTCACCTTTACTGGAAATAACTGTCCATATACATTGGTCCCGTCAAACTCCCAGTGTGTATAATATATGTACTTATATTTCTTTGTTATCTTTGTTAACCTTGCAGTATGTGCATTCTTTTCTTTTCATTAAAATGTGGCCTGTTCTAGTTTAATTATAGAAATCTTGCAGGATAAAAGTCAAATTACGAAAATATATAAGTACCCAGTATGTGTTTTAGCAAAAATATCTTAATTGGTGATCGTATTGATCTCTTATATTCTAATTTGGAAAATAAACTTAAAATATTCACTGGGCAATTGCATATTGCATTCAAGTGTAAGAGTGGCTTTGAAATGCAATAATTGCACAATTTACCCCAGCAGGGCAAAGAAGTGTATTTAAATATCTTTTCTGTGGTCAATCTGTCAGATCCATTGAAAGGAATTACGACCCAATATTGTGTGTATAAAATCAACATTGAACAATGAAGCCAAAACACATTCTGTTTTTTAAATTGAAAAACACGTAAAATGGTAATCAAGAGAAAATCTTTTGTTGCAAAGACTGTAAAGATTTAAATCTCATTTCACTTAAACAGATTGAATTTTAAATCTGATTAAGATCTGTTGAAGTTTTTGGAAAAAAAATTAACTGAAGTATTAATCCTACAAAATGAATTATTGGATATTTTGTAAGGATTTGAATGGCATTGTGAAAACGCTTTAAATGCAAGTGCTTAAAAATGGACAAGGATTTATTTGCGAACATTTGGAAAAAGTCCTTTTCGTTGGCGGTGTCAATACTTGGCAATGACTGCAGACTCATAGGACATTATTTAATGTTTTGTTAATGGATTTGCCGTATCATTGTCTGAGCTTAAGTATTTGAACACATAATCTGATTGGTTTTTCTGGCCGATTTAAAGATGATCTCCTGGTCCCCGCTGGTTTTGATGTGCTATACTGAGTAAGTATATACCAGGGATATAAAAACCACAAAGATGGTGATTCAAACAGTTCCCAAAGCATTGCTTTGTCATTTAATCATTTTTTGATATAATGTGCCAAAATGTGCATATATATATAATTAAGCAAAATATGAGGGGTAACAGCCAGAATTTACATGTGAACTGACCTGTGAGAAACGCCAAAATTTTGTGATGATGTACCGGTACTTTAGGTTAGGAAAGTGTTAGTTTATAGAATTAAGTTCTGTTTTACCAAATCGTATTTCAACAAGTTAATATCTACAAGGAATCTGAATAAGCAGTAAATTGAAAAAAATTCGGAAAACTTCATTGCATGTTACAATTTTTTCCATGGAGTCAACCTTTTTGCAAAAATGTTAAGTTACTCTCTCGCACAATAAAAAAGAGGAATAGGAACATTAAAGAACATTTACTGACCTATGAAATTCATTTCTAGCACAATTTCCCTTCATTTTTTCAGAAGATTTGGTAAGAATGGGCAGATGTAATTTATAGCTCGCAATATCGGGTTGTCAGAAGTTACAATCATTGTTTCCTCTTAGAAAGCCATACACATTAAAAAAAGTGCAATTTTAAATTTTGTATTCAAATAAGGGGGGACATGAATGAGGGGATCTTGTGGATGAAATCATTCGTTCCTAATCACTGACAAATGATCTGACGTTGAAGCTAATCATCCGAACTGTTGACAATTGTCGCTGACAGCTGCGGCATCGATCATCGTTAGACACAAATATTGCTACCCCAGTCATGTCCCCAATGCTGTATTAATCTCGCATAAGAAGAAACAAGTCCAAGAGGTACTGAGAAATTTGTTTTAAATATTTTTTCTGCCCAAATGATTTTTTGCAAAAGAGCCCCAGATGGGATTTTGTGAAGGTTGAGGATATGTATGGGTCACCAATGTTCATTTGAAGTGAGGAAGAAGAGATCAAATGCTGCGTATAGCTACCTGTTAAATCCAAGGTGTGTTCCTACATGTTACCTTTTAGAAAAAGTGTTAGCCCTTTCCCCTTTAATGTGTCCACTTTTTAATCAACAGGAATACGAAACGCACAGGTCCGGGTACAGTGTAATTACTTTTTATACTAATAGAGTTATGAAATATCATATTAAAGATGGAAGCTAATTGCACAAATTTTTATGGGCCTTCTCCAAATGGTTTTGCTTTCTTTTTTTATCAATAGTCATGAGATAGGGTACATATTTCATTGACAATCAGGGAGATAAAAATCTTTGATAAATCCATGATAAGTGAGAAAGTAATTTATAGAAGTCATTACTCAGGTGAAAATGAAAAATACCTGATTTTTTTTTTATTCAGTTGGAATGGGGAACCTATGTAAACATTGAAATGGAGTCATTTAAAGCTCATTAGTAACCGAGTAGTTGTTAAATGACTCCATTAACTTTCTACCCATCAGTGTTCCATCAAACGTGTAACTTCATATTTTTAATCAAAAACTGACCCGTCCACAAACGGAGCATTATTTCAAATGAATATGTCCTTCAAATTTCGATAGAATAATGCCAAATTAGAGAGGGAGACAAACTTCATGCTGTGATCAATGAAACAGCTAGAATTTTATCATGCAGATGAAAGTTTTCTTAAATTCTTGTAAGACGATTTATTTCGTTCCACAAGACATTCATAATTGTTCGCAGTTTTGCTTTATGCGTATTGTTCATTGCGGAGGTTTGACGATTCTCATTATGGAAGATGACGAAAGTGGATGGTCTTGTTCAAAGTAACATTTTTTGTTTCCAAAGGAAGTCTGACACAAGTGCTGGGCAAATAAACCAGTTTAGAAAAGACGGACAAACCTACCAATTTCCTGTCGGTTCCATTATGATTTCATTCAAAGGCACTATTTACAAACATTGAACACACATAGAGGCACAAGATTTTACTTGACAATTAGAAAGAAAGTACGAGGACTACTTATTAAATGTACATTAAGAATCAAAGGGTTAAGCTAACAGAGAGAAAAAAGGAAGAAACTACTGTTATTTTTTATCTGTTGTTTTGGTGTTAGCAGAGTAAAGCTTTGTAGAGCAAAAGGTATGGTCCAATATCATTGGTTGCCTCTGTCGGTTTTCATGTGTCAATCACTCGATCAGTGTGTAATGTACAGATGCATATCTTTGTTTATCTACACCTTTTGGTTTTCAGTTCAATAAACATTTTTTATGTTTATGTTATGCGACTGAGCAGAATTTTTTTTTACAATTTTTGTAGGATATCCAGCAGCCAGGATTTCAATTTCCTGAAACAGCTCAACTCCTGACAACTTAAGCATCACTAATTTTCAACGGTAAGTCAATTTAATGTCAAGTTATTTTGGGGCATCTAAAACATTTGAGATGCTGATGACTATAGCAAGATTTTTCTTAAAGATATGTATCGTACAAAACTTTTTCCCAATGGTAAACTAAACTTTCACTGGAGAACGGTACCTTTGTTCCCCTAGGTCACAAGGTATTTTGATTGAAGTTATTCGACTCCTAAGTAGCTCTATGTTTGGTTGAGGTCACCGTAGCCTTTAATGTCCATCTTCCATTTACATCTATCTGTAAAAATCAGCTCTTACGGCCAAACATTTTTAATAAATGGTAATTGACCTAACTTTTATTTCATGTCAGTCTTATTGTTCTGTTTCAGATTTATAGATATTTAACAGCTTGTTACTGTAAGAAATAAGAATCTTAATGTTTCTTTGGTGAAGTATTTTTCCAGGTTGATCATACTCAGTACATTTTGTGAACTTTTATACCTGTAGTGAGATAAATTGTCTTAGTATGACAAGTTGGAAAGTTAAAAAGTCATTTTTTTAATGAAATAATTATAACGTAATCTAAAATTCAAATTTTTGTATATTTCATTATCTGAATGATTAGACCATGCAGAAAATGATTGTGTAAATATCCATATAAGTAGAGGTTGTTCTCATGTGTTATGATCAAAGTAGAAAAGATGGCAATTTTGTGATGTTTGAGCAAATAGCAGTTATTCTGTAATGTAGTTATTGCTGGTTAAGTTACCTATAGGTTCATTATCACTCATCAGTTGTTGGTGTAACAATTTCACCCCAAGTGTCAGGCTGATATCATAACAGGTCTTCTCAAAACACAGATTGTGTAAGCCTGCCCCACTCAAAGCATACTTTAATGGATGGTTAACTTTCTATCTCCTCCATGATAAAAAGCTTATGTAATAAAATGATGAGAGGGGTCATGACGTGGGGTTGTGTTGACAGAGAGAGAGAGGTCTTGTGTGTAAGTAAAATCAGTAGCCCTTCAGTCCGAACTGTTATCCAAGTTCAATCAGTGTTTAGTGGAGTGTGGGGTAGACAAACATCACAGAATACCTATCTGATGTGTAGGAAAATATCCCCCAGCTACCCAGCGCACAACTCTCAATCCCTTCCCTATCCGACCATTCCGATGAACTTAGCTTGTCAGTGCCAAATTCTTCACTTCATCCATGTTTAACAATTAACTGATGAAATTGACTGATAATTATTGTTTGAATTTTAGTGAGACATAACCTCTATCATTGCCGGGAGATGGCTAATTGACTCGCTTTTAATTCAAGGCCTTGAGGTGCTGAACATCTTTCAGTTTGCCAAGTGAAATATTTCTTTGTATAAAGTGCAAGTTCTCACTCAATCAGCTGAAATGACTGTATTTCTACTATTTTGTGAATTACCACACACCTGTACTCCATATTTCCCAAATATTCAATATATTGTCCTCCATGTCTGCTCTTCTCACCAGGATATCAGGATTTCAGAAAAAACGAATTTTATTTCAAGTGTTGTACCAAGCATGTCCTCGATGATAACGTTTGGGCCCTTATTTTGTTAGGCTAACACGATCACAGTGGTTGAGCATATTTAAGTGGAGATTTTCACTTCACAGTGGGCACAAATATTGAGCTATTCCCTTTGTTTAATGGCATATTTTTCCTCAGATCATGTTAAATCTAGATCCTCCTATCATTTGTTTTGATAAAAAGGTGACAGGTTTAAATAATCAATTTCTAACCTTATGTCTTACCGGAATAACATTGGCTCTTGAGGATCAGACCCAGGGTAGTTGCTTGATGATAAAAAAATGTGTCTTGGATGATGGGGGTATTGGCAGGTATTGGGAAGCGACCAAAACTAAATACTGGAATGATTCTTTCAAGTAGAACATGATTCTTTTGCAAAAGAAGTGGAAAAGACCCACTGCTAAATTTCTTGAAAGTATTTCAGTATCCCAGGGTACAAAATTGGAATATTGAACATCAAATTAGTACCTGGACTTTAAAGCTGTTATCTAAATCTAATAGGTCACATGCCTGAAAGACTCTGAAACCTATCCAGATCTCATCTGATCTTGCAGATGTTTGGGAGTAAAGAACCTTGGTGTATTTTTTTTATTGTTTTCTGTTTGGTTGTTGGAAAAATAATTAAAGGAAAAATCAAGAAACAAGAACAGTTTTGTATTAGGAAATTTCTATCTGCTTTGGTTTTGGGGGAACTGGTTTAAATTCAGTTCACACAAATATTTTACGAGTTTTAAACTTACGATCTCAAACAAAAGCAAAAAAAGAATGGTAGACCTTCATGAAACTCAAGATATTGAATTTTTTTTCTCCTCTAATACTTTTTTGTTAAATTTTCTCTCTTGTTTGATCTCTACTTTGTTTTTTGACATTCTTTTTTTTTTCTTTTTTCCCGACTGTCTCCCTCTGTGACTTCTAGATATGATATATCATCATTCACATCTTTAGCTATTTTGTTAGGTGAAAAAAAAATCCTATGCAGTATGTACAAATATTTTCCTTTTCTGTTGAACAAAACATGATGTGTCAAGACATTTACATTTCTTTTGTGTGTTAACAAGACATTTATCTGTGTTATTTTTGTTTTGAATTTGATAAAGAGATGTCAGTGACTGTAACAAGGTTGATGTCATCATTTTTACCTGTTGCATACCTGCTCATATAGGTGTATAGAAACATCTCACTTCAGGCTACAACAAATTCAAGGGTTGCTCTTGCAACACATGAGGTGGCTTAAGGTTTTGACTTCAAATTAAGAAATGCTAATTTTAAAAAAAGAATAAAGATTTTGAGGATGAAATCATCCATAGATTGCTTTAGATGAAGGGTGAGGCATTGTTTGTTTAGGCGAAAAGCAGATGTATGTGAGATTTACACTTTCAAAGACGTGTGAAATATTCCCCCTATTTTTCTTATTTGTCAAAGTAATAGCATGTCATTTTATAAATTCCAGTCGACCCACTGCTTTCTAATGTCTCCTAATACTGGGGCAGCATGAGGAAAGATTTGACTAACCAAGCAAATCATTATGAAGGAAGCATGGCTTTATAGAACCTCTAAAAATTTCTATACATCCTTTTATGCTTCAACACTTTTCATAATTTTCTGGAAATTAGAAATATTTCAGGCTGACCAAGCAGACTTTGAGCGCGGCCACAAAACATACATCAAAACGACATGTCCTTTCATACTTGGATGAATTAAAGCCTAAAATTGATTTTGGGTGAATTATACATACTGTATTCTCCTGTTGTCAATTTTGATTATGATGGTCACTGTTTTTTTAAATGAATGAAATCTTAAACATGGCAAAGCAAATTTAGAAAGACCAATATCAAAGGTGGTGGGTTTTATTTTTCTTTAAATTAGGGAATTATGGGTATCAGATCGAAATGTGTGATAATGTAGAACATAAATTCTCTGTGCCATTTGAAATTGACACTTATTTGGGGTGAATTCTAGAAACCCAAAACCTACATTTAAGAGTGTAACTTGAATTCCATTTTCCTATAAACAAGAACTGGTGTCCCTTCAAATTGCAGCCTCCTTTGTTGCAAACGTGACAGAAAATGTATCAAAAAACCAGGTTCTGACAGAATCAATGTGGAAGAGGGTAACTTTTCTTCAACTATTGACAAGAAATGCAATAAAAGGCAATCTTCTAGATGTAGGTTTTCGGTCAATTCTGCTGTAGCTATAAATATCAAAAGAGCATTGCGGGTTGGTCTTGATCCTTTACGTAATTTCTTTCCCAATGCAGATCTGATTAGTTCTCCTTTTGCATGAATTGAATTTCAATAAATAAAGGCGAAAGTTTTTCGTGTCAAGCAGCATTTTAATGTCCTTTGGTCATGCAACCCAACCATCACCATACCCCTTAGATTTGTGTGTCGCTGATTCAAATTCATGAATTGAAATTAATGAATGAAATAATCTGATTTGACACAACCTATATCTACATTCCAGTGTCAAAATTCAAGCTACAAAAAACTCGAGGAAAATGTAACATAGAATTGAGACCATGAAATGTAGACCAGCAAAAATAATCGTGACGTTTTTGTCTAGTACCAATCTGTTATATTTTAATGTTTATTAAAGGATCAATGTTTGGCCCCTTGTGTGCTATAAAATTAAATGTGCATTATTAACTTTTCCAGTCATTGGAACCAGTGAGTTAGACTGTTATCATTTCAAAGGAACATAATAATGTTTTCCTTATGATAAAATTCTTAGATCTTTATCGGAAACAGAACTCTGTCAATCACTTTTTTGGGAGAGAACAGTTGACAATTTAATCACTGCATGTCTGGGCTATCAATTGACAGCCATCTTAATGCATTCCTATAATTTCTTTGAGTATGCTTTTTAATAATTGAAATATCAAAGCACTGAGGCAAAGTTTTCTTTTCAAGATTTTAATGCCTTGAATACATAGTTCATTAACTTTAACGGATAATGAACAACCATATATGTTCCACCTCATTTCTAACAGTATGATTTAACTCTACAGTTTGTTAATCATTTATTATCCCCAGATCTTTTTTTCCAAAAGTAGAAAAATAGATAATTTTTGTTAACTTAAACAATACTACCTGAATATTTACATTGATAAATTGATATATGCATGTACACTTCTTACAAACATAGCTTAAAGTTCTGACTTTTCAATCATTTGTATTTATGATAAATACTGTATGTATATATTATATACTTGTATCAGTATTCATATTTATCCATTGTAGTATGAGTCATCTTAAGCTCACATAATTTGTCATATTTCTCCCATTCTTTTATTGATGACAATTTGAAATACTTAAACCAACGATTTGAGGTAAGCATTCAAAAGGGAAAGAAAAAACCTGTGCTATACATTGAAAAACTGGATTAAATGGGACCGCAATTATTGAACATTTTTGTTTTGTTTTAAACCTCTTGTCGGGGAATAACAAACATGGATTAAACCGAGTGCTTTACAAAAGTAAGATTATGATTACTCCCTTGATCAGAACACTTTGGCAAATATCATAATCTGTGCTCCTTAATCCTCCATAACATTCCCAACTGTCCCCTGCTTACTTCTACTGACAGGTTCCGAGATCTGAGCACGTTCTTATAATATGTGGACAAACAGATTACGATACAGGGAATGAAAAGCTGTTTTCTTCTTAAAAGCCCAAATGCTGGATATCATATCAGTTAATGAGATAAGTTGAAATTGATTGGCTGTGTTTATGATACAGAGCATCTAGATCTGTTAGCGGGATCACCGGACTGAGAGTAAGGAATGGTAACACAGCGGAGACTTTCATATTGACTTAGGTAATGCCAGTAATAGGACGTATTTACACATATCACGGGAATCAGGTGGAACTGATATTTGGAATATAATAAATGACTGTCATGGCAGATAGCATTGGCTTCACCCAGGATATATGATATTCAAACCATTAGATATTGATATTTGAGTCTCTAGGCACAATGAGTTTTTAATGCACACCCTTAAATATTAATTTTTTTAAAGGCATATTGCTATTTCCAACATGTCCATGTTTTCAAGGTTGTAAACTATTTGGTGGCTTTGTGATGCACATTAATGCTGAATTTAATTTTTTTAAACTGAAATATGAACTGTTTAACAATGTGTCATCACTCTATCATTTCATTTCTCTCAAGGTTTCAATATTTCTTCACCAATCTTTATCCGGAGAGAATCATGATTGTATCATCTAATGACATCTCTTATAGAAAGGGGTCGAGTAATCTTAGAGTGGAGCTCTAATCCTTCTGCCAAGTTTGGGGGAGATTGGAAGTATAATGGTATCTGTGGGCTGTATCTTCTAGGTATTGACACTGATATGATAATGGCGGGGGTATCTAGGATTGCGGAACTTACCTGGAACAGGTATCATTAAGTTTACCTGGGCTTCGTGAAGCGGACAGTGCTGCGCCCCACCCCGCTAATGTTCAGTTAATTAGTCAGTCAATGGCACTGTATGACTTCTAATTCATGGGACACAAAGACCATCATATTTATATTGACAGATGAAATATGCTACCTACTGGTATTTTGAAATTGGAATTTTCCATTTTACTTGGGTCTCAGAGTGTTTTAAATAAAACCTCTATGAATATTTTATTTTTAATAATTTCAGGATTTTTGGTCAAATAATATTGCAAATTGGATAATTTAACCAAGGAGAAAAAACCATTAGTCGTAAGGCAGTTTTCACAAGATTATCAGGAAAATTTCCTTTTAACTATTTGTTTTTCTTTCATAGTTTAAATCTCTTCAGTACCAATAAAAGTCTTAAATATATTTTGTGATTTTACCTATTAACAGTTGAATGAAAAAGATTTTTTGACCATAAGGATAATAACAACTATACAATAGACATCAAAGACTCATAAAGTTAGACAGATTGTCCCAAAGTAAACCTATCTTCTAGTACAACTGGTATAATTATCACCAGACCTAATTAATAAAACAACACGGCACAGCGAGAGGTAATTGGCCGGACAAAGGAAGAAAATGTAACACATGTATTGTCTAATAATGCCCCGTTAAATGGCATTAAATACTTAATGTTTAAATAAATCACTAGATAAACATCTTGGGTTGGGTACACAAAGCTACAAATGTCTCATGTGTGGCTCTCTCTCTCACGTTGTGTAGGTATAAACATGTGCAGTGTTTAATTAACAATTCTAAATAAACAGGGGATGGAGAAAAGAGTGTCATTATCTAAGAAAACAGAAAGATCTCAGTTGACCAGAGCTAAACATTGCCACGGAAAACTTTAGTTAGCCCGTGAAGCTTTTAATGACGAAGAGACCAGGATCAATATTTGATCAATTTTGAGATTATCAACTCTGTTAAGCCTAATTTTGTTTGTAGAGGAAGGAACTTAGTTGTGATCAGAAATTGAAGATTCAAAAAAACTTTTGGTGGAACTGAGGTATGACACCTATTTTAAAACTTCCTCTCCATTATTACGACTGACATCTAAATCCTAAACTAATATGACATATCTTTTCTTTCATCATATTTTTGTCTGCCTCCCTCTTTTTATAAATCGATCAACTTGTTGGTTTTTCTAATATTTTTCATTAGTGTCAATCTGAAACATTTCTCTCTTGTGGTCTGTTGAACTTGGACATCTCTGAAAATGTATATGACACAGCTAATTGTTAGATTTCATAAAATGAATAACTTGAAATGAAAATTATGACAACCTTTGCTTTTTTATTGATGCAAGTCCTGTTGATATGTTGGATTTAACAGTGCTGGTATGTATGAAAAGCAGGAATAAAACATAAAATGATAACGTTAATCTATCTTGATGATGTAAACATTCCCATTTACACAATATCTATTTGTAATTTTATGATTTATGGCTACTCGATTTAGGAAGCATCAGGTGATCTGAAAACATACATTATCATCTGTACTTATGGATTAAATGAGTCAAATATAGTATGTAATGATAGCTATTCTGTAAGCTAGTGTTGTACAAATTTATAGTGGCTTAGAAAACTGTATCCCCTGGACATGCTGAAATCAATTAAAATCTAAAATAGCAGATGCATTTCATCTTTTTTCTAATCATGTATACTAATAATAAAAAGAACATTATGTAAATGTTTTTGTAATTAAAATTTTATCAGAATTTTTTTTTTTTTAAGAATTTTTATGAAATTGAAGTCTTGATGAATGATTGAAATTTAATTTGAGATATAGGCATTGAGGGTCATAAACTTGTCATTCCTTGATACAAGGGAGATAGATACAACATGCTGATTGAATTCCTATGCTTCAATTACATCATTAAAAAGACATTAAATGAAGTGTAAATTTCATTTTATTTATTTAATCCAATGTCAAATTTACATGTCCATGTAAAATGCCACTCTGTTGACATAGGTAGGAATGGGGGGTTAAAAAACACATGTAATTATATGTACCAAAAGATGTCAGTGTCACCTCTACAGTGAAAAAAAACAACAAACTGGTAGGCTATCAAGACATCAAAAAACAACAAAAAACTATACTCAAGATTCTTAAAATTAGCAAAGAAGTACATTGACATGATAAGATAAGAGTGTGGCCAAGGGGCGGTAGGATGGAGCGTTTTGATTGGTGGAGAGGGGGTATTGTTGATTGAGTTAAAGTGTGACAAGGTGTATGCTGATCGGCAGTATACAGCAGGTATCATAATACACACCTGGTGTACCTGTCTCCAGCGAGGATTCATCATGTTCAAATAGGAATCCTTTAAAAAAATTTCAGATATAAACTAATTGGAAAGGTCTAATTTTTTTCATTGGATAATTTTCTAAACAAAGGTATGAAATCTTTTAATGAATTGTTATGTTTAATTTTAACTTGAAAATATTTCTCTGCATAGATGAAGAGGTGCTAACAATTTAATTGCTATTTATAATATATTTTATGCAAATAATTTTTATTTATTCAACTATTGCTATTTTAGTTTTTATTAAAAATAATTTTTATTTTACGAGTTACTGTTTCAACTTTTCAAATATTTATTTGAAGATTTTCTTTATGATAAAAGTTTGTGGTTGTGAAAGAAAACGAGTGAAAAAAAAAACTCCCAACAAGATGAAGAGATTGCTACTTGAAAGGATTTTGCAATGTCAAGCATATCAATATCAACTCTCTTTTTTTTCATTCAAAAAATATTTTTGTTTTTCTAAACCAGAGCTTGATCTTGATAAATATTTTTTCAAATCTCTTTTTTCATCATTATAATATGACAGAAAAAAATATATTTGTTTAGGAATGTCAAATTTTATAACTAAGATATACATGTATTTAATATTGATGAATGTATATATTGGTGTCAGCAAGGATTGTTATTTGCATTGAAGTATACTAGCTATGTAATTTGTCACTCTTTTGTTTATTGAGGATTTTTTGACAGTTGATTGATATTCTCTCAATTCATATTCAGCTAAAATCCCATAAAATTCTTCAAACTCCTTTAATAAATTTTCAAAGACATCTGAATTTTATACATTCAGGTTGTTTTAATGGACTTTGATGTTAACGTCCTTTATAACTTGGCCATAACTTCTTGCTTTTTCTCTTTCAAGTTCACGCATTTCACCCGAGAGAATGTTTTTAAAGATTAAATTTTGAACAATGATAAAAACAAAAATAAAGTGAGGGAGACTTTTAACTATAATACCTGACTTACAAAAGGATGTTTCGATAATGACTCAGGAAGTTTGTTTATCGGTCCACAAAAATCTGTTATAGTCTCCTCTTGGTACAGAAGTAAGACCTGTTTATGGTAGTCCCTACCCTCAGACTTTGATTTCATGTATAGTCATGTAATCTAAGTCAATATCTCCATGCTTTAATGGAAAATAGCTTGTTTAAAAAGAATTTCCTTCCAAAATATTGAAACACAGCTTGAGTGAAGTGGTATGTAGATGGACAGATAGATAGAAATCTTTTTTTCCTCAGGTGTGTTGCAGTTTAAATGTGATTACTTATTTCACCCTATCCAACCTTATGTCACAAGTCCAACCAAAAATGTCAATATTTTCATTTCATTTCTCTTTTCTTGCAGGGGCTGAATTCTCAAAGCTAGGGATTGGAAACAAATCCATTTCTGCCTTTTAATTCGCATACATAACAATTGGATTACCGAAAATTAGCCGCACTGAATCATGGAGAATTTATAAAAGGGATTTTCCTGCCCAGTTTATTTAGTGATGCAACAAAAGTCCCAGTAGAAGTATTAAAAGGCTATATATGTGTCCGAATGTCTTGACGGTCCATCATTTTACGAAGTAAGCAGGAAGGCAGCATGACATGACTGTGAGAGTTTGTTAATAATTGATCACCACCATTAATTCACCAATTTTTACAACAAAAATCAATTATGGCCTCCATCTTGCCCTACAGTTTGGTTGTGGTGATTTTTGGGATCTCGTGTTGCCAGTGCCAAAGTGTTGCCTACACCACCGCAGAGGAAGTCCTGCCACCGGTGTATCTCGGCAATGTGGCAAAAGACAGCAACCTCTCTTCCACCATTGATCCCAGCATTCTTGCCAACATCAAGTTCAGTTTTCTGACCGTAGGTAGTGATTCTGACAACAGTGATCTCTTTCAAATTAACGAAAATACAGGAGATCTAGAGACCAAATCAAAACTTGACAGAGAGGCCCTCTGTCCTTTTCAGAAACTTTGTGTTCTTCTTCTCAGGATTGGTGCTAACAGTGGAACTTTTTTCCGAACCATCAATGTCAATATTTCCATTTCTGATAGAAATGACAACTCTCCATTATTTCCTATAAATTCTACCTCATTGTCAATTCCAGAAGATGCTAACATCAATTCAACTTTTCCTCTTTCTAGTGCATTAGATAAAGACATGGGAGAAAATAACTCATTAAAAACATATGTATTGGAGCCTCCCAGCGATACGTTTGGATTATTGCTCGGCCGCAAAATTGATGAAACTTTGGAAGTGAATTTGGTGCTAACTCAGAAACTTGACAGAGAAAAGCTACGATCCTACAGAGTGTACTTGGTCGCCAAAGATGGTGGTCTTCCCCAGAGGTCTAGTACCTTGACAATTAATGTTGCTGTTCAGGATATAAATGACAACAAACCAAGGTTTAGCTACTCCCAATACAATGTTACTATTCAGGAGGATATAACTGTTGGAACAACAATCATGAAGGTGTCTGCTTCTGATGATGATGATGGACAAAATGGCGTTGTGGAATACCAATTTTCGTCAACTCCAAATGGAGAAAGCCAGAAATTATTTTCAATTAACAACAATACAGGGGAAGTCAAAGTCATTCAACAATTGACCTTTACCTCTGGTGAGCCCCACAGAATTGTTGTCTCTGCAATTGACCATGGATTTCCTCCCCTTAGTAGTCAGGCTTTTATCAACATACATGTTGTTGATGTCAACAACCATGCTCCAGAAATCAACATCAACCTTCTCTCTGGTGGTAAAGTGAGCGAAAGTTCCAATAAAGGAACTGTCATTGCATACGTTGCTGTTGTTGATAGAGACACCGGTAAAAATGGGCAAGTCACCTGTTCAATCATTCATCCAAAATTTCAGCTCCACAATCTCTCCAACACGGAGTACAAAGTTGTTGTATCTGATGAGCTGGACAGAGAGGAGAATATAGAGTACATAGTCAAGGTCTACTGTGAGGACGATGGCATTCCTAAACAAAACAAATCAAAGAGTTTCATAGTGCAAGTCCTCGACATGAATGACAATGAACCCAAGTTTGACAGAGATTTGTACAATGCAACCATTACAGAGAACAAAGCTCCCGGTCAGATGATCACCAAAGTCACGGCTTCTGACAGTGACCAGGAGAACAACGCGGAGGTCCACTACTCCATAGAGCCAAACTTTCAGAGCAAGTTTGAAGTGGATTCTAGCACTGGAATCATCAGAGCTAAGGTGGCGTTTGACAGAGAAGTGGAGAGTTCCATTACTTTCAAGGTGTACGCTGCTGACAATGGAACACCAGTTCCATTAACTGCTACAGCCACCGTGAAACTTAATATTGAGGATGACAATGATGAATTTCCAACATTTAACCAGAGTAGCTACAATTTCCAGGTGATGGAGAATAGGAATGCTGATTTTGTGGTAGGAACAGTGCATGCTACAGACAAAGACATTGGATCTAATGCAGCCATTGTGTACACTCTACCCTTTTCCTACCAGAATGCTCCTTTCTCCATCAACCCATCAACAGGGGAGATTAAAACCAACAGACGGCTGGATCGTGAAGCCAAGCCAAGCTACACTCTCTCCGTGATGGCCACAGATAGAGGTGTTTCACCAAAAAACTCTTCTTGTACCGTGACTGTAACAGTCTTGGATGAAAATGATGAGTACCCCCATATTAGGTTTCCCACCAGAGGAAACGAGTCGATCAAAGTACCCCACACTACCCTTCCAAACTCTATTGTCACTCAGGTTGAAGCCTATGACAAAGATGAAGGAGAGAATGGGTCTCTGAGATACAGTATTGTGAAGCGGGATGATGACAACCTGTTTTACATAGATGCCAAAACTGGGCAAATTTATTTATCCAGGAAGATTGAAAGTTTCGACATCAAGGAGTTTTCTCTTTTCATTGACGTTTCGGACCAAGGTGCCGTTCCTCTGAAAACTGGGGTAGAAGTAAGGCTGTTTGTGGAATATCATGCGATTCCTACAGTGGCAGAGCAGAAAATTGGACAGAATGTGTTAATAGCCATTACCATTGCATGTGTGACAATAGTGCTTTCATTGGCTATTTTAGTGACCATTTTTCTGATCAAAAGAGTGGATAATAACAAGCGTAAACGACTTCCTAATGTGGAATCCATTGATCATCATGAATTCCAGCTCCCAGACGCTGTGCAATATAATTCTAAAAAATCTTGTCTCACTCGAGAAAACTCTCATAAAACTTATCTCACAGACAATAATAATCTCACATCTCATGAAGTGAAGAAAGTGAGCTTCTCGTCAGACGATCAACAAGATTCAGGGATTTTTATGATTGGCCGGGATGTGGGACCCAATGCCATTGTCTCCACCAATCAACACATCTATGCAAATCATCACCAGTCTCCATATAATAGTCAGGTAAGTTTTAACAAAAAATGATTTAATATAACCAAAAAAAAAAAATTATAATCGATGTGGAAATTCAACAATAAATTAATTAAATTTTTTTTATCTATATCTGTGAATAAATAAAATTTTGTTTCTATAAAATTAGGGGGAAATTGGATAAAGATTGGACTGGAATTTTTGTTTCTATGTTAAAAATATTTATTTACCAGAAATAAATGAACTTATGTTAACATATAAAGAGTCCTATATATAGTACAGAGGGAGTAGCTTTGATGTAGTAATTGTTGTTGTCCAGAGCCATTGTGTTCCCCCTCTGGGCAGCCACAGACAATATTAATTCCTGCTTCCTGAGTGAGAAAACATGTGTCCTACCCTAAGCAAGTGTAAAAGCAAACCGACAAATGAAAATAATGGAGACTGCCCAGTTACTTCCTTATTCACCCAGAAAATCATCACTTTCTAAATTTTATTATGAAAAACATTTTTACTGAAAATCATCTTTTTGTCATCTCTATTGTTCAGTATATTTCATCATGAAATAATTGGTGCCAAAATTTGATAATAATCCATTTAAATAGAAGAAAGAAATAGCAAAATACATAATTTTAAAGATTTATTTATTATTATTTTTTTTTATCAAGTTCACAAAAATTGCCAGTTCTATGTTATGATAATAATTTTTTAATAAATAGTTATTTATTAAACTACAAGGTTCAATAAAGCAGATACAATACACTGTCAGGTATTTGTCAACATGACCGAGGTACATAAACTATATATCAGAGCCCCAATGAGACTGTGTTTAGTACCTTAATTAAAAGCACTATGTCTTAACATCAGTGACGGCGGAACCTAACTGTTTAATTTTGTCAGGTAGGGCATTGATAGAATCCCCCAGAAATCAGTGCTGTTGATAGGTAAAACTGATTAAAATGAAATGTAGCCCCTTTAACATGCCAGGCGTGATCAGGTTTCTGTAATTAGAATGTTCTTCTCGCTTCCCCTCAATAGAGAATATTAGCTAAAAAGGACCTGACTTTTGATGTATTTAGGTAATCTGTTAAAACGTTTGTTTGATCCTGATGTTGGGCTATTCTTCCTTAAAAGATAAAGGCGTTTCAAATGTTTCACCTCTTGTGTCTGTATTCTTCTTTAGAATGAAATTGCATTGTGATTAACTGCTTGTGAGATATAAAACTGGCCCTTTTTCAATTTTCCAAAGATATTTAGAAAGACAATTTGTTTAGCTCAAGTGTGGTTGTTTGAGAATGGGATTAGGGGCTGGGTATCGAAAGGTATCATGTCTATGCTGGTGTTTACAGATATATACCCCCATTAAGGGATCTGATACTATTCTGCTCATGGAAACTAATGGCGGTCAGTTAAAATTTGGGCCACTAGCTAATATTGATCCAAGGCCTTGATATTGATCATCTTTTGTGAACGATTATGTCCAAAATTTCAATCATCACCATGAAAGCCCATAGCTGGGTAACGGCCTGGTTGTCATGTATACTGGTACACCTGTGCCCTTCCCGAACATTGCCGCCCTACAAATTACAAAGAAAATTCACCAGCCCTGATCCTCGATTATTGACATAAAATCAATGAAATTTCATTTACTTAATGACATAATCTGTTTAAAATTGATGAGAGGAACTGGCACAGTGGGAACCCTTGTTCAAGGTGTGAACCCCATGCTCTTACCGAGCAAGTTCAACGCTCAAATGTAATAATTGGTTTTTCAAATATTAATCATGGAATATTGTAACTGCAATACACCAATATAATTAGAAAGAAATTATTTTAACAGTGTATTTGGTTTTATTGACATTTGTCAGTCTTCATTTTACCTGGTTTGGAAGCAATTGGAACAATTCTTCAATAATTTATTTTAAACAAAACTTTGCGCTTCCATGAACTTTACAATTAAAGGTAGGCTGAATTAAGGTGTATTTATATGCAGTATAAATTAATAATTTTCTATATTGATGATAATGGCGTATTTATAAAAGCATTCTGGAGGACCCTCGATCGGTCTATGAATACAATTTCTGTGGTTTGTTATTTCAGCCAGAAGACACCCCTCCTCCACGGCCTCGGAGGGAGAAGAAGCCGTCCGACCTCCACCAGGAGGAGCTCAACAGAATGGCATCCATCAACTTCCACCAGAAACTCATCAACAACTACAACAAACCTCTAGTCTATCACCCCGAGGAGGTAAGAACCGGTCGGCTTGTTTTCCTGAGCAATTCTAGCTCTGCTAGATCATCCATATGGCTGTTTAACTTCAGTTGAGTTGATATTATTTAAAAAATCTTGCAAGAAAGCATAAGAATTAGTTCAACTTTTTTTGAAAGAGAGGTTAAGGTGGATCCTTTATGATATGACACCCAAATAATACGGAAAGGGACAGGATAAAAAGCCAGAATGAAATGCGGAATATTAACATGTATACATACCTGATATATATATTCAAGTAGGTAAAGTAATACATATGTATGTACTTTTGCCAAAATTCAGCATTGAAAGAAAGAATCAGGCTTGTCATCAGTGTCAGATTGTTAAACAAGTGGAAAGTTGTTAGATTTCACTGGAAAGCTTTTGAATGGCTATATCAAATGAAGCACTATATGACAGGTACTAAACAAATATTGATTGTCCCCTCGACTCACTGAACCTGATCCTGTGTTTTAGGATTAATTAGTGGACATTCAAACCTAATCCCCCCTTAAGCTCTGAGTTAAAACAAGCATGGAGACATCTTGGTGAATCCAAAGATGGCACAGCTCCAGGATATTGAGGTGTGGGGGGTTTGTGGTCACATCATTCGGAAACTGTCTTACATAATGTATGGGACAAGTAAATATGGAATAGCTGGACAGTTATTTTGATTGGAATTCAATGGTGTTGATTTAGTAATGTATTAGATGAGACAGATATGCTGTGGACAACATTGGATTTAGGGTTAAATCTGCTTAGCTCAACTTTGACAGGGGGTTCTGACCTACGGATTGAGAATTTTTCAATGACAACTACCATAGAGTTTTAAGAAAAAGCAGATTGGTTTGATAAAAAAAATTGGCATGATTAGAATTCTGTAAAAAGATCCCTCCTGAAAGCTGTGAATTTCCGTCAGATGGAAAGAAAAGGAAAATGATTGTGTCAAATGGAGGGGTCATCTGACTAAATTGTCCCTAAGTGTCGTCTGCTCAGAACCAACAGGTGACTTTTGTCATCACACCTTGGGGAAGAGCCCAGATCGGTCAAATGCCACATTGCAAGTCCAAACTGCAGAGCCAACACCTTTTGTGGGGTCTGCAGAAAATGGCCAATTTACCCAGCATGACTTCAAAGTGTTTTGATTATTTGGTCTTGTTTTCAGCATTTTGATTAGGTGCTTTGTGTCACCATGGAACATGTTAATTTTGGTTTGGTTCGGACAGAGTAAGGTGGTCTTTACATGATGATCACACAATAGGACAACAGATTGGGACAAGTTCTTGCGATTAATGTGGTTCTCTAGAAATTCATAAGGCATTATAGGCCCTTATTTATTCTGTACATTTGTCAGCTCGCTGATAGATTCCAAACTTCTTTTTTAAACTTTTCCTCCTTTTTTCCCCACATTTTTACCAAAAAGTACCTTCATTACACAGCTGCAATAAAATATCTTGTATATACATATATACTTTCTATTATACAGCAATTTTTTTTAACCATGGTAGAGGAAAAATTTCCCTCATTTAAATGACATGCATTAGAATGAACAAAATTCATTGAAAAGGAAGAAGGAATAAATTTGATGCAATTTAACTATCCTTTTATTTGTTTCAGAACAGACATTTTCTGTCCCTGAAGAAACCAGGTGTTGAGGACACGAACAGTGATGGATCAGGGGAGGTCACTGTGTCGGACAGTGGGCGAGGCGGAAGCATGGAGGACCTCCACAGAGCCAGCGTCATGATCTAGTCAGGAACAGGGATAGTTAGGGGTGAGGCATTCTGTTCATAGAGACAAAACTATGTTTCAATTTATTTAATTTAGTTAAGATTACATCATTAACTTTTCTTACTGCAGTACGTGTCAAAATGCATAGTGCACCACTACAAATAAAATCGTATTTTACTGAATGAATTTTTGAGCACTTAATCATTCATTTTGAAATAATATGCTCCAACTTTGTAGAATTAAACTGTTAAAGGGCAATCAGTGCAGTAAGGATTTGTATAATCACAATAAGGTCCCTGCCATGAAATCTCATTGTAACTCCACTAAGAAGTATTTATCAGAAAACTAAATGCATTGGTAATTGTATTTTCAGATTAAAAGGAGAGACTTGCATTCCTTATTGAAAATGGATTTAAGGATTTGGTGCATTATCAAGAAATATGACAGACTAGAGTACAATGGAGTCCGTGTCAGGCTGGAACTGACAGTCAAGGCTACTCAGTGGGTGCTAAGGTAAATAACTAATCAGTGCTTGGATTTAGGAACAAACAGCAAAATAACCCTTCATGCCTACTGGTACATTACCCTTAAAAAATGGGGGAAATCATTTCTTTAAATGGAATATTCATCCATTTTATAGTGAAAACAGTATATAATTTAGTTTTGATTTTTATTATATTTTTGTTGTCTTGGTATGAAGAATGTTAATTATTTTTTCCTTCTCTTTTCAGATACTTTAGGTACTGCGGCTCCAATTCCACAGCCATTAAAAATTATCGGACATAATATTGACAATCTTTGATCTCATATTAACTTTCAATTTATTTTCATATAATATTTAACAATTTCAAACTAAAAATATTCCATAAATCCATTCCTCAATCCTTTATTTTGTATGGAAGAAATCAGGATCCTAATAATTAATTTGTTTAATTACCATCTTCGTTTACTCTAGTCTCGGTTACATTCATTATTATTTATTTGCTTGTATTGTAAATATTTCATTTGTATATTGTTATGTTTGTTATAATTATTGTTAAATCAATGAAAATTAAAAAGATTGAATATCAATAGATGTTTTTGTTTTAGTTATGTTAAAAATTAAAGGGATTTAATTAAACAATAAAATGCTTTCTTTAATATGGTGTTTCTTGCAGGCATTCATTCATTCATACTTTATTTCCTCTACATAGAGATTGAACATTATACAAATAACGTAAAGTGTCTAAAGAGTCTCATCAAATACGTACATTTACACAAGTAATACTGGAAAAGAAAAATAAATAAAGAAAGAGGCGATCATTCATAGCCCAAATGAATTATATTAAGAAAGCATTTATTGTTAATACTTATATCAAATTTTGAATGTTTCTTCAAATATTATTGTCGATTAGCACGTTAAATAGAAGGAACAGCCGATTCTTCCATATATATATGAAAGTTACGATGGTAACTATAAACGACAGTATGTACATGGTTCCAAGTCTGAGGTCAGTCCTTGCAAGTCCGTGGAGTTCGTGCTTTCAGTTTAGCTCACGTAATAATCCGTGCAAAGTCAGCATAAAAGTACAATAAGACGTCTATAAACGGAGCATACATTATTAATTTTAACTAATTATAACATTTTGGACTTAAATTAAAGTCGATATTTTCAAAATTAGCTATAAACAACACATTTAAAAGCGTTTTATCAACGTTAAAGGAATGCGTATATTCATAATAATAGTTGGGTAGCAGATGTTATCGATAAAAATGTTTGATTGATGTAGGTTTTAACGAAATTTGGAATGCAGCGATGCAATAAACGTACACTATAGATTTCATTGAACAAAGAATATTTGACCAAGCAAAGCAAGTTTTTGCCTCTATTGAAAATTCTTGAAAATGCCCAATTTATCGATACTTTACATAGGCGTTGGAAGCGGGTGGAGGGGGGGGGGGCTTAAGGTGACCTAGCCCCCCTCACTTTTTTTGCAAAGTTAGACATAAATATCACCATAATCCGTTTTTTTTTTTTTTTTTTGCTTGTCAAGATTTCTGATGATTCTAGCCCCCCTTTCAATTTGCTTCCTATGCTACTGCTTTATTTTACAATATTGTTTACAAAATCTGTATCTAAAATAAAATTACCATCGTATAAAGAACCACCAGAAATCAGAGAAAATCGTCATTGTGTGGAAGATGAATTTTACTTTATCTTGATGGCCTCTGTATGATGTTTTACATACAAAATATATCGAACGTTAACCTTATTTCTGGAAAAGGCCTTCACTGTTCAAACTTGTGCAACTTTTAAGCTCCCAAAATGTTAACAGATATGAACAAACCTGGAAAGCACATAAATATACAGTGATTTAATAAAGGTTACCTTAACATACACATATTTTGTCTATTCTCCTGTTCCACTTATATGCATATAATATGTATTATACGTGTGTGCATACTGATGGACTGTTAACTGAATACAGTGTAATATACTTGGACAGGTCGTTTGTAATATGTTAGAACTAAAAACTAAATCAGGATCGTGTAGATTTCAGTCTTGTCAGCCTTTTTTTAAATAGAGAACATTTTTTTCTTTTGAAAGTACTCCGTGGGTGTATATATTTATATTTTAGATTAATATATATTAAGTTGCATCGAAAAGTATGTGGCTAATAGTCGTTGTTTTAAAAGTGGCGTAGTCACACACCCTAAAGTGGTGCACGATCGACGCAGGGGGGGGGGGGGGGGGGGTCACACCACCATTGGGAAGCTTACAATTTTTTATGCAATTCAAAATACTTTCTGATAACAAATATTGCAGTTTTAGATATCAGAAAATACCTAAAAAATGCTAAAATGTTCATCAGAAAATACGTTTGTGTTTATATAGCATCACATGCAATTTGTTCTGTAGTACAATGCGAGAGGGAGACTTTTGAAAATCCCTTTCTCAGTTTCTTCAAACACATTTTTAAGCACATATATGTACATGAATTATGTGAAGTAACATGTAACAATTCAGTTATTCATTCGCAGTGTTATTAATTTTTTTTTTTTTATTATGATGAGTTCTTGTCATTACGACAGAACTGAATAAAACTAAACAACTGTACATGTATACGTATATAGATACACGCGCACCAAAAATATTACATCAAACATCAGCTGGTTATTTTTTGTATATATTCCCTCACAATATAATTAAAATTAGACTTGTAAACCCGCTCTTCTACTATACACAATCGTTAAAATTTACTGTACAAGTGAGCGCATCCACCGTTTGACAACGTAATGCATGTATGTGGTATAACACAAGCGAGACAACTCAATAAATTACCAAACAAAAGATTTATTTCAGAGTTTCCCCCCTTACACCAGAAGCGGTATTTTAAAAAAAAGCCTCAAATCTCTGAAAATTTCTGTATACTTTGGGGTTCTTCTTGCTTTATTTATCTTTTCATCGAAAAAAAAAATCATTTTACCTACACGATATGAGTAATTTTATCATACATATTTTTTTCCTAAAATATGAGAATCAGTTTTTATCATAAAATAAATTTTTTATAGCATTTTTACAGCATTCGGGTATATTTATTTGTCATTTTCTACATGTAAATGAGTTGAAGACAGTGAAAAAAGGTAGTGGAACTCCCACTTTGATTATTTTTACACAAATGACATACTTTCACGATTTTTATGCATTATTCCATACATTCACCGTGCTTTGAAATTTTCTAAATTTTACCCAGAACATTTCTAAATTTCTTACAATAGTCTTCAAATTAAAATTTTGTGTTAAAAATAAATAAATATAGTATGCCTATGAAGTTATTAATATTGCTGTACCATTTTTGAATTTAAACTAATTTATATTGTAGTAGTATTCAACTTAACCTTATAAAAACTTTGATCAATCCAAACAAGAGATACATTAATTTTTTTACATATCATTATGATCTAGATATAAATATATACTAGTACATTTAATACTATATATCTTATTTTCATTTTGATATAAATGTGGTAATCCTTAGTCCCAGTTCCTTCTGTATAGATGGTAGGTACACATTGTAGATAGGTACAGTGTAGAATATGGAAGAGGCAGTCTATACTGTAGCACAGATACCATAGTCGAGGACAATGCCTGACCATTTCTCTAATTAAAGAGAATGGCAAGTACTCGCTAATACCAATTTGGGGGTTATAAAATATTCTTTCCAATTTTTCTACAGACATAAACCTTCTTTGTCAAAAACAGTGGTTAAAAACAACCCACGGTAGGGCAGTAACAAAGGAGCCCATCGAAAAGAGGGTTAACTCAATTTCTTGTAATAATCATTGATTACGTAACTTGTTGTTTATAAATACTACATTTTGTATTACTTTATTGGTTGAAAAATATGCGAATATGATATGCATAATATAAACGATGGAGACATGACACCTATCAAAACAAAGAAAGCTAAGAAAAAATTGGTGTACGAAAATAAAAAATGTTTAAAAAATCTTAACCTGCCAAACCGTTGTAAAAGGTGAAGTGTTTGTTATGTAGAACTATATAATTGTTTATGTCGAGGAAGCATTATTTTCAGTACCTCTTTATGATAATGGTTTTGTTCTCATTTCCCTGTCAATTAATTATTTTTGGTGGTGCCAGCTCTTTCAATTGAAAGTGAAAATACTTCTTTTGTAGAAATCTTATCCAACACTTTTTAGCGATTAAAAAAATACGCATAGTTATAAATAAAGAGCAATGGAAATCGAATTATGGAAAAAAAATCAAGATTTCCTAATCTTTTTTTACTCTGGGAAATGGACAAAATAACAAAAACGGATATCTTAAACATGGAGATTGTTCAAAAGGGAAACTGACATCTTGTATCCATTCGGAGATTCTCGAGCCACATGCACTGTACAACTTTCATTATTATCATAAAAGTACTTTTATGTCACAAGCTGTAGACTTTTTATTTTTTAGCTTGTCCTTCAACCTCAAAAAATAGAGGGGCGTTTCAGATGAGAAGTGTTTGGGATATATTGTTTGAACTCCTAATTATTTATGAATATGGAAGAATTAACAAAAATGTGATGCAAAAATAACAGCTTGGAAGACAGTAGAGAATATACTAAAGATACACTTTCAGTTGTATGCTCTTTATCTATATATACTGCACAGAAATATGTACTAGTAAACATCTGTGTACAAGTAACTGACAGAAGTATTTTAGAGTAGTTTATAACACTAAATTACACATTGCAAATATGTGCTTTTCAGATAATTTTGACTCTAGCTGCACCCATATATTAAATATATAAAGAATAAAAAGACATGGTTTGATTTTATATCTTTTTTTAATTAATGTTTTTCTTCATGTTTATTGTACATAATTTAAAATAATCATTAGGTGTATATAAAACATATATAACAACAAACTGCATGGTTTAACAATGAAAACTTTCTACCTGTCACAACAAATAGTCCCTTGTACCTCAACAGATGCAAGAAAAAAAAACCTGTGTTGTGAGAAAAGACACACCAAAAATAATCTCTTGAGAGCACTGCTGTGGTGGATTGTCAAAGGGAACTAATTCAGATCTGTCATCTTTCCAACCTGAGTAAAAAATCACATTTGATGTGAATTATCAAAGATCTCAGATTTGCGATGAACATTATGTGAAGCTACATGAAATAAACGAACATTAAATGATTTACTTGCATCATACAGTCATTCAAAAATAATTCATGTACAATTAAAGCACTAGCTAAAGAAACAGTTTAGCATCATTTGGTCACATTGTCAAATAAATAGTTTGAAGATGATTGACATTTTCATCTGTTTTTGATTGGACTAGTTGTGTTAAGTCCCACCCTCCAATGGCAGTGAAACAGCATCTCTCTCTCTCTCTCTCTCTCTCTCTCTCTCTCTCTCTCTCTCTCTCTCTCTCATATTCTCATACAACTAGCAAAGAAAATATGAAATGGAAGACACATTATGATAAGCTTTGGTTACAAAAACTTAACATGTAATGAGACTTTGGCAAGATTCGAACATTTAAAATGATGACATATCACAATTCGTGCTGTAAAATTTTCACAAATCTCAAACAACGGTGTCAGATTTGAAGAAGAGATTATCTATTTCATTGCACAGGTCATCAGGGTTGATTGTATAGCTGCCCGACGTCGTCGTTGCGTCGTCGTCATCACGTGCCGTCGTATTGCAGCTTTCACTATAAGCATCATCACAATGCACTAGAGTTTGATTCTGAATTCTATGAAGTCTCTCTCCCGTGAAAGACTTTGGCACAGAAGGAATGTCTCTCAGAGCTCTCCTCTGGGGTGAGTATTGCTCGGAGTTAAGTCTTTGTACCTTTTTATAACCCTGGTTCACAGAGCTAGATGAGGGGTGTCTCGAGACATTCAGACCGTTTTTGGAGCCATTATTTCGGGGAAAAGTTGACAATCCTTCTGTGGATGTCCCTCGCCCAAACGTGGAAAAGTTTATGTGTTGTGAGAATGAATGTGATCCAATGGAGGATATTCCACTGCTGTTTGCAACGGATAAATGACGAGATCTTGTTGACTCTTGATCCACTCCTATATAAATAAAATAAAAAAATTTAATAATTATCATCTCAGTTAATGGTACTGCATCTTGGAGCAAACATGTTCACTCAATCACTTAAAAAGTCTGTCTATGATTTAAATTACCTGTAAGCCCGCTGTTCCTTACATCTTCCTCACTCCCTCCCCTGCCGCTGTCTCCGGTCAGAGATTCCTCAGATAAATCACTGTTGTTGTCCCCCTTTAGTTCTGATGGCCCTCCGATTTCTATGTATGGCATATTCTAAAAAAATTAAAAGTATTCTTTACAAAATCTGAAACAATATATAATAAGAAGAGTCTCATCAATTATAAATAAGTTTTAGGAATAAGAATCTAGATATTTGTTCCTCTTCCCGTGTAATATATTTCAATGTTTAATTTGACATTTGCATTTTATTTATTTAAACAATATTTTATTCAATATAATAAATTTAATGGGATTAGGCAGCAGGCACAATCTATTTTAGCCCTAATGATAAGACTAAAATATTATTATTATTTTTTTGCATTTTGGAAGGGATGTTATCGATAAGAGGGCTCAATGGTCACGGTCAGTTGTAGACTGTATTGGTCTCCTTAAGAAGAAGAGCTCTATACAAAAATATAGGAAAATAACCAAGTTTAAAAGGTGAAATATATGGATTTTTTCTTTACTAAACAATAAATTATAGCTAAACAAATAATATCTTATAATTTAAGGTAGATCTGATGGTTAATGTGTTCACCACCCAGCCTCCTTAATGCCTACTGTTTGCACATCTCTATTAAATACCTTACTGTACATGGCATTACCAGTTATTTTATGGATGCCAAATTACAAGAAGCCTCATCAGGATTAACTTGCTGACACATTTCCCCCTGGCACCACAAAACCAGGAAAAGGAGACATGTCGCTGACCCGAGTTGACTTTTGGAGTTTTTTGGTGTTCCCAATGCACAAAGTTTCCAGAAATATTGAATTATCTGATCTGTTAACATGACTGAGCTGCTGGAAGTCCCTGACAGTGTAGTGATAATGTTGTATTGTTTAATGTAATATAGGGCCCTTGGGATAGCCAGGTGTTGTTTATTTCAATTGTTGTTGTCAGAGTTATTGCCCTTTATACACCCTCTCTTACTCCAATGGGAGAAGTAAATAAAATGCCATTTTCTAATATAGGAGGTTTAGGTCAAATACTTTTGTGAAAGGTCATCTGAAATCAGCCATCTGGAGCAACCTGTACATATTACTATAATCTTAATGTTCTTATAAATACAATCCTTGAAAGATAGAATTGTCTCATCTAACTTGTGAAGGACATTTTTCTCGTGTGGATTATTCAGCTGGAAGTCATATGCATGAATAATAGATTCTAATGACAGAACACTTCTTTGAACTGTACAGCCAAACTAAAACTAACATGCATATTGTTAGAGTTCAGAGTCTGGAACAATGCTAGCTCTAGCCCTGGGCACCCACAGAACTTTCTAGTTTTATCAAAGAATCACGCTCATCAGCTTCAGAGTAAATGGAGGTAAATAGCTCCAGCAATTTCCCAACCTTTTTTAAAACTGCCTTTAAGACTTTTGTGACATTTATTATTCTAAAATACTCCTAATGATACATATAAAATAAGAACTGCTTTGAAACATTTATGTATTTACTTAAGGCCCCCAACCATCCTAGTATGGAATTTATGGCAGTATTTACTTGAGATCTTAAAACATTTCTTTACACACTCAATGCTTTCAATATTATGTCATCTTATCCTTTCATCTTGATTCTTGTCTATTCATTTAGCAAAAGCAATTCAAAATAAAATAAGTGTGCACAGTTTAGAAGCCTTCTGCACGAAGTATGCTAAGAGAGCAATCACATCTATTTCAGATATCTTTCAGAGCAGACAAAAAATTTAACACATACCAACATGAAAAATAAAGTTATTTCACTAACAATTTTTTCCCACATAAAAACTGCAAGTTATATATATATATATATATATGAGAACATTGTACCCTCTGAAAAAATTTCATTCAATCATTTAACCGAAATGTTGTTGGTTGCAGAATTGCAGGAACAATTAGGGTAACCTATGAAGTCTTTGTAGGTATGGTATAGATCAGGATTTTTTTTGGGGGGGGGGGGAGGGATTAGCAGGGGGTGATCAGGCTCCCCTGTACTGTGAGTGATGCTCTACCTTGGTCCTTTCCTCCGACTGCCACTGGTGTGGGTCCTTTCTCTGTAGAATCCGCTGCTGCAGTCTGAGGGACTCCATCCTGTTAATGTTCCGGGCATTTTTATCTGACAGAGAACTATCCTCCCTACTGTGCTGGACTGTCGGAGGCTACAAAGTAAGGAATAGCACCATCAGTAAAACTCAGGGATGGGGAGGGGAGTGACAGATCAACAAGCATAGAACATACATTATGTAACAAGATTTATACAGGGAGTGCAGTTCCTCTTGTAATAAAATTCTGCAGGATTGGTTTGTATTGCTGTAAATTTTATGGACTTTATAGGGTAATAAATGTGTCCTCTAGCTTTGACAAATTTCTCCTTTTTTTGTACCTAACTTCATTTCCCTCTTCAATTAATTTATCAATAAAACATAATCAAATAAATTTGATTAGGTAGTTTCAAGTTCGTAACATTTATGAAAGCCATGATCATTACAAAATTGAAAAATGGAAACATTACACAACAAAGATTTGAAAACAAATACCTGTTTATGAGATGATTAATTAAAATAATTAGCTAATTTTTTTGTTAAACTGTTGTCAGGCTTTTATGCAAGCCAACAAAGCTGCTGATTTAAAAATTAGAATTGTCAAGGAGTATAGGGGGACGTTTTAGTGTTTGATCAATATTTAGTTTCAAGTCCCTATTAGACATCCAATGTATAATAGGTTTACATTTTGGATTTCAGCTAGATAGGATTACAATCAGAAATCATCTTCAGCACATTACGGAGGCAGAAACATTATCTAACCGCTGAAATCAAATATTTGTTTTGAGATTACCCGTAAATATGCCTGGCTCTGGTTTTACATAAATTCAAACACAAGTTTGAGTCAACATCATTAATGGATAAAATCATGTAATTAAATCATTTCCCATTTCCTGTTCAAACAACGCCCGACCCTTACATGTACATATGTTTGCATACACTGTGGTTGCACTGCAGAGTGAACTTAAAAACTTGACTACATGTTTCATGTTAGTCATATTTATTGCTGCCGGGGCTCATTCAAAAAAATGTCTTAATTCAAGCTAAAAACAATTACCAGTATACTTACTTACATGTACCATATTCTGTTTTGATAAAGCACATAATAAAAGATTTTGAAAAGCAATGTACCTGAGGGTCCACTGGACTTGACTTGAATGTAGACACACTGGGGCTGTTACTGGGATGATGGAAAGACATGCTGTCTTCCTCCAACGAAAAGCTGACCTCCTTGCGGTTCCGACCGAAGTCGCGGTGAGGGATGATGTGGTCTGTTGAACCCCTGGAAGACGAGGATCGTGTGCTGCTGTTACGCGCCATCGTCTCCATGATCTTCATCTCCTCCACGTTTTTGGCGCGGTAGTTGTGTTTCTTGACGTCTGCTCGCCTGATGACACAAATCGTGATGATAATGGCCAGGGAAAGAACAAAGGTTACTATAGCAATCACAATGGCTATGATCAGATTCTGGGGTTCGTTATCTGAGATTTTTTGTGCTACTGCAGTGCTGTTTATAAATTTGATGTGGATTGAGAACAACTGCCGAGATGTCTTCTGTTGGGTACTTCCTTGGTCAGTGGCAGTAAGAAGGAGATCATAGATTTTAATTTCATACAGATGAATTTTTCTGGCCAGGAAAATTTCTCCAGAATAGGTGTCAATCTTGAATAAATTTTCGCTGTTTCCCTCAATGATGTTGAATCTGATTTCAGCATTCACACCTTTATCAGGATCAACAGCAATCACAGTTGCTACAACACTGTCAACTTCTGCCATATATGAGAGGTTGACCGAGTAGTTGACACTGTTAGGAAATATAAAGTCTGGACCATTATCGTTGATATCTGTCAACTTTATAGCAACCATGGCACTGCTGCTTTTGGGTGGAACTCCATTGTCCCTTGCAATTACAGTAAAATTGTACTCCTCAACTTGCTCCCGGTCCAGTCTTCTAATGCTTTTTATTTCTCCATTGGGCTTCAGCAGGAAAGGCATTTTCCCAAGAGAATCAGAGTCCATTACAAAGGTCACATTGCCATTTGCTCCATAATCTTCATCCTTAGCTTTCATAAAACCAATGGTGGTCAGATTGACCACTTCCTCTGGTATGATGAATTCAAAGACGTCGGAATCAAAATGCGGAGTGACATCATTTCTGTCCAGAACGGTCACCAGTATGGTTGCTGTGGCAGTTAGAGCAACAGGGTTGCCTCCATCAACAGCAATGACTGTGAAATTGTAATGGCTGATTTTTTCTCTGTCAAATGTATGCCTTGTAGTGATAATCCCATCCACAGGGTTAAGGATCCGGAAGTCTGTCTGGCCCCCAGGGTTGATGTAATAACGGACTTTGGCATTCGGTCCGATATCATTGTCAGTGGCACTTACTTTGACCAACACAGTAACGTTAGGTTCATTTTCGTAAATCTCACAAGGATAAATCTTATTAATGAACTGAGGAGCATTGTCATTTTGATCTACAATCTGAACTTTGAAACTCTCTGTCGAATTCAGAGCTGGTGTTCCACCATCTTCGCAAAAAACAGTGACATTATGTTCAATGATGTCCTCTCTATCCAAAGTACCATTCACCACCACTTTGAACTCATTCAATGCAAACTGCATGGGCTGAAGCTTGAAGTAGGGATTGCCGATGATATGACAGGAGACATGTCCATTGATACCATTGTCGGCGTCATCAACCTCTACATGGGCAACAATGTCGCCTATGTTTGCATTCTCTGTAATGATTGCATAGTCAAACTCTGAGAGGACGTTGATGCTGATATCTGGAGCATTGTTGTTGGTGTCGTTGATGTTGACTATCACTTGAGCCTGAGTGCTCTTCCTGATTGGTTCACCATTGTCTATAGCCTCCACAATAATCCTGTAAGGAGTGGAACTGTATTCTGGGGACCCTACCAGAGTTATTTCCCCTGATGCGGAATTCATGTTGAATATGTCAATGTTGTCGGTTTGAATGGTGGCAAACTTGTAAGAAACTTCAGCATTTCTGCCTGTATCCCCATCATTTGCAGACACCTGCACAACAAGAGAATTCATTGCTAAGTCCTCTTTGATGGTGACATTGTACATCTGCTGGGTAAATATAGGAGCCTTGTCATTGATATCAGTCACTGAGATATTGACCATAAGAGTTCCGGATTTTGGAGGATTTCCACCATCCAGCGCACTCACATATACGGTGTATTTATCCACTAGTTCTCTGTCCAAAGCCCGGATAAGTCTTAGATTGAGATCAGAAGTTCCATCGAGTTTAGGAATAATGTCCAGAGCAAAGATACCAGAATCAGGAATTATCTTGTAATGAGTAATGGAGTTGTTTGTTCCCATGTCGATATCTGTAGCTCCTAACAGAGGAAATGTGGAGTTGATGAAGGATCCCTCAGAGATATCTATAGATATTGATGTCTGGGGAAACGTTGGTGCATTATCGTTGATGTCATTGATATTTACTGTCACATCTACAGTGAGGAAAAAATTGCCACTTCTACCTGCAACTCTTAAATCTTTTTTACAAATTCTTAAATGGGGACAGAGCACTTCTCTATCAATTTTTGTCTTTCCACTCAAAATGCCAGAGCGAAGGTCAATTTCAAAAATCTCCTGAGTGCCTCCGATGAAAGAATATTCCATCCGTTGAAGCACATCCTGCGTGACATTTGGCATGGACGCAACATTTGCATCTTGTCCGACGTTTCCAATGAAGTAAACAGGATCGGTCTCCTCACTGACATTGTACACAAGTGCTGAGGAACACAAGTGGAGGATGAAAAACGAAACACAGATCCGCAACATTATGACAGCTTGACAGGCATCACCAGCACATCATGGAGAAGTCTATTCCCTGCGTTACTCGCCTCACACTCCTTTCAAGTCAGTCAGTTGTGAAAATGTCATCAAATCTGTAAAAATAAACCAATGTTAAATATTGGCGAAAAACTTGACCGCACCAGTTTATACATTTGGACTTAAATCACCCTTATCCGTCTTATTTCTCCAATCATATTTTAAAATCCCTACATAATGGCAAAGAGAGAGCCGTCGCAGGGCATATCCTAGTGAAGTTGACTGTTTCTTGCCTAATGCCGAGTCTTTGTGTGGTAATTCCTGACAAAATAGGATCAGGAATATTACTGTGATTCTAATATTTAAAAACTTAATGTAAACTTCTTATCCCCACTCAACATGCTATTGGAAAACAATTTCAATAAAAAATCTACTTCAAGGAGTCTGTTGACTAATGTAAAATTATGCATTTAATAAGTTATTAATTCAAATCTTGCAGATTTCTTGATTGTATAGGGGAGGTTTATCAGGTTTTGTTCCATGACATATTTATCACAAATTGATTTAATCAAGTGTTCACTGCATTCACCCCTGTTTATCTTTGGCTGAAAACCCATTCATATATTAAATTTCAATCAGTTTTATCATTTTTTCAGCTTGTATTTTCAAAAGTTCTTGTGAAAATGTTATTGAAAATAAATTGCTTGTGATATATATTGAAAGAAAATTTCAACCTCTTAAACTAATAAGTTTTCTAAACATTCAACATTTTCTTCTAAAATTTCAAAATTTAGTTCAAAATAAATCCTACCATACACATTTCCATTTGTCTATCTTAATCAAAATACAGAAGAAAACCAAATAATCCCTTGCATGTTAAATATTATAACCAATCACAAATCGCTAATTAACAAAACAAATATGAAAGTAAATAAAATTCAAATACCTTGTACGTTAATCCAAAGTCTGGCCCAAAAATATTTTTGATGTGTTTGCCCCCTGTTGGTTTTCTTAACACTACATTAACTGTCCCACCCCAATTATAATTGACCAACTGTTTAACCCCTGATGTCCATTACTAATTTTTTTTCCTTGTTAAAACAGCTCTTAATTGAATTATATCTGCATGGCTATCTTTGTGGAAATTTCTTAAATTACCTTTTCCTTTTAAAAAAGCTTATTTCAATAAGGCCTTAACACAATACAACTTTTTGACAGGTTTTCCAGAGAATTAACTCAAAACAATTAATGGATGATGTCACCTTAAGCAAGCCTTTGTTTGACACTTTGTGTCAATTTCATATTCTTTTGTTTATCTATTCTGTGTTGAAAAGACTTTCACAGTTCTATCTGATATGGCATAAGTGTGTATAGAAAAAAACACCCAGCAACAAAAGATTATAAATAGATATCATACAATGTTATTTTGCAAGGTTTAAAATAACAAAACAAATAGATTAAAATTTCAATCAGTTAAAGTTGTATTGAAAAAAATGTTTGTATGTAAAAACAGAAAATGGTCTCAATTGTATGAGCTCAGTTAAAAAAAAAATAATTGCACAATTGAAATACTTTATAGATAAGTTTATAATTCAAAATCCAATTAAGTATTAATTTTTATAAAATAATTTTCACTCACTGGAAATTCTAAAGTTCACTTTTGCCATTTTAGAGTTACAATAAATCCATAACAAAAACCCTGTCTCAATCTTCCAAAAAAAACCTGTTTGAATCCAACCAACATCAATTTTACACACTTCTTGACCAGCGATTACCTACGGTATTACCGAATACTGTGACATACTTTCCAACAAATCATAACCGAAATTATACGATACTGGTCACCATAGCAATGTCAGGAAAATGAATCATCAGCAAACAGACACGGACCTCCAAAGTCAATCGAACCCAGATTAACGAACAGTGAGAGGCTGTAAATTTCAGGTGAGAATTTTCTGAATTGGTCATTAAAATAATGGATTTACGGAGGACTTCGGGAATTATCTGTGACCATCATATAGTGAGAATAAACACCAGGCCGTGTTCTCAATGGTGAGGGGGGATTAAACAGTATCCCAATCTTGGTGAAATAAATAGACTGTGTGTATATCTGTATTATCACTCTAAGTCAACTTATTCAGTAAACTGGACTTCCTTAATCAAACAATGGACACAGTTAGATAGCCATAAAACAATGCCAATTCACAGGTGTGATGGCACAGTTACAACCAAATGGGGGCGAGGTGACCTGTACAAGATCCGTCCAGCTTCACAGTCAACAGGTGCAAAATGACTGCAAATTATGTCAGTGATCATCTCAACAAACATACAACAAGCATGAAAACATTATATATTGTAAAATGCATCAACATATTTCCCATTTACATATTTCACATTCAAACAACTTGAAATATTGAAGAGCTTTTTGGTTGCTGTGAATTTGCACTAACATATTACAATCATGCATGCATAGAATCTCAAGATGAATAACACTCTCATCTTTTTCTATCAACATAGAGAATATGAATTACTTTACTCATGATCAAGAACAAAAGAAGAAGACCTTCTGTTCCTCACAGGTGTGACTTATATTAGAGACAGAGTAAGATGACCCAGCAAATGTCCATCAATTATCACACAATCAGATTCCATTTCCATAAGGTCTCCATCTATTTTTTTTCTTCCTTAACTGCAATTCACCTGAGCCTGATTGAAAATGTACACAGTGGAAATGAAGCTCAGCAGAGTTAATTAGTTTTGACAATAGGGAGATGAAATGAGACTCGGACATTTATGATGGAAATAAACAATTTTATGATTGAAAGAAGAAAAGATGAAAGAGAAAGCCTCATTTGGAGGTTTAAGCCATCCACTAGTGACAGGTAATTGTCAAAGTTCTATTTCCATCCACAACTAAGAATTCAGTCAATTTGGGAATAATCAATTCAAAGTTTCACTTTCTGCCTTAATTTACACACCTGGTACACTAATAGACTTAAACTAAACAAGTATCAATGGTATACCCTGGTATAATCATATAAATCAGGGGAAATACATGCATAAAATTCACCCCTTCAAATAATTATAATTTCTATTAATTTTGCAATTGTAAATCAATTAAATTTTGAACTAATAAAAAAAGTATTAATTAAATACACATGAAAATAATTTGGAAAGGAACACAACATCAGTACTCTTGCTGAATATTTACCTGACATTGAAGAAACAAGAAACCAGTTTATGAGACAGTCCAACAGATGCTGAAGAAATAGACACACTAAACACATTGAATGGATGATCAGTCCAGTTGACAGCACACTAACTATATTATTTTCCAGTGATTAACTCCTTGTGTAAAGCAATAATGATTATGGGTGTTCAATTAAATCCCTAAAGTTTATAAAGTGCCACTTTTAGCCCCTAGACCTCAGTTAGCATGCTACAAGTTAAAAACTTCACATGGCTGAGAATTGCTGGAATTTCATTGGTTGAACTTTTTAAAAACCTTGTTACAGTTTTAATTACGGAGCAAGAAATTGATAGCAGGGGATAGGAAGACAACCCACGGAGAGAGAAATCGGCAGGATCACCCGAGGGTGTTGGGAAACAAGAAGAACATGAAACCGAGCCTAATCAATGTTCAATCTTAGTTTAAATTTCAATAGATGCCAGCCTCTTAACTTCAATTTTATAAAAATATCCTTTGGATAGGTGGGAATAATTTGTGTGTTCTTTTGAACTTATCTGTAAGTCTGTCAAAATGTCACTACAGTGTTGACACAGCCATGATTAGCCAACCACTGTGCAGCAGATGCATGGTTCATTAATCTTTTGAAAATCAATTTTTACAGATTAAAACAAAATGATCTGATTGATTAAGACTGATTAATTACTTTCATCATAGTCAATATTTTTCAAAACTGCCAAAACATTTTCTTACCTGCTCGTCGTTAAATTCAAAATCGTAAAAATAAAACCAAAGAACATGTGTAATCTTTGTTCACAGTTTTCATAGGCAGCCTTTTGATATACATCATTTTTTGACAGAATTTCAAACATAAATTCTTCCACAGACAAACACACACTCTTAGCTAAATAAAAATTCTGAATGTATACACCAACCCTTCTAAATATTTACTTTATCTCATTTTGTAACATAATTTTTTTCTAAATTATGACCAAAATCTGATCCTGATATTAAGTTAGTTGAAAAATAATAACATGATAAATTGAGAAATTGAATACATTCCTTCATAATACTAACCTGGTGTGCCTTATTGGTTAACCCCAAATGGTGCACTTCCAAACTGTTTAGATAAGTGAATAAATATAAGTTATCCAAGGAACCTATAGCACCACCAAAGAAGAATAATCCTCCACACTTGGGGCAATCTTTATTCATGAAGATGGCACCATTATAAACAGTACTTAGTACAGTTTTGTTCAAAAGACTTGTCAAAGCTGCATTGGGTTTGAGAAAAAATTGTGGAAATTTGCTTTTCATCACAAAAACTTTTCTTTAATTTGTTTCCTATGCTTTGACAAGATGTCACAGATTACTGAAAAAAATAACACACAACTCAGCAGGATTGCTTGTTAGTAAAAATATAAAGTTGACAGAATTCAATTAAAATCACTGTCATTCTTTTTTCACTGAATTAAATACTTCCACGAAAACCCTCAGCAAAACACCTCTCTATAGCACGGCCCCCATCACCCACCTGTGAAAAATGTCACAAAGTGTTTGCAGATTATCACATTTGGACATTACCTGTAATTATCCCAAACCCCTTATCTGGGCATACAAAAACAAACTTAATTAGTCTGAGTTAAAACCTTTAAACTTCCTTTGATTTCCTATCAACCTTTAGATTGCTGTTTCTGTAAACCTCTAGAGAGGACAACACAAGCTCATCTGCCAGAGAAGATTGTTTGGTCAAGACGGACCTTCCATGCTTCAGAGTCCTTGTCTTGTCTCTAGTTTTTCCCATTAAAACTTCAAGTTAACTACATTTTTTCCGCAACAGCCTTTAATGATCATTTATTTCAAAAGAAATGGCCGCAGTTTTTGAAAAACACTTCATTAAAAATAAACTCTTCCCCAATCACATTCATGCATGTACTTAATGAAAGCATCCCAATATGTACTTTTTTGATGCAGGTTTTCTTTTTTGGTATCAATTTCACAAAAATTATGGATATTTTTTAAATAATGTACCATCATGCAATATATATAACTTTGCTGTGTTACTTTCCAGTAAATTTTCTTTCATGTACCAATATACCAAATTACGATGCGTCACTTTCCAGTAATACTACAAATAGCAGTTCCTTTGAGGAAGGATAGGGTCATGTAACACCACAATGGTCAGACAAAAGATGCAATGGACCAAACAAGTCTCAGTGACCAATGCTTATCCACGGTCCCCATCATAGTACCAACCATTCAAGCTGCTAATGAGACTTTAATGAAATTTTAGAACCACACACAATCACTGTGCCAGAGGCTGGAAAAAGACTGATCTGGGTCACTGTTTGTATAAAATGACCTTCATTTGAGGCAACTTTCTAAACAAGAGAAGCAGTTGAGTCACACATAAAAATAACATTTTAAATCTAAAATAACATCTTACATTTACTCCAAAATTGACACAGAAAATGGAATAAAAATAAAGAGGATTTAACTGGACCAGCATTCAATGAGTTTAGGTTGACTCTTTTAGATGCATCAGATGCCATACATATTTTAAACCCCCCTCCATCTTTTGGTCAATGCACTCTAAATATGTCATGCATTAGCAACAAGATGGAAGAAAATGAATTCCTATTTGTCATCTATTAAAGTTAATTATATTCTATAAAGTGATATTCAGGGGCTAACAAATCCTTACAAATTAAGACCATTGATTACAGAATGCCCAAACAATGGCCCGTGGCTGCATTGACTGACAGCTGACCAGATGACCACTGCTGGAATACAATAACAATTTTTCTGGATGGGAGAATCGGTGCTAAGCGAGCTTGTGTCACCATTCTGTGCGGGAGAAAGATGACTGACACAGGGGACTTAACTCTGTCAGATCAGGAACATGGCTGAATGGAGAGATCGGATTTCAAAGTGCCGAGATTGACAGACTGTTATGAAATTATTGAAAATGACATTAAAAAACAGTCAACTGTGAATGAAGACTGTAGAGTAGTTACACTTGCCTCGCTGTAATTCAGAATATTGGAAAATAATTATTGCTCTGAACCCTCCTTTCAGTGACAGTCTTTCTCAATCATTTTTAAATTTGGTTAGAAGCTGCTGAATATATTGACTTTTGTATTTCTTGAATTTGTCCTGTTCCTATTCTGTAAATAATCATATTAAATTTGAGTTTGCATAAAGCTTGATACACGCACTCCTTGTGGGGGGCAAAAGTCAAGCTAGATCTTATTTCTAATTCTGTCAATGACTCTGGTTCAAGAAATAAAGGATGTATTCTTCATCGGTGCAACTGATTGTATAAAATAGGTGTAAAAGGAACATGCAGTAATCAATACTACCACTAAAATGGAATATGCAACATATCCCACTTATTTGAACTTTTGAGTTGGAAAAATTAGTGAACTAGCTAATTTTTTGCAAATTCATGCAAGACAGTGAACCTTATTCCGAACATTGCAGCTTCAAAGCATTCCCACAAATCAGATTTCCTTTTAAGCAATCATTAATTCAGCATTATTTCTGCATCATTTCAAGGCTTCGACAGGCGACAGTCACAAATCCAGAATTAAATAAGTAATGACCCACACAAGTTCACAGAAAATGTCTTTCAACTGATTATTTATAAAATCTCTCTCACTCTTTGCTCCTAAGAAGGGTTACTTCTTTATATTTCTCAATAAACTTCTGCATTTGAGCAAACCTTTGTAAAATTACATTTTGATGCGGGAGTCGTAAAGTGTTCAAATCCAAGTTTATTATCTGCTTGATTTGCAACACAAAGAAAACAATCTTGCTTTTATTAAAAATAATCGAAAAACTGCAGTTAATGTATTGGAAGGGTCTGTTCATTAGCTCATGGAGTCCCTTGCCGACATGTTATTTGGTAAAAATTCAGAGGCAATTCATCAATGGTTGTCATTTTCTTTTCTTACGCCAGTGTTTTACAATTAGTTTCAATCAAACATAAACAGTGGTTTCTACATCTGCGGACTTTTATTTTCGGCCACTGCTGTTAACTCCCCAGTCACTCAGTGCGAACTCCAGTGCTATTTAAAAAATCTCCAGCGGATTTATATCCGTAATATAATTTTGTATTATTGCACATTGTTTAACAGAATTACAGTATATTTAAAAAGAAAGGCTGGATTAGGAAAAACTAATCAAGCTAGGAACTTCACCTGTTTAATCCCCGTAATTCTCCCTATAAATCTTACGAAAATAAAGAAATTGGAACATGTGCTTTTTTGTCCTAGCTAACAGCAGCTATGAAATTTTTTGGAGTTTGTTCAAATATTTTTGCAGATTTAAACTTCAAAAAGATATTTACAGTCAAATTACACTAGCCATAAGCAATATTGTTAAATATAAGTAAAAAGACAATGAATTGAAACAATGCCATAAGGTATAATTTGGTGAAAAACTAATTAAACGTACATTAATTAATATCTGGGTTTTTTTTTCAAGCTTAAAAAGTTCTCCAATTCAAAGCATCAATTAGGCAATAAATATGTAGCTTTAATCATAATTTATTTTTCAAACCAAAAATGTAAGTTTTGTAAATGGAATTTTTTTTTACAGATTTAGCTAATAACGGATTACTATCAAGGCAGAAAGTCAATATTAGTGGTCAGGAAAAGAGACTCTGGGAACTTCTACCATCAATGACCAATGAGTGCCCTGATTGACACTGGGCATTGTCCAACATTTCCTATTAGCTGATCCCTCATGAAAATTTAATTCTCTTGCACAATGGCAGAAGAAAAGATAAACACTGGCAATGTTATGGGGGAGAATTAAGGATTTAATCCCTCCAAAATGTTTATTGTTATATCACACCGTTCAGATTTGCCGTCATTAGTCGGAAAGCCTTGTTGAAGAAAAATATGTTTAAACAGGCCGTAACAATATCATTAGTTTTTAAAATATCTATTTGTGCACCACATGGTAGATATTTTGAAAAGGGATTTCAGGATCAATGCACAGAAAATAAGAAAAGAGGAAAATAAAAAGGTTAAATGCTTTAAAATAATAGTAAATACTCAACATGCATTTGGCGTTAAATTTCCTTTTGATCAGTGATGGTGAAAAATACAGATATTCATGATTAATAATAACAAAGATTTTACAGAAGCATATAATATTGCTATTGTTAATTGTAGGTTTATATAGCAGAGGTTTATGCACATGAAATAGTTTAATCTCTGATAATTTAAACCAACGCATTGAAAATGCAGATCCAACTCATGTTTAGATCGTAAAAGAACATAATTTCAACAATTAAGAAAACTTTGAATAAATGTAAGTCATACCAGTAGTAATTTCTCAATGAACAACATTCCCTGGATGGCATGTTTACTGAGGACAAAAATCTCTCTTTCCTTGATTAAACAAGCAATTATACAGAATATTGACTTTGTGAGAACATTTTTAATTTTTGAGCAGATAAAATCTTGCACAAAGTTGTTTCTCTGTTTAAAAGGTGATAACAATCATAGGAAACCTTTATGAATAAAGTTCACATCCAACAAGAGAAGCCTGACTGTTTTGTATTCTATATTGACCACCATTTTTTGCTGCTAGGTTCGAAGACCATGTGCTCAGCAGGTATGCTACTTGAGACGAACCTTTAAGTTAACAAAAACATGGGCCTTTACCGCAAAATCAATTATTCTATGGATACTTTAACAAAAATTCAAAATGCCATGCTAAGCACTTATCTATTTAGTGTAACATTTTACTTCTTCAATACTCTAAGCATAACATTTAAAAAAACTTTCATCAAAGTTGTCCATACATTAGGAATCACAAGCAATAATTCTCTTTTTCAAATCAAATTCAAAAAACTGATTACTCTATAGGCATATACATAAAATTCTTCAAAAATTTCATTAGCTTGATGATTTTTTTTTTAGATATTGTAAAAAATTTGTATTCTTACCAATGCGTTGGGTTTCAAAAATATCCATTGAAAATACATACACTTAGAATACACTGACAAAAAAACACAAGTCACCTCATTCTTTTAGTCATGACTTCATCGTAAAAGTTGACCACAAAAAAAGAGAGAACATTATCAGATCTTGATCATAAACTTCCTGCGTATTATTCTTTAAAAGAAGAAAAAGAACTTCACAATCTCTCCCTGAAACAGTCACTGATTGGATATTTACAGATATAATTGTCTTCCCCGAGCTATTGTGATTAGGGCATACAGTCTTGGCGTTTTTAACATTCAGCTACGGAACAGTCTACGGCTTTGTAAAGATCTTTACATTCCCCGCTGATTAGTAAATAAACAAAATGTGCTCGCAAATACTTTCTTTTCACTTTTTGAATCTGTAGGAATTTACAATAGCTAATTTTCTATTCATTACATATTCCATATTTTCCAATAAATAGAAAAAAGTTACACAGTGAGAGAGAAGAAAAAAATTTCATTCGCTGAATGAATTTCTGAAGAATATGTTTTACTTCTGTTGTGACAATTTGGTGAATACACTTAATTGCAAAGCATTATTTTTATTCATTTACGGGTTGATTTTATGCTTAAGATCAGGCCTATTGACATTATTAATTTTTACTACCATTTAGATAACTACAAAAAATTATCATGATTAACAAACTTACCATTGTAGTTAAAAAGAGCTGAAGAGGGAAAATTCCTCTTAAATCCTGTATCACTTACGTTTAAGTAATTTAAGCCACTGAATTTTTAACTCTGGTGCAAAGCTATGCCAAGTCATCTGATTGCTTTAAGCCTACTTCAAATGGTTCATGGAAGTTGAATGTGGGATGTGAACACCCTATAGATGAACTGTTGATAGAGAGAAAGGCTGGGACTTGGGGAAGTGCGTTGTTTTTCATATGACACTAACATTTTCAACAACACACCTGTTTCTACCTACAGTATTTAAATTGCTGCTATTTATCAGTCATTACTATCAGATTCACCTCTTTAAAATTCGTTACAAAAAAATTCAAATCAGTTATGACCGGGAGAAAACAAAGGATTGTTGAAACAAAGAAGAAAATGAGTTGTTAATATGTCAGGTAACTCCCTTGATTTAACCAGTTACCTGTTCTGAAAAATCGTGAAGATCGTGAGCATCCATAAATACCTGAGAAAATGAAGACAATTTGTCTGCGTGATCTTCCTCCCTTCTACCCATCTCGCTCTTTTGAAAGAAAAATACCTACAGATGAATTCTTCTTCACTTGTATGAACTCCATTGTAAAGGCATCTGAAGGATTTGTCTAAACTGAGGAAAATTTGGTGGGCTAGCCTGCGCTGAGCTCAATCTTTATTTTATGTTACTGCACACAATCAAGTTGAAAGTTGATGTCAAGATTTTATGATCAACTCTGAGTCTTACCATATTTAATCCAACCTTTATAAGCCATTAAATAAGTATCAGGAAAGAGCTGAAATTTCATACCACATAAAACATTCATAAAAATCTCCACAACAAAATATTACAGATCCCCTTCAAAGAAAGATGCTACGAATTTGTGGTCCTAATTTCACCAAAAAGATAGCTTAGGAAAGGGAAAAGGGGAGCAAAAGGATAAAAACTTGTGACTCCATTTGAAGATTAGGTTTCTGTGACCTGATGCTCAACAGATAAAATGTCAAAAGATCACCAAAAATCTTTTCACCCCTGATAACATTAAAAGTTTAACAAGAGCATTGGAAAACCATTGATGGCACCTTGTGCATCATCTCGATGTCTTCTTGTGACACTTATATTTTGCCATGTTTGGTAAAGAGACAAAAAACAAAAACAGCGCTGACACATGACATGAAAAAGAGAACATTATTGTCAGAATTAGTAATCTTACCTTCGACTAGACTGTTTCATGATGATTTTTCTCAAATAAGCAAGAATAAAACTGCATGAGTATAAAATTCACTGCTACACACTGTAAGTCTCCAAACATGCATTGACAGTATAACTTCCAAAATCTTAAAGAAATGAGCAGAAGACAATACAAGCACTCAGGCTTAAAAAACTTTTACCCGTCATGACGGCATTGTCGTGTGCTTACAGAAGCTTTCCCTTTTACACCGATTGTTGGTCACTGACGAGGCATATCCATTGATAACTCAGTCTATAGAATATAGTAGTATGTTTTTAAAACACTGTCACCATTGAAACAATTGAAATATGTTTTCAGTCTGATGAAATTGAATTCCTTCCACCTAATGCACATACCAAGTTCTTACATATTAAGTTCCCTTGACTCAAGTCCGAAAAAGTGCATGATCTCTGAAAACAAGTTCTGTTCTGCCAAGAAAAAAGTTCTTTTACTTCATTGGAATCTTGTTTTTTATTTTTTAATACCAGTTATTGAATTTCACTCAACAAAATCTCTATTTTATACACCCGTTACATTTATCTACCAACTTCTTAATGCTACATACTTCAAAGGCAATCAGAGATTTTACTTTTGAGTCATATTTCTTGCAATGCACTATTGAACTCAATTACACAAAATCCCCTTGAATCCCATATAGCTGCTGAGGTATTTAGAACTTTTAATGCCCCTATTTTATAATAAAAGATCAATTTTCCTATTTTCGTGTAATTTTCCAAGCTCGAGTGATTTGGACACAGTCGACAAGCGCCATACAAAACAGCAAAGTGCTGCAACTATTACGATTCCCTATGATAATGATATCAGTGACATCATTTTTTCCAGATAAGCAAAAATTGAGTTTGATTTAAAGCCTTTAGCCTTTGCTTTTATCCTTGGCATGCTGCATTTTACAATCAATTACTGCTAGTAATCCTTTGCTGTTTAATTCATCCTGAAATACATGTCACAGTTGTCTGGTGTGCGAAAGCTCTTTAGATCAAAAGGATTAATTCTTAATGGATCAAACCAAAATTTTTCAGTTTGCAGCAAAGTAGGAAGAAGCTGAAATTTCAAATTAAAGTCAATTTTCTTTTTCCTTTTCATTTCACCACCTCAGTGTCATTCCTATGCTTGCCTTGAACAGAGTAACAATTACATATATACAGTCATGTATGCATGTTCTTTGCTGAATTTGAACATGGCACCAACTTATTTGCAATGCAACCACTGCACCAATTTAATCAATTTTGATACCTACATCATTTTTCTTTATCACAAATATGATGCAAAACAGAAAATTGATTATAAACTTACTGGATCATCAAGTTATTCTAGCTGTCAGGATAAGTCAAATTAATGAAAATGCTATCTCTAATTCTTTGTGCAAACACTATACCAAGCATGTCGCATCACAAAGAGAGAAAAAAGAGGCACCAAGGGGCCATTAGATCTCCATTTAATTTCACCAAAAACACCAAGCCTCTTATTGCCGACTTTCAAAAAAATTGGAGTATTAGTGTGAATGAGTTTCAATAATTAATGAGAGATGCTATCGCACCCTCAAGGGAATCCCTCATATTCTTTATATATTGGATGATGTCACGAGACATCTGTGTTAATACTGTGGGTAATCCCCTGTCCCTAAAAATGGGATATCAATTTCGGTGGCATCTTTATCAAACTTGAGTGAATGGTTGTTGATACTCCATTAACAAATAAGATATTTTGATACAACAGAAATCATCAAATATCATGAACAGAGGAAAATTTGAGCGATATTCATCACTGCATTAAATGCATGAGAAGATATAGCAACCAGTGACTCGATTTTGCCATTAGTTTGTCTGATAATGAAAAACATTAAGTGAAATATCTCCAGCAATTCAGCACTTTTCTAGTCTGAAATTTCTGGAAGAAGAAATTTGTCCTGATTAAAAATCGCATTGGGGGTGATAATTTTCACTATGTTTGAATTTCAATAAACTCTACAGGATCTAAACCTATTACATAACATGATTTTCTATTCGTTAGTTTTCAAGCTAGGATGTCAAGAGATAATTGATTGAAGTCTTCAATACCTCTGGTTGTCCAACATTATTTTGTACATCCTCCAAGCAACCAACCCTATAATTACCGAAAATAGGTGTAGCAGGTAGCACAAATTTGGGGGGATTAGGGAGGAAACAACCCGTCTTTGGGTTAACTAACATGGATCCCACCCCACCACTAGGTCGCTACAAAATGCAGGTGGAACTTAAACTTAGAAAAACAAGTTGGGATCCAATTTAAACATCCAAGCATATAAATCTTGATCTCTTAAATGGAGGCATCTTAAACGGATACAAATGTTATAAAGCGCATTGTTAGGGGTACTCTAAACAGTGACTCATCTTAAAGAGTCTTACCCGAGCTACCCCACCGAACCCGGGGTATTCTAAAACTTCATAAACTATCAACACAAATTCAAAAATAGGTCTCTCATCTGTTTTACAAGATATGTGCAAGCTTAGATGCCACAAAACCAGGGTTATGGTATATAATTGAAAGTTTCTTTGCAGTGCAGAAATTTTGCAATCTGATTCATAAAATCCTGAAAAACTTAAAATATCACTTAAAGTCATGAATATATATCTTATACATGAGATGATATACATTTCTCAGATGTTTGAATGTTTCTCTTTAGAGAATTTGACAACTTTATAAACATGAACTTTTTATTGACTTTGTAGACTTTCCAAAAATAAAATGGTAGTTGTATGTGTGAAGAACTCTGAGGAGAGACAATATGACAGCAATAAATGGGTGATTTCTCATGTATCTGCACCAGTTTTTGCCAATATTTGATATGCAATTGACAATATCGGGAAAGTTTTCTCAACAAACAAGCACTCTTATACAAACATGGCAGCATCATAAAACTTCAAAAGTAAGCCTGAAATCCATCCCCCCTTGCCATAAATCCTGACTGAAGAGCTGATATTGACCAGGTCTCCGTAGGTGAAACAAAAAATTTACAGGTGTACCACGCTTGATAAAATCGACCAGCATGTTAGTCATTGAAACAGGTGAGAACGGAGTGATTTTGTTTATTTCCGAGCCTTTTCAGAAACACAAAATGCATAATTGTGTCACGCCGATCAATGTACTTAGAAAATTATCAATCTGGTGCCTAATCATGCTGATCTAATGCTGAGATATCTGAAGTGATATCTGATCGGCTCCATTGTTTGTCCATTGTTTTCAAGCGTAACCTAGTATTTTACTCTGAAAACCCAACCTGTTTAGATGATATTACAGTCCCCTACCTTCCCGGTTATTATGTCACATTGATATTTACACGATCTTATAACCAATTCATTTATCAAAGAAAAATCAATAAAGGGAAAAAAAAGATTTTCGACACCACCACACAGGGCTGTTGTTTACCGGTCGCTAAAATTTTCACGAAGAATAATTGGCAACAGTAGAATGTAGCATCTATTTTCTAAATATTTTATGGCCACCTTTTCCCCTCAAATAATGATGCTTATATACCGAAAATTGAATTTTATGAAATATACAAAAATTTAGAATATAACCCGAATAAAGGGCTTGATGGGACATTATAATTCTTCTGTTTATGACTGCCACCTGCCTACACATTTAAATTTCAGTGGTTTTCTACACTGTTGAGGCCTGAATATCAATTGCGGTATCTTTATCTAACAAAGATATCAAACCCTTATCAGGCTACATCTAGCCAAACCTTACACCATGTAAACGGTTCATTGTGATTAGTCGATGAGATAAAGACGATATGTGAGATGCTTACTGCCCAGGATATTTATATCAATCTTTACAACTTGAGGTCCCCAAAACAGCTCTCCTTTGAACATGGGTCAAATGGATCAATATTAATAAGTGACCCTCATCACAACCTTTGTAAGCATTTTTGGCTGGCTGGATCGGAGGTATTAAATATGGGGAATATAAACATCCTTAGATGCCCAACTTTTGTTTCAGACTTGAAAAACAATATAAAATTTGGCATAATCTGAGAAGACTTGAAGAAACCGACACTCCAATTAATCTGTCTGCTTAAATTTATCTCTTGTCTGGGTCTGTTTCTAATATCCTTCATTATGTAATTAGATTTTCCAATTACTACTATTTCCAGTGGCTTATTCAAGGGGTTTCTTATTCCCCATTTAAAACAAAAAATTCAGAATTTATATATGAAAAAAGTTATTTACCGGTAGATGAAGAAATGTATCTCAAGCAAATATTTACTTTTATCTTGTTTATTCAATTCTTTCTGTTTACACAACACCAGCTGTCGATGTATTTGTTTAAAGTGTACACCATATTATGAATTATTAAATAAATCAATTAGTGTTTTAAAACTGTGACAACACCCTGCTTATGATTTTCAGAGACTACTGAATTCTTCGTTCTTTTTTAAAATCTTAATTTATTAAAGTTAGCAACTTATACACATTATTATAAACTATATTAATTTTTTTCAATATGTAACATTATGGGTAAATATTCAAGTTAAAAAACAAACAAAATTTACTTACATGCTGTGTTTTAATTGATTATAACTTGTCCTTGTCATCTGCCTGGTATGATTCCCTACAAAATAAACATATCTACTTTGTCAACACTGATTATTCATAATCTAATCAGCATGAAATTATCATATATTTATGTTTTACAATAGAGCAGGTATTGATACAACAAAAGACTTACACTTGCATGCACTTGTCTTGTTTTACCTCAAAATAAATTCGCAATCATACCCTAGCTGGCAGATGCTCATGCATCATGGGATTGAATCATTATCTGATAAGTCAGTTTTCCTTTCATTTGAGTGGCCAACTGACAAAATTGCAAGTTTTGTCCCTTATCATGGACATAATTAATTCTGGAATTAGCACTGACGAACTTTCTAACAACTTCAAAGCAGAAGTCATTTTGCCCCTGATAGCAACAAAATTGAAACATGGATGCATACCTACATGAATATATATTTCTATTGTACTGTGTGCTTTAATTGACAAGAGCTAGTTTTCTCTGAATAAATTAAGTGTAAAAATTTTATTACTTGTAAAAATAAAAAAAAAAAACAACATATCTGAATTTGCATTATTTACAAATGGCAATTTTTTCTTCTGCAATTTTTTTTTACTAAGTTCTATTAATGAATAACAATTTGTATTGGTATAATTTTCTCTGCCCCACCGAGTAAATAGTTCCTAATTTTCTTCATGCATATCTGTCCATTAGAGCTGGGCTTATCTATGTATAAATGATTTGTATACAGTCAGTGAAGCTTTTGACATCAGGAATGAAAAAAGCTTAACAAACTGTAACCATTTTTCATTCTCTCAATACGTTTCACTTAAAAACTTTCGTGAAAAATAATATCTGACAGAAATACAGGTTTGAAAATTGAGTTATTGAAATTAGTTACATTGTGGTTATAAACATCAGGAATTTAAAAGCTATTACAGAGCTTTTAAAAAGGCTCTATCTGCTTAACATCTTCTTAAAATCTTTCTGATGACTATTTTTCAGGCTGCCCTCTCTGGCTGGAATGGAGTGACCACCTGAACTCTGCTTTGGGATGATTGATGACTTGGAAGGCCGCTAGAGAAATAGTCATTATCACTGATGAAATTGGGAGAGAACTTCTCCATGTGTTCCTTACACTAAAAGTGTCATTGATATGCTGTTAATGTCTTGGTGAGACATAGTGTCCAGTTGGGGTAGATAGCCAAACCCCGGACAACCTAATTATACTAGAGAGATATATGTGCCAGAATCTATCATTCCTTTCCCATTTGTTCAAAATAAATTTGTAATTGATAATTATTGGTTAGGTTTAGCTGAAAATCTGAAATCTATCATAGATGTATAAATATATTCTTATATACCAAAAATTTAATAGGATACCACAATGAAATTGGAATTTTTATCTCTGGGTTCTTTTCTAAAATTAACCCTAAGCTTATCCCCTCATACTAAATGAAAATGATATATTACATACAACAAATGACATAATTGACTAAGAAGATAACAATAGGGGAAAATCTTATATGACATAATATTGCAATAGAAAATCTCTATACCATATATTAAAGAAGGTACATCATTTCATCAGAATCAATAAACAATGGGAGAGGGATGACTGGTTGTGTGCAATATGAGCTGACTTTGTATTAGTCTTTAGCTGACCACCTGGGAAGACCCTGTTTCATGCTGGAATCTCCCTGAATGAATTCCACCGATTTAATCAACATGACAGAGTGATTACTGAGAGAATTAATTAACAACCGTCAGAGATTTTTCCTGGTTAGCTTGACCAAATTCTAATTGATTTTTCTTTGAGAGTACCAGGTCAACACAGAGCGTTTTATCATTTTGAGACTCCAGATTGACATTTTGCATTTTGATGTGGATTATTTTCCATTATTCAGAAATAAAACAGTGGTGTTTCACTGTTTTTATCTTAATTAGATCAACCAACAAACTGTTTATTACCAATTTTGACACTGTATAAAATAGAATCCGCCTGAATGAATATTAAAATAAAATCGAATACATAAAATTAAAAAATTGTGATTAAATATTAAAAATAACAATACATTTACTTACCCAAATGTTGTAAAAATTCACAAAAATACTATTGTGTATTCTCTTTATAATCAGTTTCCGTAAGTTAATTTTTATAATAACATCACGTGTTCCTTTCGAGGTTGTCCCTCACTAAATAAAGTTGCCGCGATCGGCGAAGCACAAGATCTGTCGATGGGTCTATATCCAATTCCTCCACATCACTCGTAAAACGACCAGCGTCACTCGACCGTGATCCTCTCGTTCCGATCATGTGACTTTTCAAGGAATTAAAAGTCCCCGTCGAACCTTTAAAATCTGTGGTATTTATTATGATAGAGAGCGCCTTCAGATATGAACTGCTGCGAGTTAAACTAAGTAATTTTTTATTCAATTTATTTTAACGATAGTTTAAATGGCTATGAATTGTCAAAACATACATGTAATCTTCTTCTGTTTTTTTTTTCAAACAGATATTTTTCGTTGATTACTCTTGTATTTGCACATTTATAGAAAAAAATCAGTATGATCAACAACAAAATCTTTACCTGGTTTCACATTAAAAGAAGCTGACGATCAATTTACTCGATTTATAATTTACAGTCAAGAATGGCGCAAATCTACATGTACTATAGTACTATTTGAGAATTAATTTCTCATACTTTATCAATTTTATGAAGAATTGAGAAAAAAATCTCCATATTTTATCCGTGCGTACGACACACCTTTTTTCTAAGACGTTTCTATGATATATCATGCATGGATCTAGAGGTGGGTGGGTGGAGAAGGGGTCCGCCACCCCAACACTGGAAAATTAAAACTTAATAAATTCACATAGTAAATTAAAATTACAAAAAATATGCCTTGGACCCCCCCCCCCCCCCCCGCAAACAAAATTATCCATCGGACCCCTGGGGGAGATTCTGTATCCATGCATGTGCATGTTTTAAGTTAATTATTGTCGTCGTATATTTTAAAAACAGAAACAGAGTGCGTGTACATGTATATACGTGGGTTTGCATAGTAAAACTATTAGAGCAAAATAGCGCCTTTATTAATGCACTGGTCAGTTGCTGAACTTTGTGGTCCGTTAAAGATACGGCACAATCTTTATTATCCCCATGTGACGCAATGTTTGGTCGAGAGAGTTATAAAGCAGTGCTTGTCCACCTCTACGTAATGTGTCTTGAGTGCTTAATATATGTACACTTGTTTGCCTAATTACCATAAGTTTATTGACTGATCGGCTCGGTTATCCGTCTCTGGAAGGAACCCTGAATACCTAAAAGTTCCACAGACTACTGCCATATAGGGATTAACGGGGTATACTCGGGGATTAGAGTTAATCTGTAAACAAGTATATCTATGACAGTTTACAAATTAATTGAGTTGAAAATATTAAGTCTTCTATACATGTTCATTTCGTAGAAATTGCAGTTATCGTAAAGCAAAGGACATGCTATGAAGATTTTTGAAAAGAAATCGTGTCTGGTGTACACAGATATCGTTTGTTCTGCACGGAGAGCCTGGTTTTAGATTTTAAACCTTCTGGTTGTTTATATAAGAACAAAGCATTCATTCTTCTACATATTGTGTTTTGGTTGCATAGATGACCAGACCCTTAAAGTATCAAACGGAATATGTCAAAAGTTCAAAATGCACCAAGCGCTAAACACCAGAACAAAGGAGAAACCGAAGACACACGAGACTCCACTATTATTCAACAAAAGACCTGTACTCAATTTACTTAAAATTTCGAAAACGAAATTGGGCATAAAACGGTTAAACCAAGATGGCCCAAAGCAATGTCATCTCGGCTCGTTCCCCGTACTCGAGTGCGCCTCTTTGGTTTCCCAAGAGCTCCAAAGACGAGCATATGCCCCGGATAATTACCACCAATTTCCTAATTAAGTCAATCCAGAAAGATTACACCTTTGGAGGGAATTTTCTGTGAATGTGAATGCAAATTTCACGCGGTTAACCCCACATAAATCATGGCGGGGACGGGTAGGTTACAAGAAATGATACACTGTTCGGGACAGGGACTATCAGACAGACGGTGCCGGGACTGTTTCCATTCAACCGTCTGTTCCTTCTCTTCGTAACCATCAAAAATGACCAGGGTATCTGCAATTGACAAATATTTGCTAATTTAACAATAAAACTAATTGACCCGCGTCGGTTTCTTTTTCCCGCAATAAAACTTTATCATTGCGCGATATACTCCGCAGTTTTATTCTCGTTTTTCGGTTTTATGATTTCTCTGAGATTCTGCAAGCTCCTGCTTCGTTCTAATACCGGCATTATTGTACATTATATCTTGTAAACCCCTCACCTTTCGAAATCAGAAGAATCTGGCATACAAAAATCCCGCTTCTCATTCCCAACCCCACTGGGCATCGGCCGGGACACAAAATATTTACTTAATCTTGATTTTGATGAATAAAAGCTGGTTTACGACGAGATCTCCGATGCTTTACGTGTTTTTATGTCAGTGTAATTGAGATCCAACAAATGAACACCTATCTTGAAGTAGATAAGCATAGAAAACAATAAATCTGGTCTGGTTTTCTTTTCGCGGAAATCCTTGATGGTTTTGTTGATCAGAATCTTTAGCAGGTAATCCTTCATAAAGGTGAGGAAAATATTTACAGGTCATCCATATCATATCTTGATCTCCATTTTATGAACTATCGATGATCTCTGGAATCAAATCTCAAGATACTGTTTTTATCGCACTTGAAATGCACACGCAATTAAAAATGCATGAAGCACATTTCATCTTGAATTTTAAAAAGTCAATTGGATGAACAGCGATAACAATGGGTGTACTTCACTTCATGTTTGTTTGTTTTTTGTTTTGTTTGTTTTTTTTGTTTTGTTTTTGTGTTGTTTTTTTTTTAGAGACACGGAGAGAGAGAGAGAGAGAGAGAGAGAGAGAGAGAGAGAGAGATGCTAAATGATTTTTTAAAATGACTAACAATACTTTTTTCATTTCTCGCCGGAAGTTGAAAATCGAGAAGAAGGAAAGTTTTTCGCTTTTCATAGAGGTGGTATCACTGTCACTACTAAAGAACACTCCCCGCGGGCTGAAATATAATTCTTACAAATATTAGAGACCCATTCAAAATGTCCCATCTCGGATTCAGCGAGGTATTGTGTCGATTTCATATGGACAGACAGATGATATGGGAGAAAGGCTAATTACAGGCTTTAATGTGGCTATGATAAGGTCACCCAAATAAACACTGGAAAATGATACATTTTGTACATACATTATGATGCACACGTGTATCAGTCACCCGCGGATACTCATGAGTTTTTATCGAAGGAAAAATTAATTATTTGAAAGAAAAGTAAATTGATACAAGACCACCTCGGCACTTTTCTTATATAAAAGTTGTATCATATGTCTGATACATCGACCGACTGTTCTTAATGATCTTTTAATGACAATGACATACATTTGATTATTATTGAACAAATATCATGCAGTATATTATGAATATTTAGAGTAGAAATTAATAACTTTACTTATATTCTTATACTCATAATGTGTGTCTTAAAACGATTCTTTGTTTTGTCACCTTTTTAGCTCACCTGAGCCGAAGGCTCAAGTGAGCCTTTCTGAACAAAATTTGTCCGTTGTCTGTCGTCGTTGTCGTTGGTGTTGGCGTTGGCGTTGTCGTTGTTGTAAATTTTTCACATTTTCATCTTCTTCTCCAGAACCACTGGGCCAATTTCAACCAAACTTGGCACAACGTATAATTGGGTAAAGGGGATTCAAGTTTGTTCAAATGAAGGGCCACGCCCTCTTTAAAGGGGAGATAATTTAGAATTATTGAAAATTTGTTGGTATTTTTCAAATATCTTCTTCTCAAAAACTGATTGGCCAGAAAAGCTGTAACTTGTGTGAAAGCATCCTCAGGTACGGTAGATTCAAGTTTGTTCAAATCATGATCCCCGGGGATAGGCTGGGACCAAAATGGGAGGGGAGGGTCAAATTTTTACGTAGTTATATAGAGAAAAATAATTAAAAATCTTCTTCTCAATAACCGATTGGCCAGACATCTGAAACTTGTAAGGTAGATTCAAGTTTTTTCAAACCATGATCCCCGGGGGTAGGGAGGGGCCACAAATGGGGGGTTAAATTTTACATTGGAATAGATAGAGAAAAATTTTTAAAAATCTTCTTTTCAGAAACCAATTGGCCATAAAAGCTAAATCTTGTGTGGAAGCATCATCAGGAAGATTAAATTAAATTAAAGTTTGTTCAAATCATGATCGCCGGGGGAAGGGTGGGGTCACACCACACAACGGGGGGGGGGGGGGTGAAATATATAGAGAAAAATCTTCTTCTAAAAAACCGTTTGCCTAGAAAGGCTGTAACTTTAGTGAAAGCAACCTCAGATAGTGTAGATTCAAATTCGTTAAAATCAAAACCTTGAGGAGAAGGGTGGGGCAACATTGGATTCAATTTTACAAAGGAAAACATTTAAATTATTCCCAAAAACTGAAATGTTATTACATATGGTTTAACTTATTTGCAAGCATTTTGACATATTGCTGATTTTTTAACATTGTTTAGACTTAGATTTATCAACCTAACCAGGGGTTCAGAGTTTGATGTAGGTTTATATCCCATATATATATACAATTGTTTAGAAGCTGTTTGAAAACTGCAATGCTCAACATGTGATATGACTTTATCATAATCCTGTTAGAAAAGGGACTTAATTAAAAAAAATAAGAATATCCAGGGGGAAAGAATGGATTTTTATTTATACAGGATCTACATGTATTATGCTACATAGTCTAGATATTTTGTATAATGACTCCATTAAGCTGGTTTTATCATGTCTATTGTTGCTCAGGTGAGCGAAGTGGCCGTGGGCCTCTTGTTTTAAATATTCAATTAGATTTTACTCTAATTAACAGTAGCTAAAACCTAGTCCAGCCCAAAAATTTCTCTATAAATTCAAACAATTCTTAGGAGTTAGGGAGAAACAGAGTGAATTAAGGAAGAAATTAACATATGAGAGAAAAAATCTTCTTTAATCTTAAAAAAAAAATAGATGGGGAATAACTTTGTGAAATAAGCATGGAATCAAGAAAATGCGAAGAATTTCAAGTTAAAACATTTATATGGATTAAGCTGCTACATTGGAGTATCCAATTACATGTAGGTATACTGTATAAAAATTAGTTTGAAAGGTGTAATGCCATATTTTTTCAGGTTTGTCTTTACCATTGTCTAAATGGGAGGGGAAACAACAAGATTCGACATATATATATATATATATATATATATATATATATATATATATATATATATATATATATATATATAAAAATACATTTGTATATTGTTGAAATTTAAAATGTTAATTTTTTTCAATGATTTCAACAGTTACTAACAAAATTAACCTTATTTCCGTGGTTTAAACAAACGCCTGCATAACTATCGCGGTATAACGCAAAAGCAATTAGGGACAAAGTTTAAAATTTCAGAAATCAATTAGAATAAATAGAATATTCGAGTAGATTTTGCGTTAAATCGCAAAAGTAAAGCGAGTTTTCGTGAAGTTTCACGTTCGTTCAAGAAAGCTACATTAGCAGACTAACTCTTTCTCTCTCTTTTTTTTTTTTAATTTCGCGTTCATTGAAAGTACAGCGTTTATTTGCAAAATTTCACTGTTTTCGCGATTGGAACGCTTTTATTAGCAATACCCTTATGTTGCGCGAAATTTCTAATCAATTCACGAGATTTTTTTCAACTACGAACACGATGTAAATGTGGTTATACAATGCATATGAAACTTTGGGGGAAAACATTTTTGTATATCATTCATTTTACATATGCATCTTCATTTCAAAAATTTGAAATAGGTTTAAGAAAATTTCGATGGTTAAATTGAAAGTGGTATAAAGTTTTGCACATGCCCCGTGAATATATCTGGTAAGGTCAATATAATGTCGCATATACTGACTCAATTGAATAAACTTTAATTTATGAAACTCTTATATTCCAGCTGGGTTTGAATTCATTTAAAATGCAAACACAATGTTTATTTTGCCAGACTAAACCGAACGTATGAATCTCTACATAATTTAAAGCAGTTTTGCCTCCCTCTCATTCTATGATATCCATCGTTGTTTACCAAACTTCGATTGTAAAAACCCCGGCATCCCACGCCATGACACCCGCCTGATTTGTAGCGACAGCTGCCGGTACTTGACGTGGATGGTCCGGGGCCCGCTGCTGGATACCCACCCCGAGGGAAAGTGGGCGTGTCCCCCACTGACCAGGTGAGAGCCAGCTCTACAAATCAGGTGGGTAATTAGACGGCCCCGGTTGACAGCCATCTCTAAGGTGTAATTTGACCCCCGGTTTCAAAGACTAGGGGGCGGGGAGGTGGAGAAATTTAAAAGCTGCTAGTTCTGATGTGGTAAAGTGAGGAATTACTAGTTTATTGAATTATTAATGGTCGTTTGGAGAATGCTATTGAGTGACATTTTGGACAGTATTGAGGGATTGAAAACCTAACGATTCTTCGCTCCAAAAATAGTTTAAAGCATAAATACATGGATATCCATATTTATATGTTTGGAACGCGGTAATTATTTTTGCTAGAATTTTCGTACTTACAGAGTATGCCCCTCGATCCACTAAATGAATGCTGTTTTGTTTAACAAATCAAATACTATACTTTATTAATGGATCGTTAACAGAATATTCCAACATAAACTTTCTAGAGTATTTTTGGGGGGAAATTAGTTTTGTTTATATTACATACTTCAATGGCCAATGATTTTTTTTCGAAGATAATCTTCTTAAGATACGCCCTTCATGCATTAATTTCAGTAGCATGAATGCATGATATATGCAAACGAGTAAAGAAAATAATTAGTACTTATTAAGATGTTTATGGGCGTTTAAGACTGAACTGAATAATTATTACTAAATCAGCAAAACGACACTAACAATAATTTCATAAATCAAAATTAATTTTTGGTAAAGGGAGATTGGAATTTTAAGAATCGAGAAAATTGGTGATCGAGCAAGTTTTCAAAATATTTGAGCCTAGAGATACCGGGGCGGTAATAACCCAAGAGTCTTTGTTCAGCGCATCATTTAATTTGACCCCCCCCCCCGGGAGGGGGACGTTAAACTATAACAGCTAGCTTAAATATTCGAAATAGATTCAAAAAAGATTGCTGGAGAATTATTTGATGGGTTTTCTGACCCAAATGTTAATAAAAGATGCTTGCTGAGCCCAAATATGGTTGTAGCCAGCCCCCCTTTCTTATATCATATAAGTTAATAGAGAAATATTGTAATTATAATATTTCTCTATTAACTTATATGATATAAGAAAGGGGTAAAATTGGCTAATGACCAATGAAAACTGACATTCTTACTCAAATATGTAAGATGATTCAGGACAATGGAATATGATTTTAACAAGTGTATATTATAGCATTTTATTCAACTTATGTTTATCATTTTACACCCACAAGCTGTGTTGACTGCATGGGGTACACGACTGACTGTCAAGTTGCCAACACTGCACTGACTGTTCAATAGGTATTACAGTTTTCACCCCTCTATATATAAAATTCTATACTTCCACTCACTGTCCTATCATGAAAATATATCACAAATGTATAATTATATAATATGTCTACACACAATAATTATTGTACGAGGGTTGTTAGAAAAGTTCGCGGACAAAGTGATTCACGGCAAAATTACTGTGTACTTTGTAGGATGGCGTATGTTTTATTAAATGACTACCAATTGAAAATAAGTATGCCAAAAATCCTATGAATTTGAATTTTTTTTCAAAAGATACAGCGATTTTTACTCTGCATGTATTAGATTTACGGAGCACCATTTCATATTCCCACGACGTCAGGTGACGTCAAACAACTGAAAGTCAAACATGTTACTCTTTTTCAAAGTAAACACCTTTCAGTTCCACAGACTTTTCAAGTCATTTAACCGATTTATAAAATGTACGTTCATACCATTACTTGTCAAGTTTTTGTATAATGTCTTTTGTTGCATACCGTAGATCATTTAGGCCCAAAAATCTCTGTCCACGCAGTTTCGACTTTAGATAAGAAAAAAAAGCGAAATCTATAGGTGCAAGATCCGGGCTGTATGGGGGGTTTGGGGTGCTGTAAGAGCCAAAAAGATCAGTTCTTCCATCTTAGTGATTCTAATTGTAAACCTTTGTCCTATAAAAATAGCAGCATCTAAGAACCTTTTGGTCTCCATCAAAGATTTTCCTACGTGCACACAAAATTAAATGAAGGCCCGGTGCTCCAAGATAGTCATTGACGTCAACGTTTTGACTCATTTTTCAAGCGTTGTTCGTCCAAATTCGGCGATAAAACGGTCAGGAATTCTTCAATTTAATTGAAACTTTCACAAAATGGCCTTCATAAGTTATTGTGATGTCATATGAAATATCGTTTATTTTTATGAGTTTAAACGGTACATTTTCTTAATAAGGAAAAATGCGTACAAAATATAAAAGATCAAAAAACGGACATACTCCGTGGAGCATATCTTATCAAAATAATTAAACTGTATATTTTTAATGGTGCATATAAAACAAACAAATCTTTACATATTTCTTAGAAAATACGTCAAGATTAAATCTGAAAAGTTTCGCTGGTATCATGTGAATAGTCCGCTCACAATCGAACTTGTCCGCGAACTTTTCTAACAACCCTCGTATATGGAATACAAATACATATTGGGGGCTGTATATAATGTGTCTGTATCAATACTAACGTATTGCTTTGAGGGATTGAGTATTTATAGCTGTACTATACCCTTGCATATATGTATGACAACTTGGTATGTGTTTTATCAGATGTACCTCCCATTGTAACTTACTATGCTTACTTAACAGTACAATATTTATATATTTCATCCATTATTTGTTATAATCATGTTGTTTTATTGTTTAATGCATATACCCCCCGAGGGCCGTTGATTGGTGAATAAACATATACATATATTAACATCAATTGAGCAAGTTCAAGGGTCATACCTCTAATGTTTATATAGGTGTATATCCATTCTAATGTTTATATAGGTGTATATCCATTCTTTATAAATCTGCAAATAAATCAGCTGTATCATTGTCTGGAAATTTGTAAAAAAAAATATCAAAATGCAAAGGAAAGTATCATAATCTCCATGATTGACCATGCAATAGCAACTTCCTGGACCTTTCCAACAAGTGAACAAAACAACTATATCTTGATTTAAATAATTTACCGCTTTTTAGTATCAAAATATAGATTCATGTATATAGAATAACACCAACTCAATCAATCTCAGCGAACATAATTAAATATGAATTGACCATGCATTTTATAAAGTTTTTCTTTATTTACTTGAACTTGACTTTGTTAAAACACTTCACATGGCCATCCATATGCAGGCCACTTACAAACTTCTGAAGCAGATTGGTACTGTGCATCAACCCATACGTGTTGATAAAGATTGCTCATAAAGTCACTTGGGAATGAACCTGCTTCAAAAACGGTCACCTGTTCAATCACAAGGAAGATAAGTTAAAATGCATCATTTAAAGCATAACTATTAATATTCATACCCATACTGTTTATTCATCAAGAAAATATAGGCAACAGTTTAATTTTGGATTCCAAAATGCATCATTCATGGAATTGTGATAAAGAGAGGGCATATATGCACTTAGAAACAATGAAAAATTCGACTAAAATTCAAATTGCTCAAATCAAAACTTATATTCTAGTCTAGTTAATGCAAATATTGGTTGAAAATGCAGCATCTCGAATCTGCCTTGTACAATGCATGATCGATCCATGCAACTTAAATGCATGTCGCAATAGGCAAAAACCACAGATGTACACGTTGCATTTCTATAACCTGGAATGCAGAGTTGCTTATGGTATAGCATAGGCTAGCCCCTGTTGCCTACCTCAAGTCTGTAGAGGTCATATATAAATATGTATGTGCATGTATCTAGCATTTCAAGCTATACGAGACCGTCTCCAAAAAATAGTGTATGGGACATGTAATATTATTCCTTCGTTTTCCTAAAATAATGGGTATATACTACATAGCCCATCTTTTCCCCAAGACTCCTATTTATTTATTAAATTCTTTGATATTATAAAATTTTTAAGAAAACAATGATCAAATACAAATGCATTTGTAATTTGTAGCTTTCACATTGGGACCAAATTTAAAGATGGTTTATAGCACTTTTGTACGATATATATATAACAGGTTGGGAACAATTCCCCTTTAGCGAGACAGTCTCGCTAAAGCGAGATCATCCCTCTTTAAAGTAATAAAAACATTCCCGTAAATGCGAGATTTTCATGATGTATTTCAAATAAATGAAAAATCCCAATAAAATAAAAAAATTCGGGTAAGAAAAACAACGTAAAGCAATTTTACTTTCCAAGACTGACCTTTGTGGCCTAAAATATCAGTGCTCCATTGCTGCAAACAAAAATAGGATGAATTTTTTATCGTGGAAATCGTGAGTATTCCTGCATTGAACGCGAATTTTTCAATTGAAAGTATGTTTTTTTCTTCTTATAACACGAAAACTATCAGAGTTTGTGTTCATTTTGAAGACACTGTTTGACCGTGCAAAAGAAATTAAATAACATGTAGTAATTATTGGTTGCTTTTGCTTTTATATTTTGATCTCGGCACGACCAAGAAAACTACGGAAGGTTGTACCAGCAATATTATATACACCTATGGTAAACAAATATTTTTAAGAAAACTAAATAGATGTTTGTTTTTGAAAGAAAAAAAGTAATGCACAATCAAAAAATGATGAGAGAAAATCGATGAACTACATTTTAATATAAAATGAACCAAATTTTGAACGAATAATCATTGGTACGACTTTATATGTTTAAAGACAATCGCATTTATTACCGCTAGAGGTTTCCGTAAGAAATCTGTTGAATAGATTTTGTTTATAACTTGATTTCAGTGAAACGCAGCTGTAAATATCAAAGTTTGAAACAAATATGTAGTAAGTGAGCCCTTATTATCAATTAAATGTGAAAATGTGCTTCCGCATATTCTTCTGTTTAAAGAAAACAATACAATAATGAAAAAATGTATCAAAATCTCGCATTTACGGGAATGTTTTTATTACTGTAAAGAGGGATGATCTCGCTTTAGCGAGACTGTCTCGCTAAAGGGGAATTGTTCCCAACCTGTATAAAGAAAAACACGGAAATTGTGCTGATGTAAATGTCTATATTCAACAAACGTATAAAAAAGTGGAAATCAAACATAGATACAGTGAATTTCAACATAACACGTCATAGAACAACACTTCCAACATCATGTTGTCAGTAATCTGTATAATTCGCACAGTTTCGAACTGTTCAGTCAAGGAATAATCGAGAAATATCACTCCGTTAGATCCGCCACCCGAATTTCCTCACTTTGTAGCACTCGTGTATTTGGTCACGGCCTTGGTTCCTTCACTTACAGCGTGTTTTGCCAATTCTCCGGGAAGCAACAGGCGCACCGCCGTCTGAATCTCTCGGCTACTAATTGTAGAACGCTTGTTGTAGGTCGCCAGTCTCGAGGCCTCGGCAGCAATCCGCTCGAACACGTCATTGACAAAACTGTTCATGATTGACATTGCTTTACTCGAAATGCCGGTATCTGGGTGAACTTGCCTCAATACTTTGTATATGTAGATGCCGTAGCTCTCTCTCCTTCTTCGTTTCCTTTTTCGGTCGCCCGGTGGCTTGGTAGACTTGGAGATTGCCTTTTTCGAGCCTTTGCTGGCACCAGGGGCTTTTGGTGGCATTTTCTCTTGTATGATTTCGTGTAAAGAGACCCTGTTCGCGCCAAACTGTTTTATATATAGTGCAAACTACGCATGCGCACATACTATGTATTTTGTAAAGTTTACAGTCGTGCTTATTTTATTCGTTTATCTTTATGCATTTAAATGGTTTTGAAAAAATGAAATTTTTTGGCTGGTTAATTTTCAATATAATCTTAATTTAGGATGGAAATCAATAATGTTTTTTCCGTTAGGTCAACATGACAAAATTAATAAAGGATTTAGAATTTAGCAACACGGCGTCGTTAATTTTGGATCAATTACATTACTAAATTTAATGTTTGAATCATGAATAGGTCTATAGAGTCCATCCTGAGAGTACTTCAATAGAAAGGAGAAGAATTCTGACATTTTCTATTATTAATGGAGCCTCGACCAATCTGAGGTCAAAACTAATACTTTTTGTTTGTTTTGTTTTAATACGGGAGCGTACCACTGATATTGAAAAAAAAACTGCGTGTTGTTCACTCGTTTGGTATCATATCTCCGTAGCTCAATGCAGATAGCACACGATTTTGTCTATACTTTTTTGACTGAAAGGGTGTTCGAATCTCACTGAATCTGTCCTTTTTTCGTGAGCTGATTAATTTGACTTTCAGTTCTATATGTTGACCTTTTCATATATTTTGATTTTATGAATGCATTATAAACATTATTTTGTTAAAATCAAAATTTGTTAGAAGGACAATAAAAGGGGATTATTTTTGAAAATTAATTTAATCGACATCAATCGAAAACCGAGCATACATATGTTTATGCCGTAAATGTCAAAAGCTTGGTACAGTGTATAGTGTTGGTCTGGAGAATAATTTGGAGCGATTTGTAATGAATTAACCATGTGTCGATGTACTACAGATTTCTTTATAAAACATTAATTTTGTCGTTCTCACTTTTTAGATGCTGGAGATTTGACATGCCTTGTGCGCCCTTGGGCTGTGTTTTCTTTCAGCCTTCAATGTTATAGAATGCAAACCTCCCTATCCCGACTTAATTCTCAAAGAAGAAAAATAGGGATGTTAATTTGCCCCTCTATTAGGCCATCCTCATCAATATCCACCCCATCAATAACTACCCCACCACCACCGAAAGAAGAAAAAATAAAAAGCCTAAAACCTTTTTTTTTTGGTGGGGGGAGGGGGTCGGAATATTTGCGTTAGTTTATTTAGTATAAGGGTCCTCCTGACCTTGGTTTAAGTATATATAGCTTTGTTGCGGAAGACAACAAATGTTTTTCACAATAAACATTTGATTTTACCGGAAACTCAGTTAAGAAAAGAAAAGTCTGTTCACTTTTCCCATGCAATCTTATTTTTTCAACACCAGATTTATGGCACACATAATATCTATTATAGACTAATTCTATTTCCCGTGTCTATCATCGTTTGAGCCACAGCAGGGGCTTGTTACAAACTTTGTTAATACCCCGAGACGTACAAACCAAAACATGTAACATGCTCCTGGGGTTTGGACGGAAAAAATGACTCCGATTACTTATTACAGAATCGAGCGAGACGACTTCACTTGTCTTTCAGTCGAAGAGAACAATTATATATTTATAATCAAGCTAATTTGCAAACTTTTTGAGTTATTGTTTTGGATGCTTCGCAGATGTTTCAAGTTAAGGAGACTGCAGTGTTTCCTCTCGGAGTTATCCGTATACATCTGTGCATCAGTTTTTTTGTGTAAACAGCTAGATGACGAAAACTAAACATCCTATTTAACGATTTAACATTATGTCCATCCCATTAATCAGATTTTAATACTGTAGACAAACTATGTCAATACATGTATTTCAAATCTTTATGACATCGGATGATCTGGATTTTCTAAATAAAATCTAATTAATGTACTTCCATGCACTACAGAGAGAGAGAGAGAGAGAGAGAGAGAGAGAGAGAGAGAGAGAGAGAGAGAGAGAGAGAATATACATTTGATGAATGTATACAAAAAATCTAAGTATTCCATTAACACAACATGTATAAAATTCTCCCCCTAAGAATATCAGCAAAAAACCTCGCACCACCCGCCCTCCCACCGAAAATAACTTTTTGAAAAAAACCCACTAACTCCCTGAACAAAATTGTAGAAGAGTGTTGACAGTTGATAAAGACATAAAATTCTAAAGGACTTGTCCTGTTATCCGCCAGTCTATCTTCAGTAGTTCTCATTTACGAAGAATTTATGAACATTTTACAGACATATAAATGGTTTAAAGCAAATAGTATCCACGATTTGTTGTTTACACAGCAGGCAAACGATAAATGCACTCTATCAAAATCAGACATGCACAATTCAATTCTTCCCCTGTGAAACTCCTCAAATTACAAAATTAGGATCAATTTGTAAGCTTTAAAAGGGAAACGTTTCCTCTTTTCAATATAATTTACTTAGTCCAATTGTTATTTTATCGGAGAAAAAGGTCTTGCTGTAAAAAAAATGGGTGAATTTTTTTTTACGTAAAAAGTTATAACTTAATCTTCTCAGATAAGATCATATTCATATCAAGATGTAAATGTTAAAAGAAAGAAATGCGCATGTATAATTTTATGTTTTTATATTAGCCCCCCTACCCCACCCTCAGCTGGGGTAGCCGAAGGATCCGTAATTAGACAATAGATCCCTGTAAACAATAACCATAACTTTGTCTTCTACGAATTACTGAGTCTCTATTGTAAAAACTATTGCTATAATAGTCATTTGCAAATCCTTGTTTAGATCCCAGTATTATATTAAGGATTCGATCATAATTTTAAAAGATTTTTCTACTTGGGCGTTGGACCCCCCCCCCCCCCCCCGCATAAAGGTGTAGGTCTATCGATAATTGATGAAAAATAATGCAATTTTTTAGTTTATTTTATCTTTTAAATCAAACATATTGTTTAGAACACTCTGTAGATTGCGATATGCGAAATATTCTGTAATTTTCAGTTAACGTATCATCTTGGTCTAGGCCAATAATTAAAATACATAAAGGCCTATAATGCTAATATTATAGAATATAAAGGCCTATATAGTAGAATGTTGTATACATGCAATATTGCAAATTATGATGCTTAGAATAAATATACTCTTGATTGCATGCCCATTTTTTGTAGTTTAAGGAGACGTGCGGTGCTCACCCACACTATAAAAAAAAATATGACTTCTAATTTTTGGGGAATCGTCTGTTAAAGAGAGACAACTCTTTTATGTTGTCGCATGCCCGTTATCCAAATGGCTTAATGGGAAAGCGAAAATGAGTTCCTAATTCCTTGTATAACATATTTATTTAGAATTAATACACAAGGCTTTATTTAGCACAATGCCATTTCCCTACTTCGGTAATTCTCAAAAACAGGTAAGAAGCATGTTTTAGGTGCTATAAAATTTGGGTAAATACGTTTGTTGGTTATTTGTCGCGAGTAACGTTACCATAAAGAGAAAATTCGGATTGTTTACAATGTTTACAAAATTTCGATCAAAAGTATCGGAAAAGTCAATAAAAACTTGTAACGAGTAGTTATTCTCATTATGCATTTATAGCTTTCTTGTGTCGTCATCATCATCTCTCTCTCTCTCTCTCTCTCTCTCTCTCTCTCTCAAACAATATGTACTTTATATAGTGTATACTTTTAATAGTGTACTATATTGGGTACGTAGCCTACAAGTTAGGCTATCATGATTTGACTGACACCTGTTAAGTGCACCTGTACCCCAGATAATTTATTTAGTAATCAGAGCTATACCCTTTTTATTTACGTTAGGTAGTCATATAACAAATATCATAGACTATGACAAAGTCACATAACTTCGTTGATTATCTATATGAGAGAGAGAGAGAGAGAGAGAGAGAGAGAGAGAGAGAGTAAAATACTTTAAACATGTAGTAAATTGACAGATGTTGATACAAAATATATTAATGGAGTTTTTTTTTATTCTTTTTGACAGGAATATGTGCAACATGTAAATGTTTTGAGACATGGCTTTACACAACGTGAAAGTGAAGCACAACAAGATCTGGAAATTACTGTTTTAAAAACCTGGTTGTTTAATAGTAAATATTGTCTGGTTTATGATACAATAGTTATAATGTACATAATCATAATGTTAACCTTTTTAATACATGTATTATAAAATAAGTTAAGTTAATCAAATGAAAAGTTTACACTGTATCTCTAAGTATCCTTCTGCTCCAAAAAATAGTTCCTCGAAAAACTTAATACCAGTTTATTGGTTTTAAGAGGTGCCATTATATAAATAGTGCCTGTTTGGGAGGGTACCAGTTGAAATTGACACCCCGAGAAAACCATTGTCAACCGACGCGAAGCGGAGGTTGACAATGGTTTTCGAGGGGTGTCAATTTCAACTGGTACCCTCCCAAACAGGCACTATTTATTTTATTATACTGAATGTCTTAATTTTTATAGCAAATTTTACTGCTTTTATATAGAAAAGACGTGAATTCTACGGCGAACCGTACGCGCATAATTAACGCGCATGTAACAATTCGTTCTATCGGCCCGTTGCTAAGCGTGCGAGGGAGAGAGAACGGATTGTCAACTGCGTCTAAACCAATCAGATTGCAGTATTTAACATGAAAGTATAATAATTATAATTGTAATGAAATTTAATGCTTTTTATAATGGATACATTAAGAAGTAACAACAAGATGATACAGAGTAAACTAATTTTAAAAGAATTTTGGCCAATCAAATACAGTGTTTCAATCGGTATTAAAAAGGAGATTAGTTGGAACACATGCAGTTCTTGTAAAAAAAAAAAAATGACATGTAATCTACATACATAAATTTAATTTTTTTTTTCAGTGGCGAAGACAATGTCTTTGAGTTACATGGGACTACTTGCATATACTGGTCAGTTTATCCTTGTTCTGATAAAGTAATTAATACATGTACGATAATAAAGTACCACATGCAGAAGATGATATACATACGTAAAAAGTAACTCACTGAGTTTCTCTTTCAAATGAAATGACCTTTTCAATTTATTTGTTTGTAGGATTCAAACTATCGGATGCAGCGAACATCATGAGACACCTCAAGTCTGTCCACTTAGGAACTCATTGTTGTAAGTGTGCAATGTACTTTTACAGCCCAAGAGATGAGACAGACAGGGGGCTGTATTGACCTGTCACTTCTTCTTTTATCCACAAATTATAGGTCATTCCTCAAATTCAAGGTAAAATGATCAGAATACATATGGTAGTAATGATTGGAATCCGTTTTAATTATCACCAATAATCTTAGCTATGACCAAGAGCATACCTTTTTAATGTTTTATTTTAATGTTGTATTCATCAGGAAACTAAACTGAACTCAAATTATGGTGTAAATTTTACTGAAAATTGATACATACATGTATAATGTAAAGCTAATGGTTGAACTCTTGAAATTATGATGGCTTTGTGAAAACAGGACAAACCCATATGCAGCTGCTTTATCAGTTAAGTTCATTTTCTTCTTCACCTGACCCTCTGACTAGATATCAAAATCAATTTTATATTATTACCTATGTGACTTCTTATCATTTGCCTTGCCTTAAAAATTGGACTAAAATGATAAAGCATATAACATGCATTGCAGTCTATATTTCTGTAGAGGGCAACTAACAAGTCATACACTGCAACATGTCGACTCCGCGGTTGTTACATGCATCTTTTTCATTATATTTCTTTTTTCAATATTTTACGTACAAAACATTTTGTATAACTTTGGGATATACATGTATTCAATTTTTCTCCACTATCTATTCATTTTCAGGTGCTCTCGGTGCTGGAATATTTTTTGGTGGTTTGATGACATCAGAAGTACGAATTACCAAAGAAGTTTTAAACAAACATCACATTACCACAGAGGATAACTTGGGGAAACTTATAGCCATGAGAGAAGAGTATGACTAAATATTTTCCTATTTGGTAGCTATTTAAGTTAACATGAAGTAAATATAGATACATATAACGTTTTACTGCTGAAATTCTAGCAGTGTTAGGATAATAGAATATTATCTAGATAGTGATATATCAGTTAAGGTGTTTACATTCTACAATTTTTTAATGCCTATAATTGGAAAACAGAAATAATATCCTAAGGTTGGAAGGAAAACCTGGATAATGTACCGGGGTAGAACTATATAAACTGTGCCTGTTTGGGAGGGTAACAGTTGAGATTGACACCCCTGAGAAAAACATTGTCAACCGACATGAAGCGGAGGTTGACAATGGTTTTTCGAGGGGTGTCAATTTCATTTATTTTATTATACTGAATGTCTTAATTTTAAAGAAAACTTTCGCGTCGGTTGACTGGTTTTCTGGGGGTGTCAATTTCAACTGTTACCCTCCCAAACAGGCACTATTTATGTAGTGTTACCTGTTGCCAAGTGTGTTGCTAAAGCTGAGGGTAATAGAACAGATTATAAACTGCATCTAAACCAATCAGATTTCAGTATTTATCATGAAAGCATAATAAATGTAGAATAGATCCTGTATAAGAGGATTTTCAAACTTTTCTACAGATATTCTTTAGTTAAACATTGAGTCATTTTTTTAACAGGATGATTTCACAGTCATATCACATACTGAGCATTGCAGTTTTTAAGATCTTAAACAATTGTTCATATGTATATATTAACCTACATCAAACTCTGAACCCCTTGTGGGGCCCAAGATTTGTCCAGGGGCCACATTCTAAACAATTGAGAATCAACAATATGTCTAGCTGCTTGCATATAAGTACTAGTGTACTACCATATATTTAAACATTCAAGTTTTTGAAAAAAATTAAATTTTTTACATATCGTCACCCGAGATTTATAATGTTCTAAGTGCCAAATTTAAAAAAAATTGGGTTATGTCTATCTTTAAAATTGACTATTAAAGGAGATCTATTTACCAATGATATCATATTAAATTGTTTTATTAGTAAATCTCCATTCAATTCAAACTCATAAATACAAGAGTGTTATCTCCCTTGACCAATCAAATTTTTTCCTACATATTGTAGTCACATGGGTAATGATTATCCATATATAGAACTTGAAGGAGAATAAACACATCTATATTTATCAATTCTTATTGTTCTATCTCCAAATCCACTTTGATTCTTCCAGAATTTTCAAATATTTCCATATTAAATGTTCTATGTTCATGTTAAGTCTCTTAATTTACATACATGTACTACCTCTTAGATTTAAACAAAAATGATGCAATTTTTAAAAACAGAAACATTAGCTACTGATTCACTAAATTTTGCAATTCAAAAGTCTAACACTGGAAAGTTTTTGATCTCTGAACTTGAACATCGCTTTACCAAAATTCCACAGAAATCAGATAGAACATTCTAATTCTCAGGTGACTCTAGGTAAAATTGGACCCCCAATGTGGCCCCCACTCTATCCCCAAAGATTATGATTTTGAAAAACTTTAAACTACTCTACTTGAAGATGCTTCCACACTAATAACAGTTTACTGGCCAATTGGTTTTTGAGAAGAAGAGTTTTAAAAAGATTTTTCAATATATATATTACTATGTAAAAATTTGAGCACCCTTTGTGACCCCACCCTAACCCTGGGGATCCTGATTTAAACAAACTTGAATTTACACTATACCTTAGGATGCCTCCACACTAGTTATAGTTTTTCTAGTCAATTAGTATTTGAGAAGATTTTTAAAAAATACCAACCAATTTTCAATAAATTAATTATCTCCCCTTGAAAGAGGGTGTGACCCTTCATCTTAACTTAAACCCCTTCACCCAATAATACTTTGTGCCAAGTTTGTCCAATGGTTCTGGAGAAAAAGTAAAATACATAGAAAGTTTACAGATTGACAGACAGACGGACAGACAGATGGATGCCAGACAAAAAGTAATCAGAATAGCTCACTTGAGCTTTTAGCTCAGGTGAGCTAAAAAGGCAATATTGTTCATTTCAGGGAGGCAGCTTGTTTCCATTCCCAATTTCCTACAGAAATCAGTAAATACAGTAAAAAGTATAGCAATAAAAACTACAGTGATGATTTATTAAGCAAGAGCAAGCAGTTGAAGAGCAGCGAACCTCTAGGTACCGGTACATGCTTTAATATGAATTAATACATCATAGAAAGTTTGAAAAGATAATTTCACAAAATGTCAAGATGATTATGATTATCACTGCTTTAAATATATAATATTATGTTAATTGAATACAAGTGTAAATGCACATTCATGCAACTTTGTATATAAACAATATTCTTTGCTTGTGAAGGAAACAAAATTATCAATATGAAGAAAGCTAGTATATGAAATAAAGCACTGTTCATGTCATGAACAGTGCTGTTATTTCATATACAAGCTTTCTATGCAAGTCTTCACAAAATGATTAAGTTTAGATTCATATATATTTTTAATTACAGAAAGAGATGATGGGTTTGAAAATTTTTATGCTAAAAAACATGGTATGTGCAGTAGTTATTTCTCATATATTTGAATCAATAAATATCAAGAAGTATTGTTGCAATCTGCAGTTCAATGATCTTTTTTTTTTACATGGTATGATAATGAATGCAACATACTACGAGATACTATAAGTGATGTTAATTCATTGAAAAGAAGATTGATACAAACTATTTTTGATTGATATATTTTTTTTGGATGAAATATTTACAGACAGGAGAACAAATACTTATGGAGATGACTTGGACAGTGATTAGAGAGTACAGCAGTGTGACCGAAGACTCAGCGGTACTTACACGGGGCATTGACTGTGAGAAAATGGAATTCCCACTTGTGTCTGTACTAATGCTGGGGTGTGTGTTGGAAGAAAATCATTAAAATGTTTTACAGAAGTGCATGTATTTACAAATTATTTAAAAAGAAATATTTTTTCATGAAAAACACGAACACTGCCGTGGCGTCCCCTCACGGCTTGAATTTTTATTTTGAATGTCAAGTTGATTTATTTATTTATTGTATTCGATTATGTAAAATATACGATAATTATATAATTCACAGGAATAAGGTCAACTAGTGCAATGGTTAGAAGCATATATGCAAAGTTTTAATGTTCTAAGTGCTACAATTTTCTTTCAATCTTGTTCTTGAGATTTTGTACATTAACACAGTAAGATGTCCACCCTCACACACAAAGTAATAGTGATGCTATACCTTATGCAATAAATTGTGCAAAGGAGATTAAAAACTAGTTGTTATTCTTTTGTTTGAAGATTTTTGATTATACAATTCAATGTCTGGTACCTACTATTACGATAAGATATAGATATTTCTAATGTGAAAAAACCCAAAGACTAATGTTTTTCCTTAAGGTTCTCCCATCCTCAGCCTCAAAGTATTTTTTTCGACATAAAAATGTTAATTTTCCTTCGAACTTTATAAATGAAATAAAATAAAATGAAATTTTTTTATGGCATCCATGCATTTTTCGAAGTTATTGCAAATTTGCCCATGATGGTTAGAATGGAATACAATTGTAAAGATTCAAGTTGATTTATTAAAAAAATGGTTGTATCGGTGGCTCGAACTCCTGTACCTACATGTATATAGGTAGACAATGTAGTAGATCTCCGTGGTTCCACTAGGCCAAGCATTTCGTTGGATTACTGATCGTAATACTAACAATAAACGACTATTATTTATTTTTTCTATCTAAAAGGCAGATTTATGGTACGGATAATCAAAGTAGTGATAGACGGTGGCGTGAACTATATACTGCAGCTTATGGTGGCGCACTTCCATACTGCCTCCATCAAAATAAACAATAAAAAGAAGAAGAATTTCATACATTTTTTTTTACCAAAACATAGGTAGGATTTACTGCATCAACACAAGTTACACTAACTTATAAATAAATTTGATTTTTTGCAGCTGAGGATGAAATGTAATTCCGTGTTTCAGTTTCCGTAGACATCTAGATGACTGACTTCCATTTCAAAAAACCATTTAGTTTTATTATACTTTCATGTTAAATACTGAAATCTGATTGGTTTAGACGCAGTTGACAACCCGTTCCCTTACCCTCAGCGTTAGCAACACGCCTGGCAACGGGCCGATAGAACGAATTGTTACATGCGCGTAAATTATGCGCGTACGGTTCGCCGTTAAATTTACGTCATTTCTATATAAAAGCAGTAAAATCTCTAAAACTAAGACATTCAGTATAATAAAATAAATAGTGCCTGTTTGGGAGGGTAACCGTTGAAATTGACACCCCTCGAAAACCATTGTCAACCTCCGCTTCGCGTCGGTTGACAATGGTTTTTCTCGGGGTGTCAATTTCAACGGTTACCCTCCCAAACAGGCACTATTTATATATTGTTAAAATGATTATATCGACTTCATCATTCAACAAACTCTATAACAGTGGATAAGGTCATCCCGAGTTTGAATTCCGCTCGGCATTTTGTTTTCATTTACTGAATTTATTTTGCCGTTATTGCTATTAAAGTATAGGCAAAACAAGTTACACGAATTTAACATTCTTTTTGTCTAATCAATGCAGCTTTAACCAGAATTATATTATTTGAACTTGGTGTTAGACTGGTATGGGACATTTCCATATTGTGACATAGTTCCTATCGAAATAAACAATGAAAATATGTATAAAAAACCATAATGAAGAAAATAAAAGAATTGTTTTCATTTATTAACAATGATACACGCAGACTGACAAGTCAGAATGGCACAAAAAAGTTTGTTATAAACAAAACAATGTCAGCAAAATGTAAGAAATTGGGACATCATGATTGTTTTTGCTTTGAGAATGATGCATCACAATATTTTGTTTTACCGAGAATAAAATACATGTAAATACTAGGAAATTGATGAACTTAAAAATATCAACAGGAAAAGGTGAGCATATAAATTTAAAAAAAAAGTCTTTAGCTTAACCTTAGTAATTGCAAAAATGCTAAATTATTTAAAGTGAACACATTCATTCACAAAAGTAAATACTGAACACTAATGTACATGTAACTGTATCAGCATAGCAAAATACAAAAACTATTAATTAATCTATCAAAACAAACTACATGTATGAACAAAAAAAATTCCTGCAAGCCAACTTATATCCAGAAATGTTTTTTTGATTCACAACATTTTCATTCTCGTTCTTCAATTCTTGTGGATTTAAAAATTTTTAATATACACCAATTCTTAATATATGCACTCGGGTCCAAATCACATAATCATAATTTAATAGCAAATAATTACATGAGTCCTATTGTATTTTTCCACCTTACTCCAAGATCGCCGACTTTCGAAACATGTGCAATCTTTTTACATTCGCATTGCTATCTTTTGTCTAATAAAACAAACGATAAGATTCTATTTAAATACAATTTCCTAATTCTCCCACAACCATGTCGTATAAGCAGTTCTTAGGCAATGCTTAACTACGTACGCTGTAATCTTTATTTATTTATTTATTTGTATTAAATTTGATAATGCTTAACATATCTGATAAGATGTAAATTAGTTCTCAAACTGAAATCGAAACACAAGTAAAACATTGCCTTTAACAGAGGAATACGTAACAGAGTTACCGTTCCTTATCCGCTAGGGTCACTCTTAGCCACCGTCTAAATTTATCCGGATAATTTAGAGTTATCGAACATTGCTGAGGAATGTCATTTTAAAATTTTTCATCTAAAATTAAGCAATTAAATATTTGATACAATTGTGTGTCAGGGAATATACTTTTTGCTTTTAGTAATATACATGTACGTCATTCTTTTATTAGAATTTTGAATCATTGATATTAAAAGTCAAAAAGTACCTCCATAGTTTATTGAAAACGATGTTAAAACACTTTAAAGTTCTGAATCCTTTGTTTTATACTCGTAGACAGAGTCTCCATGTAAATCTGTTAATTTTCCGAGAGCATATTCTCTCCTTTTCTTTTTATATAATCTGAAAAAAAAAATAAAAATAAAGTAGAACTTGTTTAAAATATCATTTTATCAAAACCTTGTTCCATTTTAAATGAATTCAAGAGGGTTTAATGTTAAAGGACATGGTCACGATTTTGGTGAAAAAATATTTTTCCGAATTTAATGTTTACAATTTGTCTTGCTGTATTTTGTATTTACTGCCTCCCAGTAAATTCAAAATTTACAACATGACAAATGCTTCAGTAAGGCATTTTTAACAGACAACCAAAATTTTAGGGTCTTTCGTTGAGTTATGAGCGAGTTATAGAGCTTTTAATTCTTTGTTATGTAAACAAATCTTTTGTTTACATTTTGAATGTTGAAGTGAAAATTTTAGTTTTAGACCTAAAATGAATGTTTTAAACCTTAAAAACTGTTTATTTATGCTTAAAATGAATAAGAAGATAGAGAAATCAGCTTGAAAAATATTTTTTTACTGGTATATTGAACCTATGTGAACAAAAACAGGGCACGAGCCTTGTTTACATGACAAAGAATTGTGAGCCCTGTATCTTGCTTATAACTCTACGACTGACCCTCAAATTTCATGTGGTCATTAGAAATGCATTCCTAAAGCATTGTAAATAATAACAAGAGGCCAAAAGGCCTTAACGGTCACCTGAGTAGCATAACCCATACACAAACTTGTCAAGGAGTCTCATATATATGCATTTAATTAAGCTTTATTCTGGAATAGAATTTTTTTTAATTTGTAATGACGACCACCTCCCTGCCTTAAATCTTTCAAAAAGGACTATTAAACCTATAATTTTAGCGAAAAACTTAAAAGATCATAAAAGAGTGCATGACCTGATATTGAAAAGGTGCAAGACTCTGATAGAAAATAATTTAATAATAATAACAAGGTGGCTATTATTCATGTTTTATCCCCCGGGGCAGACAGAAACTCTCCCTGTGGGCATTTAAACAAACGGAAAAAAACCCAGCTTTATCGATAAAAGCCATCATGAGTTACTCACTTCTCCTGTTCCAGTTTTTGAATATTCAACATTTTACCTTTATATATCAGTGATTTTAGTTAGCCAATTATTACTTTACTATTAACAAGTGTATATTTGTTTATTTTGAAAGTTCAAAAACTGTTTTTGTTTCAAATGACAAAAAGCCTTGCATAACTCTTTTGATCATACAACTTCTTTATAATTACACTATATTCAATGATTAATTACTAAATATGAACAAGCAAAGGAAGCTAACTCCATTAGGAAGAAGCAAGGGAAAACAAGATGTAATTATAATCGGGGCGATTATAAAGTCTCCCAAACGAACGAGGCTATCATATAGAGTAGGGATGACCCACAAAGTTTCATGTGGTTCCCAGGGGTCCTTAACTATATATCAGGTGAACTAACATAAACGAGGAACAAGAATATATATGATTTAGGGGTGGGGATATTAACCGTTTTCAAGATATTCAGGCACTACCTGTTTGAGGGGGTCAGGACCACCCCAAGGGCCCATGAACTAAATACCATATGATGCCCCTTGACACAAGGAACAAGAATATATATGGTTTAGGAGTGGGGATCTCAACCGTTTTCAAGTTATTTGTGCACTTCCTGTTTGAGGGGGGTCAGGACCATCCCCGGGGCCCATGACCTAGATACCATATTATGCCCCTTGACACAAGGAACAAGAATATATATGGTTTAGGGGTGGGGATATTAACCGTTTTCAAGATATTCGGGCACTACCTGTTTGAGGGGGGTCAGGACCATGCCCGGGGCCCATGACCTACATACCATATGATGCCCCTTGACACAAGGAACAAGAATATATATGGTTTAGGGGTGGGGATATTAACCGTTTTCAAGATATTCGGGCACTACCTGTGTGAGGGGGGTCAGGACCACCCCAAGGGCCCATGAACTACATACCATATGATGCCCCTTGACACAAGGAACAAGAATATATATGGTTTAGGGGTGGGGATCTCAACCGTTTTCAAGTTATTTGTGCACTTCCTGTTTGAGGGGGGTCAGGACCATCCCCGGGGCCCATGACCTACATTCCATATGATGCCCCTTGACCTAAGGAACAAGAATATATATGGTTTAGCGGTGGGGTTCTTAACTATTTTCAAGATATTTGGGCCCTTCCTGTTTGAGGGGGGTCAGGACCACCATTGAGGCCCATGACCTACATACCATTTGATGGCCCTTAACACATGGAACAAGAATATATATGGTTTAGGGGTGGGGATTTTAACCGTTTTCAAGACATTTGGGCCCTTCCTGTGCCATATTGGCCCCACCCTAGTGCCTAAACACCTGTCCCAGGGGTCATACATTTCACAATTTTGGTAGAGGGCTTCATGGACATCATATTCATACATTTAGTTTTTAACAAATATCTATGGGAGTAGAGAAGAAGATTTTCTAATATTTAATACATTTTTACTATATGGCCATATTGGCCTCACCCTAGAGCCTGAATCCCTGACCCAGAGACCATAAATTTCACAATTTTGGTAAAGGGCTTCATGGACATCATTACCATGCATTTAGTTTTTAACAAATATATATGGGAGTAGAGAAGAAGATTTTCTAAGATTTAATACATTTTTACTATATGACCATATTGGCCCCACCCTAGAGCCTGAATCCCTGACCCAGGGGCCATGAATTTCACAATTTTGGTAGAGGGCTTCATGGACATCATATCCATGCATTTAGTTTTTAACAAATATCTATCGGAGTAGAGAAGAAGATTTTCTAAGATTTAATACATTTTTTCATATGGCCATATTGGCCCCACCCTAGAGCCTGAACCCCTGACCCAGGGGCCATGAATTTCACAATTTTGGTAGAGAGCTTCATGGACATCATATCCATGCATTTAGTTTTTAACAAATATCTATGGGGGTAGAGAAGAAGATTTTCTAAGATTTAATACATTTTTACTATATGGCCATATTGGCCTCACCCTAGAGCCTGAACCCCTGACCCAGGGGTCATGAATTTCACAATTTTGGTAAAGGGCTTCATGGACATCATAACCATGTATTTAGTTTTTAACAAATATCTATGGAAGTAGAGAAGAAGATTTTCTAAGATTTAATACATTTTTACTATATGGCCATATTGGCCCCACCCTAGAGCCTGAACCCCTGACCCAGGGGCCATGAATTTCACAATTTTGGTAGAGGGCTTCATGGACATCATAACCATGCAATCAGTTTTTTCCTCACATGTGTGGGAGTAGAGAAGAAGATTTTTGAAAATTTGGCTGTTTTTTGCATATTTGGCCCCACCTGTGGCACCCTGGGGGTGGTAGAGCCACCAATTTCACAATTCACATTCCTCTTACCACAAAGATGCTTCACACCAAAATGGGAACAATTGGCCTTGTAGTTTTTAAGAAGAAGTTAAAAATGTAAATTGTTAACGCAAGACGCACGACGCACGACGACGGACGAAAACAGATAGCAATAGGTCACCTGAGTTTACTCAGGTGACCTAAAAATTTGACCAGAATCGTGACCACGCCCCTTTAAAGGATAAAGACTGCTTAGCTATGAGATGATAAATCACATTCATAAAACACTAAATATTACATTGATAGAAACTTTACCTATACAATACGATGGCAATTATTACGATGATAATGACGACAAGCACCACGACACAGATAGTGATGACGTAGTAATGACGCGAGCTCTCCTCCAACTGGTCATCCATCTTAGATATCGATCCAAGGGGAACACATTTAATGTTGCTTAGATCACCCCAGGTTCCATTAGAGCAGTGAATACTTCCACCACCTGTTGTCTCATATCCGTAAAAACATGATAAGGTGGCGTTCGAACCTTCCAACGTGTTTGTAGTATTCCAAACACCCCTTTCAATTGATGGAAGGTCTTCACAGTTCTTAGCTGAAAGTAAAGATATCAATTTTCTATAGCGGAATTATTAATCTATCTTCCTGTAAATTTAAATTCGAATGTGTATGAGACACTTTAAGTCAATATTATGGTTGAAATTTAAGGCAAACGAATATCATAAAATAATTTGTGGAAGATAAAAAAAAAATACTAAGTTTTGATCGTCTTAATTGAATTTGACAGAGTGAATACTTCATATAATTGATGTTCAATTCTTCTACAAGATTAATATTACAGACTGATACCGGTATTTTACAATATTAATATTGAATAACCCGAGTATGGACGATTATCTAAACAATAATGTTTTCACCGAGTTTTATAACACCTTTCCTCATGTTTACTAATGAATCTGTTTGAATTAAGACTCACTTTTAAAAGAAGCTGCAAGTGAAGAATTAAAGATAACCAAAAGTTCCACGGTTTCCTTTGCAAACTCAGCTGAATCTGTCAGGGTGAAATCAAATGCACATTCTCGGTTTGTTCCACACACCTCTACAACTTCCGGGGGAAGGTTTTTGGGTAGAAGAAATGTCGGTCGGAATCTCGGTAGTTGATAGTCATTAAAAGATTTTCCAGGTTCATAACTAAACAACGAAATATTCTCCGTAATTCTCCCTTGAATACAAAAAATAAAGCTTCTTTATTTATATATTATTTGCTCAACGTTGTAAGATCTACAATATAATGAAAAGAAATTTGATCCATAATGTAAGGGGGAAAGAGTTGTGGTTTAGTAAGAATTCCACAAATTTTTGTCATCGGACATTAGTACATTGTAAATTGGTATATCTTTTTATAAAAAGCTTTAAATTAAGGTTTTCTGGTCAGTGTGAGACATTGAACTTTTGATCTAGCCCTCAATAATCGTAAATTTTTGTTATCATTTTACACGATATGCCAAAATCATAGTGAATTCTCTCCGAGGTTGAGTTTGTTAATAATATTTCCTCTGATGACGTCCTCAGGTCATTATCTGGATTCTCATCGAAATCGCCAAGAAGACCTCTTAACCTCCCTATACACAAATAAACATGAAATATTAGATTTAATATGCAATTTAATATTAAAAATGACTTTAGATTTAAGAAACCATTTTTATTACGCTAAAATGTTTAAGATAGAGTTTAATAAAGTTGACCTCTTTGTATAGTAACAGAAACAAGGAAATACCATATACTACGTTATGTTCACTAAATTATACCGTATTGCTGGATAGAACAAGACAACACTGACCAGCAAGTGTTTTATTTCCAACAACAGGGAGTATACTCAGCACTGCAGGGCTCGCTATTGCTCTGAACGCGATTCCAATCTCAGTAAAAGACACTATAAACTCCCTTTTCATCATGTTAAGGTTTGGCTGATTGGATGTCATTAGCACAACGAATATACCTATTGGTAAGAATAATAACGGACATAAAACTCAGCAAAACCATTAAAAACATTGAAAAACAACTGTGCGAGCTAGGAAATACAAAAAAACTGCAGTTTTTAATCGGTAAAAAAATCCTACATGCGAACGTATTTAAGTCAGTGTAATACCTGGGAATCGATGGACATTTGATTCATCAAAGTCAATTACATCTCCGTTCACTAATAGGTCTGCTGTTCTGATAGAGTTCAGACGAACCTCTACAACACCAGAACCAGAAGCACTGAAGTGACGAGACACGAATGCGGTACAAACACTTGCATCCACCAAATCCCCTGTTACATGCAAAAAATAAATAAATAAATAAATAAACCAGGTATACATGTATTATGATTACCTTAATACATGCAAAATTTTGTAATCTATTTTTATAATTTTGAGTACCATTTTCTTTGCGAAACTGTTCAAATCTGATTTGACTTTGAAAAGCTCCGTCCATGGTTTTCAGGTACACAAATTCTCCAACACCATTGAATGTATAGCTGTATCCGTCTAAAGTGGTGATATGGGGGTCCCCGTTTGTTCTGGCTGCATGGAAAATAATTTATATTAAAAAAGACGTCTTTGTAATTTAGCACAAATCGTCCAGTGGAAACCCTTATATTGACACTTACCTGGTCTCGGGGGTTCGTAGTTGGCACAGGAGCTAAATTTTCTATGTTTGATGTACTGGGAACATAAAGTGCCATTTTTATGATTGACATTGCTAGGATCAGTTTGTTCCATCTGGGAATACCGACAACAGTGTAGAAATGGGAGAACATCAAAGTAGAAATTGGAGAGATAGGGAAGAACCTCTGGTCCTCCAAGGTAGTGGTACCTCTGTAAGGACCCTCCTTCTTTGAGCCTTGAATCAATTAGATTCTTATCCGCATCATAACAGCACAGATTGTCGATACCATCAGGTCTGGTTAGTGAAAATGTATAATAATGAACTGAAGTTATTTATTTAAAAACGTTATTTAAGCTGCTTGATCCGATGTTTTGGCCAATACAGTATCAAATGATTTTTCCATACAATATTTTCCATCCAAATATCTTAGAAAGTTTTAGACTTTCACCAGCAGAATCGGTCTCTGAAATTGGTTGGTTTCGTTACCCGATTGCTGTATTGTATTCATTCAGCATGTTTTACATCGATTACATCACCAATAGCTTCCGAAAGATTTGTAAAAATATGTACAGCTAAAATTTCTTTAAGCTAATGTCAAAGTTTTAATACTATCATACCCGCCTCAGCATTGGAGCGAATCTTCATAAGGGGCGAAATCACGTGCTACCCTGTTATGTAGTTTAATTGCCCTGTAAACAGACTCTGTGCACAACATCAGTTTTCCACAGAAAATACTGCATTGCCAGTTATATTAATACTATACATCCACTAAACTTAAAAACCATTGTTTTACAACTTACATAAAATTTGATACAAATCGGACCATGCAGCTTGATGTGCGCTTATTAAATTGTATCAACAAATATCTCACCCAGGTTGAGCCATTCGAATACAGTGGGTCGAATCCTTCCTGCGTAAACAGTTATAATCACGGTTTCTGTTGAACGTATTGCAATCAGGATCCGGTTGGAATCGCACGATATCCAAAAAAGCTTGGTCTAACGTGCAAGGACATGGTTGAACATCAGCAATCCATGGTAGTGATGGCAACTGTGCCTCAGAATTTAACCAGTTTTGACAGAATGTGCTAGCTTCGTCTTGTGGTACTGCTAGGGGAAACACGTCGGACCAGATTCCTCTAGGAAACCTATACGTTTTGACGAGATTGGATATTTAAGTTAGCTTAAGTTTTTTGCTGCCTCTACTGCATTTAGCTAACATTACATTAGAACACAAAAATCCAACATTTATATGTTTTTTTTAATTTCTTTAAAAAATCGAACAACCCCCCCCCCAAAGAAACAAACAAATGATTAAACTCCATTCAATTAAATCAAAAGAAGACAAAGGAGAAAACTCACTGATTATATCTCAGAGTTGCCCCAGTAACTCTGATGGCCATAGCGTAATTATTATCAGGATCTGGCAAGAGAAGTTCTGTTGTATTTTGAAGACGCTTTACGACAATAATATTTTTACGAGTGTCAATCCTCCATTTTAGACGATCGTTATATATCTGCAAGAATGTATAAATAATATGAGAGATATTACGAAATACAACGATGCTTCTGCTATTATTGTTACTGCAAGTAATATAATAACACCCTGTTCCGATTACCGCTAGGAAAATCAAATGTATAACGACAGAATCATCTTCTTGTAACTCCGCAACATCCGGGTCCCAAGAAATTTTTTGTCGTCCTGAGAACCAATCAAAAGCGTTGTGTCTTTGGACTTGGTGTTTGCAGTCGGCAGGATTCACTGGAAAACACGAGGTTTTGTGGTTTTATGTTGCATATGTTTTTAAATTTTTTTGGAAAATGAATATATTTTTATGAAGAAGCTAAAACTTAGGATAAGAGAAAAAAACCATCATGTTAAAAGAAGTTAGTGTAGTTAAATAAGCGTGTTCGATGTATTTTCTATTTGGATCGATTAATAAGTGTAATCAACATGACTTTTGTATGCCTTTGATATTTGAATACGTTATCTGATTTTTATATAATATTCTAAATTCTTTCTCAGCTACAGATGAACAAGAACGATGAAAGATAAAACAGAATAAATCGCCATACAAACAAAACATATAACAAAACAGGTGAACTAACATTTTCTCCCAATTCATATTTTCTGAAACTGTTTTCAAAATCCCACCCCCTAAACTATAAGATCTCATTTTGTGTATATGTGAAATGAAAGAATTTTATCTACGTATATTTTGCCCACAGGTAGTCGACAAATAACACCGTTATGCATTGAAATAGAGAAGACTAACACTTACAAACCGTGTAAAGGCCTTGAAATGTGCGACTCTCTCCCTCTTGGTTCCTGATTTCCACCGTAACAGTGGTATCCCCAGTGTGACTAAACAAAGGTGTTATGCAGGCAAAAGCGAAGTCTGATTTTCTTTCGCATTCCTTTTGAGGTGACCCAGAGAACGACACCTTAATTGTAGCATTTGGTTCTATACATGGACCACTGATCATCAAATACTGGCCTCCCAACATCGGTCCATAGCGTGGGGCGATTGTTAAATTTCCTTTAATTAAGCAAGCAAAACAATCATTAAAAAATATTTTATTCAAACAATCTGTTTTTTTTTAAACCTTTCTTAACCGAATAAGCACACCTTTTTATAAAAAAAAAAATTCCTGAATTAAAAATCTGCATTATCTAATTATCTAAGAGAATTGCCTCTATATATTGTGCGTTGAGATAAAGGGAGTGTTGTGAAAAAGTATACTTATACCCTTAAAGTTCGAGAAATGCCTCATCATAACTGTATAACTAATGAAAAGTTCATTTTTTAAAGCTAAATGATGTATATGAAAATTAATTTCTTGAAAAAATCTGTAGTTTCATATGATGAATGCAAAACTTTGCCATTAAAAACGTCTAATGAAATATACCCTTCGTATTACATCCTCCATCACTGATATCACTTGCATCAATCCTAAACGCGAATTTTCCTGGTATTTCCACATTTGAGTCCTTATCAACATTAACAATATCAGCACTGCGTGAAGCGTTGACTGTAAAAGATACTATTCCATCTCCAGCATTAAATCCAACCTGAAAATGTAATATTTTAAAATGATCATAATTCAAAATTTGATTTTCACATTAATATACCCAGTACTTTACGGGGGGTGGGGATTAACATATCTTCCTTACTTTTAAACAAGAGGCCCATGGGCCACATCGCTGAACAACAGTTCCTTGTAACATAGCATATGCTATTTCTATTTTAAACTTTGAACCTCTTTCTGGGGCCCAAGTATAGGTTCAGGGTTTATGGTTGGCTTTAACAATTTAGAATCTACATTATTTGAGGATCCTTGCATAGAAATCTCACAAACTGTAGCATTGTAGTTCTCGAAAAGAAAATTTTTAAACATTTTCCATATAAATTTCTATGTTTTTTCAATTTAGAATTTTCACTATATACAAGCTTTTATGTAAATATTGGCATTTCTGGTGTAGTGGTTCTTGAGAAGAAGATTTTTAAACATGATTCCTATTTTTTTCTATGTGGAACTTTGAACCCCGCCTGGAGCCCCAGTTTTGGCCCAGGGGTCACGGTTTTACCAATTTAAAATTTTTACTATATATACACGGTTTTATGTAAATATTGGCATTTCTAGTGCAGTGGTTCTTAAGAAGAAGGTTTTTAAAAAACATTTTTCCTTTTTAGTTGAACCCCGCCTGGGGCCATTTAGAATCTTCACTATATATACAAGCTTTTATGTAAATATTGGCATTTTTGGTGCAGTGTTTCTTTCGAAGAAGATTTTTAATCATTTTTCCTATTTCTATGTTAAACTTTGAATCCCGCATGGGGCCTCAGTTTTGGCCCGATTTCACAAATTTTACAATTTAATATTTCACTTTATATACAAGGATTTGTGTAAATATTGGGATTTCTTGTGGAGTGGTTCTTGAGAAGAAGGTTTTTAAAAACATTTTTCCTTTTTATTTCTATGTTAAACTTTGAACCCTACCTGGGGCCCCAGTTTTGGTCCGGGGGTCACAAATTTAACAAATTATAATTTTTACTATATATACAAGCTTTTAAGTAAATATTGGCATTTCTGGTGCAGCGGTTCTTTAAAAGAAGATTTTTAAACATATTTTCTTTTTTTTTCTTCTATGTTAAACTTTGAACCTCGCTTGGGGTCCCAGTTTTGGTAAAGGGGTCACGATTTTTACAATTTAAAATCTCTACAATATATTCAAGCTTTTATGTAAATATTGGCATTTCTGATGCTGTGGTTCTTGAGAAGAAGATTTTAACTTCACTTCACATCAAGCCTTCATGTAAATATTTGCATTTCTAGTGTAGTTGTTCTTGAGTAGAAGTTTAAAAAAAACCCCCATTTTTCCTTTTTATTTATATTTTTAACTTTGAACCCGGCCTTGGGCCTCAGTTTTGGTCCTGGGTCATGATTTTTTACAATTTAGAATCTTCACAATATATACAAGATTTTATGTAAATATTGGCATTTCTGGTGAAGGGTTCTTTAAAAGAAGATTTTATAACATTTTTCCTTTTTTATGTTAAACTTTGAACCCCGCCTGGGTCCCCAGTTTTGGTCCGGGAGTCACGAATTTTACAGTTTAAGATTTTAACTATATATACAAGGTTTTATGTTAATATTTTTATTTCTGGTGCGGTGGTTCTTTAAAAGAAGATCTTTAAACATTTTCCCCTTTTATTTCTCTGTTAAACTTTGAACCGCGCCTGGGGCCCCCGTTTTTGTCCGGGGTCACGATTTTTACAATTTAGAATCTTCACTATGTATACAAGCTTTTGTGTAAATATTGGCATTTCTGGTGCAGTGGTTCTTTAGAAGAAGTTTTTAAAGACACACGCAATACTCACTGTTTTGCAAATTTATCCCTTTTAAAAAGGTTTTAGCCCTTTTTAGCTCACCTGAACCGAAGGTTCAAGTGAGCTTTTCTGATCACCCGTTGTCCGTCGTCCGTCCGTCCGTCCGTCCGTCCGTCTGTCCGTCTGTAAACTTTTCACATTTTCAACTTCTTCTCTAAAACCACTGGGCCAAATTTAACCAAATTTGGTACAAAGCATCCTTATGGAAAGGGGATTTTAAATTGTTAAAATAAAGGGGACAGCCCTTTTTAAAAGGGAGATAATTGCGAAACAGTGAGTATAGGGTGTGTGTCTTTAAAAATCTTCTTCTCAAGAACCACTGCACCAGAAATGCCAATATTTACACAAAAGCTTGTATATATAGTGAAGATTCTAAATTGTAAAAATCGTGACCCTCGGACCAAAACTGGGGCTCTAGGCGGGGTTCAAAGTTTAACATAGAAATATACATAGAAAATTGTTTACAAGATTTACAAGATTTTTGTTCCATTTATTCAACTAAATTGTGCACCAAAAAACCCAACTGTGTCTCCCTGATTATTGATAACTCATGGCATAAGTATATAAGTTTGTTTAATCAAGAAATGACGGATGAAAACGATAAGGTGTAAAAATTCACTAAACATTATTTTAGTTTATCGCTTACAGTTTATTTGGAGACCGTGCCCGATAAAAATAAAAATTAATATGTAAATTTATTTGTTGTCGGGCACGGTCTCCAAAATGAATGTAAGCGATAAATGTATCTTGTGATTTTGTTGCAATATTGGTTTAGCATTATAGATACGGCATAGACTGGTTCGCCAGCCCTGATAACGCGTCATAGGAAATAGCAGTGACGAGAAAAAAATATTTTTAGGCCCACTAGTTATCTTAACACGCTTGCGATTCTTTCGGAGAGTCAATAGATTTATTTTAAACGTAAAACGGCTTTAATAGTTATAAACAAAGAAAGAGAAACGTCTTTCGATTAGGTAAAACCGCTACAAAGTGTTAGCCTGAAGAAATCTCTGGAAGCCAGACAACTGTATATTTATTTTACCTACTGGTTATGGAAAGTCCTTATAACTTAAAAAAAAAGAAAAAACAATTTATACACTGACACGATCCCACTCTCTAAGTTAATAATTCCATATTTCATAAACACATGATAAGATAATATGTACAGACCATGTGCTAATTGTGTGTAGCCTGTGTGCATTCAATTTATATGTGCTTACTTATTCTTATCGGACCTTTACGAGAAAACGGAGCTAAATCAGATCGTTACCATCCTCAGCAGCCCCATAAATAATTGGCATGGATTGGAATGCTCAGTACGAGCAGTCTAGTGCTCCGAGTCTGCTGACCCAATTATAACTTACTCAACAATGAAAATATTTATACATTTCCGATGTAAATTAATATTTACAATACCAACATAAACAATGTATTGTCAACGGTGTCAATATGAATTTGTTCTTGTTAATTTGATATTTATTGTCAAATTCATGTATAGTTCTTCTTAAACCTTCTTTCTTTGATCCGCCTCAATCTTCTTTCCGATTTATTTTAAGTGTGCGCATTTGCTGTGCGCGAAGCTGCAGTGAGTTTTCCCACTGTCATGGCGGTGGTGGTTACCTGTCCTTGAATTTCCTAACGGCAGCGTTTGGAATCAAAGGCAGGCTATCCAGTCTAAGATACGGCAGATCAACGCACGTGGTGTAGATTTATTTGTAAACAACACTAGTCTTGTTTCACACGGAAATTGAAATAAATAAGTTTTATTATAATTAGGGAAACACTGTTAATGTGTTACACTCGTATACTAATGACGAACCCGTGAAATTTGTTCAAAGACTTTTTAAAGCAGAAAGAAGTTAATTTATTTTTGAACTTTGAAATTTCTTCGATTTTTAACCATGGTGAGTTATGATTCATTGTATTACAAATGCATCGTAGTGATGCATTTTTAATACAATGAATAAGGAAATAGACTGAGTATACAATCACATGGTGATGTTAAAATTGCAAACGTAATACTGATATTATTTGATATACGACTATTGGTACAGAAATTTAAATTAATGATATCTATATTAAAGAAAATGTCAGCTCGACGCCTTTGTGGCCGTACCGGCCTTTGATATGGATAGGGATGATTCTAGATTGTAAAAATCGTGACCCTCGGACCAAAACTGGGGCCTTAGGCGGGGTTCAAAGTTTAACATAGAAATACATAGGAAAAATGTTTAAAAATCTTCTTCTTAAGAACCACTGCACCACAAATGCCAACTACGTATTTTATAAGGAAATATACTGAGTATACAATCACATGGTGATGTTAAAATTGCAAATAAAAATATAGTAGCATATGTGTGAATTTAGTTACACAAACCATTTTTATTCTGATATTAGAACCATTTTAACAAGAGCTTGGACTTTCGGTAGTTGTGTCAAACAGCAATGTGACGTAGGCCTGTCTATTTCATTGCTGGGCAATCAGCTATGGCTCTTTGAAATCAACACGATTTGTCTGGCTTTTGAGCTAAAACTACACAATCGGTGTATATTTCGCATGAAACCAGTGTCATTTTTAACTTGTTTTGACGCAAGAAATAGATAGCTATGTCCTATTGAAAGTCCAAGGTCTTGTTAAAATGGTTCTATTTGATACATGTATACGACTATTGGTACAGAAATTTAAATCAATGATATCTATTTTAAAGAAATACTGGGGCACCAAGAGGGGTTCAAAATTTAACATTTTAAAAAATATATAGAAAACGTTTAAAAATGTTCTTCTCGAGATTTACAATATTACAGTTTGTGGAATTACTATGCATTCATCCCTGGCTTATGTATGTATTATATATGGAAAATGTTTAAAAACCTTTTCACGAGAACTACAATGCTTCAATGTGTCAGATTACAACGTAAGCATCCTTAAATAGTGTAGATTAGAAATTATAAAAGCTGTGACCCTCGATCCAATACAGGGGCCCCAAGAGGGGTTCAAAGTTTAACATAGATATATAGAGGAAAAATGTTTAAAAATCTTTTTCTAGAGAACTACAATGCTTCAACTTGTGAGATTACTATCCAAGCATCCTTGAATAATGTAGATGCTAAATTAATAAAGCAGTGACCACTGGACTAATACTGGGGCCACAAGAGGGGTTCAAAGTTTAACATAGAAAAATATATGGGAAATGTTTTTAATAAGTTTTTCTCGAGAACTATTATGCTACAGTTTGTGAGATTACTATGCAAGGATCCTCAAATAGTGTAAATTCTAAATTGTTTAAGCCAACCATAAACCTCGGACCAATACTGGGGCCCCAGAAAGGGGTTCAAAGTTTAAAATAGAAATAACATATGCTACGAAATAGAATGTTACAAGGAACTGTTGTTCAGGTGAGCGATGTGGCCCATGGGCCTCTTGTTTGAGAATTAAGAACCCCCATAAGGATTCTTTGTACCAAGTTTCGTTAAATTTGGCCCAGTGATTTTCGAAAAGCAGTCAAAAATGTGAAACGTTTACAGACGGACAGTCGGACGGACGGACGCCGGACAACAGGTGATCAGAAAAGCTCACTTGAACCTTTTGTTCAGATGAGCTAAAAACGACGTAATTATTTGATGTGGGCCAGTTCGAAAATCTTATATGGTCCTATGAAATAGTGAACATATGCAAGTTATGCCCAAATGATATCCAAATCATTAACTTTGAGAAGAAGACGAATCTAAATTGTATTTATTTACTGTTTAAGTGTTTTAGCCCACCTAAGCCGAAGGCTCAAGTGAGCTTTTCTAATCAAAATTTGTCAGTTGTCTGTCGTTGGCGTTATTTTCGTTGTTGTCCTAAACTTCTCACGTTTTCATCTTCTTCTCCAAAACCACTGGACCAATTTCAACCAAACTTGCCACAAAACATCCTTAGAAGAATGGCAAATGAAGAACCAGGTCCCCTTTAAAGGGGAGATAATTTAGAATTGTTGATATTTTTCAAAAATATTCTCCTCAAAAACTGATTGGCCAGAAAAGCTGTAGCTTGTGTGGGCATCCTCAGATAATTTAGATTCCATTTTGTCCAAATCATGATCCCCCAAGGTAGGGTGGGGCCACGATTAGGGGGGGGGGGAATTCCTTGAAGATTAACAAACAAACAATTCATTTTAGAACATATTTTATTAATTCTCATTTTGGAATATATTTTATCAATTCTTAAAAAAAAATTAAACACATTAAGCTTGACATTTTTAAAAGAATTATTTTTTTTACTTTTTCATTTTACGCCAATCAACCGCCTAAACCTAAGTAATGTTTAATTATGACGTCACGTTGGGTAAGAATACACAGTGTTACTGGTATTACATGAGTGATATCCACCGTTTGTTTTGCCTCGGACTATAATGTCTCGACGTCATTGGATGAAACGCGTCACGTGATTGCCTTACAAATGTCTTTAAGGTAAGGTTTGCGGTTACAGGGAGATAACTCACAGATTTTCATTGTGACGTAACACCAACTACCCTTTATTCGAGCTATGACGTCAAAATTTATATGACGTCATAATTAGTGTAAGGTTTTTGTTATTTCCCGGGGTTTTGAAGTTTTATTAAAAACCACACAAGGGGTTCAAAGTTTGATGTAGGTTTATATTTATATAATTTGTTAATCTTCTTTATCTTTCTGAGAACTGCAATGCTCAATGTGTAATATGACTATAAAATCATCGAGTAACAAAAGGGGCTCAATGTTAAGAATAAGAATATTTTTAGAAAATTTTGAAAATCTTTTTATAAAGGATATCATTTAATACATTTTCCAGATATTTTGTATATGACTCCATAAAGCTGATTTTGTCAGGGCTGCCGTTGCTTGGGAGCGAAGTGGCACGTGGGCCTCTTGTTATTTGAGATGACGTATGTTTACTATTATTTGAATCATATTAAATGAATTATTGGAACTGTAGGTAATACCTGAGCGGGGTTCCCCCCAAGCCCAGTGGTACTGTTTCCTCCACTTGCTGTCCCTGTTGTCCATTGTATGTCCTCATAGTTGTATATTGTAAAGGAATGCTGACCGTTTGTTATCAACACTGCTTGAAACGTGTTAGTCTTAATACATAAATATAAAACAAAGAATTTAAATATCAATTAATGCTTCCGGGGTTAATTTCGATACCATAACTTCATCATACCTTATTGTAACTAGATTTCATGTATGCTATAATATACATGTGTCGTAGTTGATTTTTACCTTGGTGCATCCTCCACCAGCACATCCATAAAACGCAACCCGATCCCATGTGGCGATAAATACCCATGATGCCTTGAATCTAAAAAAGTTTGGGTAGTTGTTTGTAACTTCGTTTGTAGCCCTGTCTAACAAAACAGCATCGGTGGTTTCTCTGTACCAAACTGTTCCACCTCGTGTTGTATCAATGTCAGCCCAAAATGGAGCTATCATTCTCGCATCATTGGCAATAGGAAATGGGTCTGGTGTATATGTGCTCACCCCTTGTAGAAAGGAAATAACTCCGTTTGTGTTCACCTGTCGATTTACGATAAGTTAAACGTCTTTTAAATAAACACCAGTGTTAAAAGCTCAATCCGTGAAAATGTTGAAACGGTAGATTGAAAATATAATATTATATTTCTAAGGCATTATAAAACTTCTGATAGAAGAAACAGGGAACTATATGGCTTCAGTTCTCATTCAAATCATGCGCTCCATGCGAATAAGTGGAGGATGCTTTCAAAAGAACTGATGTATATTCACTATAGGGCTAACAGAGCCTCATCGTCAGACCAGGGCCATTGACCAAAGAGGCATGATTTTAAAAAAAATTGCTTGATTTTTCCTTGCTCCTTTTAACTATGTACATTCATTTTTCTTTTCAAAAGTCTAAGAATAAAGATTATATTCATAAAAAAAACTATTCACTCCACTAGTATATGATCAATACATCACAATTTCGGACCCTGGTGCCATGTTTTTTATAACCATGTGCTTAGATCTACTTTTGATAGATGTAAAGGGATAAACGGAAAAATCCTCCATTTAGAAAGTTTTTATAAAAAAATATATGGATCCTCTGAATAAGGAATCTGAGAGAGGTATAGCATATTATTTTATTTACAATTTCACTTACAATATAGCGCTCTTGCAAACATAAGACATTTTTAATATTACATAAAATTTAGTTAAAATATAATTAAAGAAACGTAAATTACACAATGACCAGGTTAAAAGAGTCTTAATCATCTTAAACGACATAATTACAATCTTCGGATTTTGTTAACGATATATATAAAAATAGTTAGTATGCAATAAAAAGTTAGATATTTGAGTAATTGAACAACTTTGAACCAAATAAATTCGGTTAAACTTATGTTCTAGAGGTATTGCAGTATACGTTTACATTGAATTAATGAGAATAAAACAAAAAGCAATTTGTAATACATTCATGTACACTCAACAAAACTTCTAATTGTTCACCCTAATAAATAAAATAATTTTGAAATTATGAATAAAATGATGTGAAATTTTCAGCATTTCGTAACGGATGTGTCTTCTCATCAATTGAACAGATAAAATAAAACAACAATGATTGAAATCATTTACCCGTGACGAAACGTCAAAACATGAAATTGATATTTTTCTGCGCATGCTTAATATGATTGTCATTATTTTGTGATTGATTTTAGTGTTTGGTGATAGTTTATAAAGAAAACCACTTAACATGGTCAAAATGATCACTCCAAACACAGCCAGAGCCGTTGGAATATTGGTGTCTGCATTGTTTTTACAACAGATCGTATTCACTTTGAATTTGCTGTTTGTTTTGACCTCGACATTGTTTCAAATATCAAGTAATCCGAAGGAAACGTTATTTTGATATAATTTTTCTATTTCGTAAGCGTAATATCATTTTCACCGGCATCTTAAAACAATTCAAAAGCTATGAGCAAAATTGAACCAAACCGGAAGTGTTAGTGATATTGCGCAAAGGTCAACATCTCAGGTCGCAACCTTAGGTCAAGGTTAATGCATAGTTATTAGCAATTAGAAAGTTAAGTGGAAATCAGTCACCATGACGGCAAGACAATTGCAAATAAACGTCCCTATTTCATATAGGAAATACATTATACTGGGTGAACACTTAGAAGTTTTGTTGAGTGTATATAGCCACATATATTTAAAAGACATTCTATGAATGTGTTGTAAGCGTGGCATAGTGTAAAATTAATTTTTTATTTCAATTACATCTAATTTTTTTCAAATTTTCTGGTATAATTCTGAGTATAAGCACATCCAAAACAATCTATTTTTTTTTAAAATAACACTATCATCTATTTACATTAATTGTATTTTGCTGGATGTTATCACGGTTCATAATATCAACTGACTTTATGCAAAGTAACAAATTAGTGGTCACACACAACATTTTGGCGACAGGTACAGGTACCCGTATCTATTTTTAGTAAAAGGTACTTTCCGTTCAATAACGGGTGAAGGCGAAAGGCGCTTTACCTCTTTCAACATTTATTTACTACAAAGTCTAAAATTTGTGATTATAAGTTTAATAGTTCACGAGAAGAGGCAGAAAATATTGAAAATTTTGCGATCGACAAAAGAACAACGACTAACGGCTAATGGCCAATGAAATAGTTCAACTGCATGCCATACATGGCTTATTATGTTTACATGACACTGATAAGATGCTTCAGTGACATTGATTGAATTAAAATAGACATGCATTTCAGCTACATTTTGGTTTTGAAAAATAGTTCAATAACATATTGACATTATGGAAAGATCAGCAGTTCCCAAATATGCCCATCGGAAAAAGAAATGCTACCTCAATGCACTTCTCGTCATTTTAATTTAGGGGTTATCGCCTTTCAATTTTACTTTTGTTATTCGAATATATTCAAATGTCGTCCGTCGACGAATAGTTGAATATACATGTACAAGGTTTTGATTTTTTTTATAAACAACAATGATCTACATAAAATTTTCTACTTACAAACAATTTTGAATGCTGGTGATTAAAAAACGGAAATAGAGTTGAAATGGGGATCTGTGAAGAGCTACCATCGTCATTTTTGCTCATAGCTTCGTCTCCAGCTTGGTCTCCAAATGGATAAAGGTCTTTTAACGTTAGTCCTAATGCAGGTCCGACAATGACTGTAGCAAACAACGCAACAATCAAAATTATCCACATGTCTCAAACCATATAGAAGACTTGTATTTATGGGAAATAAACGTGCTCAAGGTGTCAAATCATCTCCAAATCATTTGTCGTAATAATGACCTTGACATTGAAAAGAAGGCAAAGTTTTAATTGTTAATAACTTGCAAATTGCTTGCACTTAATGTCAAACATATAAAGAAGTGAAAATGCCTTAATTTATAGAGTTGTCGACAAATTTGTTCTTCAAAAAACTTCACAAGTCAGGACGTTAAAAATCCCTACTTTCCTTTCGATTACGTCTGTCCGAGTCACCGAAGGAATTTGAATTCTTTTATGCAGTCACCTACTTTATCGACAATTCTCCTGTCAACGGTTATTATGCACAGAGTCTTAGGCACAGTTTATGGAACGCCGGGACTGTCTTATATGAGGATTAAACATTATACGCAGTGTTCTCCTCATTATATTTGGTAGTATATTCATTATATAAAGTCTTTTTTACATTATATCGCGTGCATTTTCCATTATATACAGTACTTCTTTCATTATATGATGTAGTTATATCACTATATTATGTACATTTATCATTATATGAGGTGCTTCCAACATTATATGAGGTGCTTCCAACATTATATGCGGTCGTTCTAACATTATATGCGGTAAACACAACATAATATTATGTACTTCTCACATTACATACAGTATATTCATTATTATATGTAGTATTTCTGTTATTATGATGATGATGAGCGTTAAATATTATGTCCGGTCCTGTTAGCATTCCGTGCGGTAGATTTTGCATTTCGTTGTGATGTAGACACAGTATTATATGCTGTGCTTTCATCTTTATGATGATGATCTTTCGGAAGCTTATTTTCGGAGTCTTTCTGGAATATAAACGCAGAGTTTTAAGTATGACGGATCATTTGATAAAGTCGGTTTAGGTACGACTCGGTTTGGGTACCACTTCACTGTAAATCTATCATTGGAGATCATTCAGGCAGATGAATAAATTTCATATTGACAATTTACAATTTGGTACAATTGAAGTAACATCATTTCCATTTTATTTATTGAAACGACAGAAGACAGACAGATACAATATGCCGGGGGGAGAGGGGGCATCTCGTGTGAAAACAGAAATATGTACATTTATATTCCATTTTCATCACAGGAGAGTTGTACATGCACACTTTTTTGGTGAAACTGAATTCTCGTACTTGTGTGCATGAGCTCCAAACCGGACACGTGGACATAAAATCCAGAAAAAAATAGCTTTACTAAATATGAATTATCAAAATATAAAAATATAATAGGAACAGAACATATAAGTTGTCAACATTTAGTCTGTATGTATGCGCGAATAAAGGTCTTATTTCTTTATGAATTCAATATGCCAATTATATATTATGCAGACATAACCGCTGATTTTTCAAGCTCGAATGGCGTGCATTGAGAGAAGAATGGAAGAGGGAGGGGGTGTCTTAAAATTTCAGAAACTGCTCATTCATCTTCATTTAATGCAGATGTAAAGTTTACTATTTGTGATAAATATAATCTAAATTACTAATTTTAAGTAAACGGTATTTATTAATTTGGCGGTACTTTAAGAAATTTTTTGTCTCAAGGAATACGTCTGTTAAATATGAAAGCAATTGCCCCACCAACTTAAAAGTTAAGGCCAAGGTTTAAATTTTTGCGGACAAACAGATAGACGAACAGGGAAAAAACTTTATACTCCCGAATCTTCGATTACGGGGGCATATAAAAAGCTTAAACTTAAAAACTTAAATTTATGTCTCTGCACTAACTAACGAATCTTTTACCTTTGGCAAGCGAACATGTACATCACGGGAAGGCACAACAGTGAATATTGTATTAGGTCGAACATTTATTTCCACCCCACCCCTTTTCCAAAACCAAGAAATAAGAATTCCTTTAACGCTAAATGGGTATTTCTAAGAGAATAATTTAAAATTTTGGCAAGGTCCTAGAAATATGGATAGAAAAGTTAACTTTAAATTATGAATTGTGATTTGTGTAGTATTGAAATAATAGACAATGTGCAGATCTATTTTCATGCCTTATAAATTGGAAAGATATACTTTAATTCTCATCAAGTATTTTAAGAATGTTTAAGCAGGGCTAGACAAATAGCACTGCCCGGCAATGGGTACATCCATCTATAAATTGAGCCATTATAAGGTCCCGTAAAATATCATCCATTTTTTTATAGCACGACTTCCGAAAATAAGCTTCCGAAAGATCATCATCATAAAGATGAAAGCACAGCATATAATACTGTGTCTACATCACAACGAAATGCAAAATCTACCGCACGGAATGCTAACAGGACCGGACATAATATTTAACGCTCATCATCATCATAATAACAGAAATACTACATATAATAATGAATATACTGTATGTAATGTGAGAAGTACATAATATTATGTTGTGTTTACCGCATATAATGTTAGAACGACCGCATATAATGTTGGAAGCACCTCATATAATGTTGGAAGCACCTCATATAATGATAAATGTACATAATATAGTGATATAACTACATCATATAATAAAAGAAGTACTGTATATAATGGAAAATGCACACGATATAATGTAAAAAGGACTTTATATAATGAATATACTACCAAATATAATGAGGAGAACACTGCGTATAATGTTTAATCCTCATATAAGACAGTCCCGGCGTTCCATACCAGTTGACATTGCTATTTATTACCTTTTTCAACTCTACTGTTTTTTAAATTTTAAACACTTGCTTTTCTTTTCTGTTTTGCAGTAAAAGGCGCAGAGATATTTAATGAAGTTATCGGACGTGGACTGAATGTGATTTTTATTTATGATACAGAATAAAACGTTTTAAACTTTAAACATTGAGATGATTTGAGATATGATATTTCAAGATTATTTATTGTCAGTATATGTAATAATTTAAAAGTAAAATTTTGTTGAAAATGAAATGTGCCCCCTACCCCAGCCAACTAAACTGTTTTAGTTTTAAATGTAGACATAAACTTTCTTTATCCGATGAGGGTAAAGTGAAAGAGAGGAATTTTGAGGATCTTCACGGAGTAATAAAATGTGGCATATTAGTCAAAATGTTGACGATTGTCGCCGCTTACCGGTAAAATAGTGACAATAGTTGATTGATAATAACATTTTTTGAACTTGCGAGTAAATTAAATATTTCAAAACACATTTTAAATACGATATGCTTTGTCACACTCAAACCCTTTTTAGGTAAAAAAAAAAAAACGTTCTTCGACTTAGTATAAGCCAGATATAAAAATGTATTTTTTAGAGAAAGAGTACGCTTCAAAACAATAAAATTACTGGTTTTTGTCGTTATTCTTAAAATATTTCTTATTTAAAAAAAATATTCCTTGAATATATCTCCAAAATGTGCACATTTCACATATTCTTCGTATATAAATAATTACAAATTATAAAGACATGGTATACACTAACGACAAACAAAATAGAATGCATTTACAGTAAATTCTCAGAACGTTGATATTTAATAACATAGAATATCACAAAAGGTTAGTAAAATAGCAAAAAAACATTCAAAATTGGATGTATTGTGACCCACGGAAAATGCACAATTAAGTCGGTATTCGTTTTACAAGATTTATTAAACTCTGCAAAACTATGGCAATATTCCGCGAGGTCGGGAGTTGGTGGTACGAGCGCCTTGACCGTCACTCTCCAACTGCCGAATTGTTGATCATGACCAACAATTACAAATATATATCAAAACACTGTTTTTACAATAGAAAATAATATAATAGTAAATATTATACAATTATAGCCTTTTGATGAGGTCAATACATGGTTTTATAGACCTGATGAGAGTATATCGACCGAGGACGAACCATGTATTGACCGATATCAAAAGGCTATTACTGTTTTATTATAATAAATCAAAAACCAATTCTCTTCCTTCTTTTCAAGCGTAAAATAGTAAAATATTTTGTTCATAATGTATAGGTATTGATTTCGCTATTATAACGTCACAATGTCGCACGTGCCAAAACCAGTATTTTGTCATGAAAATCTATTTTTAGTATAGTGAGGTCAATAAAATTTCTATTTTTAGTATAGTAAGGTCTATAACAGAATTTATAGCACGGTCACGTGACAGCAATCGACCAATCATGTGTTTGGGAAAAATACGATATTATAATAAACACAGTTACTTCAATTAACGGATTACTTTAATAAACTGAGTGTCAATTTAGATCAAAGTCACTCAACGCCAGTGACAGGGAGTATAGGTGTCCATGTCCACGGGGAATATTTCACAGTTATAGTATAACGTTTATATATAATTTACATCTACCGAGTATGATTCCCTCTATTTCTTACGGAAACTCTACAGAAATCTTCACGCCCCGTTTATCGATTGGTCGAAACCTACAGCGACCTAAGAAAAATCACGGACTTCACAAAATAATCATCATTATGTCAGACTCAAATTCTCATAGGAGACGATTTGTATGTGTCTTTTAGCTAACGTACTGGTGTATATTAACAGTAATTTAGTAGATTTTACTTATTACAATTTATCATTTATTAAAAGGAAGATGTAAATATAAACAATAAAATGCTTTCTTTGATGACATTGCATTTTATTGTTTAAATATTGTAAGCTCCTTAAAATAATAGTTAACAGATACTG